>CM036760.1:34653388-35253388 GCA_020796225.1 Arion vulgaris
AACATTTAGGAATATAGTTTACAGTAGTTTCTATTTCTCTAATCCTGGTTTGCCTCAAAGCGTCAGGATAAGTTACACGCTGTGTTATTTCTGAGGTCCACCATTTGAATCCACTATATCTGAGTAGAATTGGTATTTCAGGCGCACTGTCTGTAGGTAATCTGTTTATGTGGCTGAACCATTTAATTTGTTGTTTCTTGATGAAGTTCAGTTCCCACTTTTTCACTGATGTCTTCATTTCTAAACTGGTCTCTTCTTGAATAAAAATTCCTACATAAATATCTTGAAAATTACATCGGGGACCCTGGCTGGTGCTACAGAGCTTGTGCACTGCAGCTGAGATCTTCCTGTGTAAGAAAGAGATTGGAGCACAAATGGTTATTCATCAGAATGTAATGATGATGGTCCTATCAATCTATCTATGAAAGATTACAAGAGAACAGCATTCAGTATGAAAATGGAGATTGGTACAGTTAAAGCATAGATAGAAGGGAGTGCCTTGCTTAGTCTCATCCATACCCTTTGACCTCTTAGTCTGAGACATTGGATTTTCAGTGACTGTTTAGTTGTTTTTTTTTCATAGTTTTCCACTGTTTGGTTGACCTTTCTGTGATCTTCCCTTTGGCTGCTCTAAGACTGGTCAATCAGACATATGGGAAGGACATGCTTACACAAGAAAGACTGTTCCTCTCCTAGTCATAATAGAGTTTCAATACTGCTCTTGAAGCATACAGCAAACAGTATGATATCCAAATAATCGACACTCTTCAACAGATTTCTTCTAACATAAAAGTGTAACGGTCAATGATTAACTTCATTGCATCAGGTTTCCTTTATATGATTAGGTTTTACTCTGCAGAAATTGCACTTCACTAGTCGAGAATATTGCAAAAATGCACTTTACCTGTCAAGAATTTTGCAAAAATCATAAAACTTCAGCAAAATCCTAAGGGTCTTTGGAAAACCAAACAACTGCAGTCATGAACCGAATAGCTTATTCTGGATTCGATGCAAAGACTTGACTACTTCACCAAAGTGACCCCCACTCGCACTGGTATATTAATTCAAAATTATGGGACTATGACCAGCAGTTGGAGTCGAAAGAAAATAGCTGCAGGCTATAGAGATGTAATTTTATAGAAGAATATTAAGAATCCCATGGATAGTTAAAATAGATAATTAAGAATGTATGAAACGAGCTAATGCACAGTAGAAGTTTTTCACACAGATCAGAAAGATGCAGTCTGAATTTCATGGGGATGTCATGAGAAGGCGTAAGACAACAGACACAATTTAATGAATGAAGAGACACTGGATATCTTAACATCATGAAGCAGAAATAAGTAAACAGCAGAACTGATTGACAATGCTAAAGATAGGGAGTTCTATTATTGCATATGATAGCTTTATCATATTGTAGTGTAATTGGCGTAGTGCATAATATGGGTTCAATCCCAACTGTGAAAATGAATTGACCCTCCCCCAAGGGAAATTGGGTATTTCCACTGAGGTCTGAAAATATGGAAATTTATTTACTGCAGAAAGAACTTATTAGGGCCCCAGTTGGTTGATCACCCTCATTTAAAGGATCAAACCAAAGTGGCCATTTTAACTCAGTAACCCCACAAAAGGGACTACATTTCCACCCGGGTTTAAATAAGCATATCCTTTCCCCCATTTTAATACTTTTTTGCAAAATATTATGTCCGGCACTTTTTGGGGAAAAAGAGAGCAGACACTGATTGATTTTGGGGATTTTAGGAGGATAAGGACAGTTTTTTGGTCTTTGAGCCCCCCATGTTAGGGGAACTAAAAGATTTGAATCTGCCTGGTTGGGGCCCTTTTTGGGGGAGAAAAGAATAAAACCCCGGGGAACTAAAGACATGCTAAGGAATGAGGAGCCTGAAACTCCTAGAAAATAAAAAGGTCACGAAATCGGATGTTTTCCCCCCGGTGCAAGGGGAACATTTAGCTGGATAATCAAATAAAAAGAGTGATTAAAAATGGTTTGGAGTGTTAAAAAAAACATTGAACAACGGGGATTTTGGGGGGAATACACCAAGAGAACTGAATGTTGAGGGTGGAGAGGGTAACGCAAGCCAAAAGCCCATCACCTGCATACCTGGCATCTGGGGACGAGCAAGGGGCGCCCGGTCGGGGAGCTTAGTAAAAAACATTTGTCACCCCGGTTTTTGCGTTAGGAATGGATGAGAACCAAGTCCCCCTTACCTTTTCCATTTTAAAAAAAACCCGCCAGCATATACCCTTCAACACTCTGCCACTATAGCCCCCGGGGAAGTCCTTCTGCTCGTCCCAACCCCACCCCACGGGATGAAAAAGTGTCTCTGTCCAAAACCCAAAACAATGACTTTACTACAATCCACCTGTTTTTTTTGGCCTCCCTACGAGTCACAAGAAGAATGTGTAACCTGTGTTCTAGACTTTTCCCCTTGTGTAAAAATTTTTCATAGTTTGTTACTTGGCCAGAAAGAACCCTTTTTTTTCCCCGGAGGTATTATTTTTAAAAAGTTTTTCCCCAAAATGTCTCCTTATTGCCTTGACTGTCACAAAAAACCCCCTTTTCCCCCAAATTTTGTCTTTTAAAAGTGGAAATTTTTCGACTTTGAAAATGTACTATAAATTTTTGAAAAAATGGAAAACCATCTCCCTTTGGGTTTCTAAAAACTGGGTTTCAGATCCACAATTTTTTCTTTTCCCAAGTGCTTTTTTTCGGAGATTTTTTTTTGTGGACCCCGGGTTCGATTTGTGCAATGTTTTCAGAATTGAGCCATTTCTGCAGAAAGGGGGGGGGACACCTGGTAATGATGTAATTTGTCCCCAGTCCTTTTAAAACAAAGTATAATTTTATAGTGATACAAAAACGGAAACTGGGAAAATAGGGGGAAGTGAGGGCAACCCATCTTTTTGTGGTTCCTCCTTTTTCCCTGATGTTCTGTTATAAAAGACTGTATACTGTGGTTTGATGCATTTTATCTACCAAACCCAAATTTTCTTTGTTTCCCCAAATTATTTGCAAGGGTTTCTGTGACCTTTTTACCCAGTTTGGGACTGTCTTTTTCACAGGCGATTTCCGGTTATTTTGTGACTGCGTTGCCCATTTCAATTTTTGGCCCCTGGAAACCCCAAAAGTAGAAAAACGGATCATCGTTCAGGTCATAAAATTTTGGCCCCTTTAAAAATGGCAAAAGAAAGTTAAAATCATGACTTTTGCTTGCCATCAAATTTTTAAATGATCTTTTGGCCCCAATGGTCCTGTGATATATCTGTCCGGTTTAAATCACGGGAAAAAAATGTCAGAGAAACGCTAAAAAAAAGAACAAAAAGTTTTTGATTAGCATGTCCAATTCTAAATTTTTTGCAGTTTTAATCTTTGATTACAAATATAATTAATTTTTTTGCATGTCATTAATCTTTATTTTTTGCAAATAAAATTTAATTTCTTTTTTTGCATGTGTCTTTTCGGGATTATTTGAAATAAAAATTTTTTTGATTTTTACAAATGATTAATTTTGATTCAACTCCCAACAAAAGCAGGTCTTCAAAAACTTCCAGCTTTCCCCTCTCCCCGACCCCCTTTCCCAATTTCCATTTTTTAATACCAAATCCCGCCCTTCTCCGGGTCTGTCGGGTGTCTCCCCCTCTTTCCTGGGGGTTTCCCAAACTTTGCCTGTTTTGAAATGTTCCATTGGGGTTTTTCCCAATTTTGCCCTACCCATCCCGGATCTTTCCTGGCTTTTCCAAAAAAAAATTTCTGAAATTTGAAATATTTTTTTTGATTATTTGCATGTCATTAATCTGTTGATTAATTAAATATAATTAATTTCATTTTTTTAAAGTGTCATTAATTGTTGTTTTTTTTCATTCATTATTCTTTATCACACATGGGGTTTTAAATGAAAGATCATTTTTATTTTTTTATTATTCAAATTGCTGATTTTTTCATTAGTTAAAAATTGTTTGTTTTTTCCATTATTAAAATTGTATCTGTATTTTTCATTAGTTCAAATTTTTGTATTTTTTTTTAATTGTTCAAATTGTTAGTCTGTATTTTTTCATTAGTTCAAAATTGTTGCCCTGTCTTTTTTTTCATTAGTTCAAATTTTAGTCTGTATTTTCTTCTTATTGTATTTTCTTCATTAGTTAAATTGTTTTTTTTTCTCATTAGTTCAAATTGTTAGTCTGTATTTCCCCTTATTTCCAAAATTTTTTTATTTTCTTAATTGAAGATGTTGTCTGTTTTCCCCGGGTCTCATACTAGAAGCTTTTCGTCATCCAAAGGTTCTGAGCAAATTAGGGGAGTCACATGAAATTTTTTTTCCGAGATCTCAAAGGTTGTTGCGGCTACAAGTTAAGCTTTTGGCAACTTTTTCCCCAACCCCTATCGCCCTTTTAATCCTCTTTCTGATTTGGTGACTGGTAAAGTATTTGGGGTTTCCCTTAGGCCCCAATCCATTTTTCCTTTTATTAGGGGTAGCTCAGCCACCAACCCTTTTTCCGACAGTCGGGCCCTTTTAAATTTTTAAAAGCCTTTTGGAAGTTTTTAAAAGGCGGGCTGGGGCAAAGTTTTTTTTTTAAAAAGGCGGGGAAATAAACCCCCAGTGAGAATCACCCCTTTCCCCCCCCTTCCCGTTTCCCCCCATTTTACCATTAAAAATGTTACAATTTCAGTGTTATTTTGGAAGCGTTGAAATATTATAACTTACTAACCCATTTTAAATATTGTTATTTTTTCTGTAATTTATAAATAAATAACGAAAAAGATTTTTTTTTCTTGGTTTAATATGCAGGTCAATTTTTTTGGGAATGTGTTTCCCAGTTTGGAAGGGGGGGGAGTCTGGGATTGTTTAAATGGGGGATTTTTTATCACTTTTGGTCTGGGGATTTTTGTGTTTCCCATTTTTCTTTGAGGATTTTTGCAAATTTTCACTGGGGAGTCGGGTTTTTCCCCATGTTTACTAGGGAGTTTTTACCATTTTGGACTGAGGAGTTTTGCATTGTGTTTGCACTAATTTGCATTTACTTTTTCCAATGAGGAGTCTTGTGTTTCCATGTTGCACTGGGGGGACTTAGTTTTACCAGTTTTGGGGTCGGTTTAAATTTTTAATGGGGGTCCATTTTTCAATTTGGGACCCACCGCCCAGCGTTTCGTGCCGGGGACATGGGTGCAAGCCCCGATGCGGTTATTCGGGGGGAAAAGCCAGTTTCCCCCAGTTTTAGGTGTTCGGACCCCAAACCAAGTTGTATCCAGGCATGAGCCAAAGCTGGTCAAAAAAAGATGGCATAGCGAATGTGTAAATTTCCCTCCGCAAGCGGAAAATAAAACTGAATGTTCATGTCTCACTTTCCTTGATTCCAGTCTCATTTATTTCTTTTCTGTTTTAAAATAAAAAACCCAAAATTGATAGTTAATACTTTTGAAAATTTCTTTTTTTTTTTTGTCACCAATATTACCCACAAGCTTTTGACTAGATAAAAATTGACACATACTATCAACACACAGAGAATCCCCGGGTTATGTTGTACAATTGAAAGGAACTTTTATGCCCAGTGACGCCCCCAGCAAAACAGCCCCATTCCCAAAAAGCTCAACGACAAATTTGAGTCCACCGTTTTTTTACTTTCACCAAACTCCGCCACTGTTTTGTTTTTATTCGGGGCAGAAACCCATTTCATTCAAAACTATACAATAGTAAATTTTTTAATTTTTAGAAATATTTAAAAATTTTTTTCCTATTGAAAAGGAACTTTCATGTGGTTTGTTATAAATTTTTTCCCCTCCCCCCGGAAAAAGGCGAAAAGACAGGGTTTTGAAAGTTCAAATAAACACACACAGTGTTTCATTTTAAAATTTTTCCCCCCCACAATGATGGAGAATTCACAATGGCAAAAGAAATTTTGTCGATTAGTTACACTGAACATAAAACATAATAATTTATAAATAAATACTTATTTACATATAACTATTTATTATGATTGTTCAATTTTAATTCTGTTTTTTGAACCAACAGTTTCAACTTAATTTTTGGGAATTTTTCCAAGATCTTTCCCTTTAAAAAAAATTTTGATAGAAATGTGTTCTCAGGGGGATTCCCCCCCCTTTTCTTAACAGAGTTAATGGAAAAAAAGGCTTTTATTTTTAAAAATAGAAAAAAAAAGCGGGAACTAATATGTATTAAAAAGTTTTTTGTTTGATGGCCCAACTTTTTTATTTGTATTATTGAAAAAAGAAAAAGGGTTCAACCCCTTTGTGGCCCAAAGCCCTTTTTAACCAAAGTAAGAAGTCTAATTTTCTAGGATTTACTTATTTCAAAAACCAAAAGCTTTCAAACGGTGGGTATTTTTTTAAATTTGTAAAAACCCACGGGGAAAAACTTCCAAACACCCCAGAGTTTAAACCATACTTTTGGGATCGAATAGGCTGACGGGGCCATAATCAATCTATTGAAATCGATAAATTTCACGAAGGGACACCCCCATTTATTGGGGTGGTAACTTAAGACGTTCATCTTCCATCCCAAATTATCAATTTTTTTTTGCCCAATTACCATCAACTTTTTTATGGTTTTATATTTTCATGTCTTTTTAAAAAGGGAAAAAACGCCTACCTGAGCAGGGAGGATTGACTGTGGGACTAGCTTCTGAGGGTTTTCTTCCATGGCTGGCAAAAAAACCAAATTTTTCCCCCAGATTCATGGTTTGTACAAACGGGGGGTTACGATGTCCATGGCACTGACCCGGGTGAAAATCAAGGGTTCTGGATCAAAAAATGTGTTAAATTTTACCTCAAAATTTAAATTGAAAGCCATTATATCAACCTTAAAAATATATTTCAATCTAGTATACCAACCCAAACTTTCACAGAGAAATGTATTTTAAAAAAACTCTTTTTCCCCCCCATAACACAGGGAAAAATTTTTTCTTCTAGGGGTGATAATGTTTTCATTGTGCTGTTTAAAAAAAAAGGGTGCATCCTGAAAGGTCCCACCATCTACCTCTTGTCATCCAGCCAGATCCCCCGTTTATTGAAACAATATATATATATATAAAATTTCAGAAATGTGTTATAAGTCCCATTCTGGATGAAAAACTCCAAAATTTGCCCCTTACGACTCTTTTTTGTGGGGAATTTTTGTATTAATTTTTCATTTAAATTTTAAAGTTTGTTTTTTAATCAAAACATATGATAATCATAAAAAATTTTAAAAAAAATATTATATATTTGTGATGTCTAATTTGTTTGAAGCCCTTTTTTTTAAGCACATTTGAACCTCGCCATTTTTTTCAAAAAAGTCTTTCCTGTTTTTAACCTCCAGCCAAAAACAAATTTTTTAATTAAAAGGGCCTAACAACCCAAAACTGTCCATGAAGACAAAAGGGGAAACTTCAATTTTTAACATCAGAAGTTGAATATCCGGGATGGAAATATAACAAAAATATACTGAACACTGTGAAACAGGTAGGAGTTTACGTTTTCGCCATTAGACTTACCTATGTGAAACTGAAACTAACATTGTTTTTTTTTTATGGGGGCAGGGGATTCTATAAAAAATGTTGTCTTGTTAAATAAATTAGCAATGTTGATGAATATTGTTATAAACTAAAAAAAAGTTTTGATATTTAATATGCTTAGCAACTGGTTGCTAGGAGAAAGTATAATTTGTTATTCAAGATAAATTTTTGATTTTTTGTACTTGTTGACTTGTTTATTTCCAGTTTTTTTTGATTTTCAGGTAGATGAATGTTCCCAATATGTTGTTTTTGGGGGTGTTAAAATTTTTTACTTTTTCCTAATGCCAAAAATTATTTTGTTTCTATTTTTGTAAACCTGGGAATGACCAGTCCTGCAATCTTGTGTGGTCCAGAAGAACATTGCCACCTTTTCCAAAAGGCTCCCTTTTGATCTGCCCGATGTCATAAAAGCGATCATCGGGTTTCACCGTAAATTTTTTTTAAAAATAGGGTGTTTGGGAATTTTTTCATGGCAATTTTTCATCTTCGGTATGGGAAAAGTGATTGGGGAAGACTGATTTTGTGATTGATAAGGGTTATGACTGTTTTAATGTATGTAAACGACAACTGTTTTATGTTATTCACAGGTTCTGTTTTCCATGAATTTTTTTTTAAAATATATTGCGGTTTAACTGAATTGTCAGTGTTTTTAACAAAAAAATTTTAAAAAATAATTTTTTAAAATCTTTTTTTTATCCCAATTGTTTTTCAAGTGTATTTTTTTACAGAATTGTTGAAAAAAAAGTAATTTTTCCAACCAAAAGAGGCAAAGGCCCCCAAAACCATCATATGGAATGGGGAGACCTCATGAAAGGAAATTTAAAATTTGTTGGTCCTGACAGGATCTAAAAGGCTCCAAATAAGAAAATTTTGGGCTATCAACCTTTTATGGTTTGTGGGCTAGGCTTTTGCCTTTAAACGATATAAAATAATTCGCTTCTTGAAAATCTCCCCCCAAACTGAGCGAGCTGCACAACCAAAAAAATTAGGGTTTTAGATTTTCTTAGGATGAAATGTATGAAGTTTTCAGCCATGATTTTTTATGTAGATGAAGAATGGTTAGAATAAGGAAGATATGGGTTTAGAAGTAAACAAGGGTAACCAACCAGGGGATAAATTATGGTGGTTGCAATTCAATAACGGATATAAAAATTTTGATGTTTATACAGGGAAAAGAGCCCTTTCCCCTCAAGGTTGGATACATGTTGTTTATAAATTATAGACTATTTTCAAAGGGACTTTTTATGGGTAATTTTTATCTTTTTCATTTTTTGTAGATTTATTAAAAAAAACTTTTGATTGGGGCTATTTGGCAAATGAAAGGGGTTTCAAGAACTAAAAGATACAAATTATTTTAAAAGAAATGCTAATAGGGGGAAAAGAGATTTGGGGAAAGGAATGGGATTTGTTCAATGGAAAAATAAAAAATAGAACAATTTGCACTATGCAAAGTCTGTAAGAGTACATTTTGACCCCCGGGGCAAAGTCGGTGGGCCCGTTTTGAATATCTTGGGCCACATAGTTATTAAAAATTATAATAAACATGGGGGGTTGATGGTCAATCAAAGATTGGGAAAAATTTAAAGTTCTTCGTAAAACAAAATATTGAAAATTTTTTATCACTTTTTTGACATTGCTAGGGTTAATTTTTTTTTACTATTTCAAATACCCCAACATCAGGATATTCGGGAAATGGTCAGCCAAGAGATATAGTCAGTTAGATTTTTTCTTAAAGTTAATTAAAACTAGCTAACTTTTTATAAAGACATTCAAGTTCCCTTTCTGAAATAAAATAAAAAAAAGTTCTAAAAAGTACCTGTCTTGAAAAAACCAAAAAAATTGTGTTAGATGCTATAGGGTTAGAAAAAGGAAAAAAAAATCAAGTTTTTTTTCAGATTTGTAAAAAAAGTTTGTTTTAATCAGATAAGAAATTGCCTGGTTGATGAACATTCTGTGCCTGGGGCGATAACGTTTGGCCCGGGGTTTCCTTAGTCAGGCAAGATGCCAGATAACTTTTTTTTCCGTCTATTTGTATTCCCTATCATTTTTCATATTTTTTTAATAATATCTTTTATTGCTTGTTGAAATTATATACCATTTTGTTTATGTTCATACTATAAGTGTTAGTTCTTTATGGCTGCTTACAGACCAATTTTTTTTCTTTTAGTCAAAATTTCTTTTCTTTTTTAAAAAAAAAGAAAAAATGATGTTTATAAATTTTTTGATTACTGCCTTCTATTGTCCCAAAATTTTAGATATTCCCGGGTAAAAGAAAATTCTAAAGACTTAATAAAAATTTCATTTTATTTCTAACTTTTTTTTTCTTTTTGTGATTTAAAATTATTTGTCATTTGTAGAAAAAAAACTATTTTTTGACTTTTCAAGAGGGCAAGATATCATAAATTACTCACAAAGTTAAAACCCATATCCGATGCCCCTCCAATGAACCATATATAAATCCCATTTTCAATGCAAGAATTTTTGTTTTCAAATATAGACAGGACATCAAAATATCAAAAAAACCCTTAAAACCCCCAATGGTTGGTTAAGGAGGAGTCAAAAAAACTCATTTTTTCACCTTTTGGTTTTTTTATAGATAGCAGAAAAAAATCATGAAAAAATTAAAAAATAAAAAAAAACAATAAATCCTTTTTTTAATGGAGGAAAGAAATATTGAACTAAGATATGCTTAACAGTGTTACTGTCAACATCTCAAGAGGTTAGAAAAAAGGAAGGCAAGAGAACAAAAAATTTTATAAAGAATAAAAAAAAACAGTTTTTGTATTGTTTACGAAAAATGTGAAAAAGGGGTAAAAAAAATTTTAAAAAAACAAATGGTCCAAAAAAATTAAAAATAAAACAGTAGGAACGAAATGATAAAAAAAAGATAAAATCTAAGAGCATCACACCAGTGGCAAGTTGGGGGTAAACATGGGCATTTAATAAGGGAGGAAAAAAAATATGTGCTTTTTAATATGTGTTACAGAAGAGTCTTCTTTTTCATGGGGAAAAAGAAACAAAGATCTAAGGGAAAAATAAAATCAAATAAAAATGGCTGATGCTACAAAAAAAGAAAGAAAAAATGAAAAATTAAATATTTTAATAAAAGAACATGGGTTGGAAGATCATCGGGGAAAGGGGGCATCCCCCAAAAAGGGGAATAAGACCACAAAAAGATGGATTCAGGATTTAAATAAATTAAATTTAAATTTTTAAAGAATTTTTAAAAACACCCACAAAAAAAGCTTTTGAGGAATTTTTTCCCAAAATTTATAAAAAAAAAATATTTAATATATCCCAAAAAACATGTGTAATATTTAAATTAAATTCGCACCATAGAAAAGGAAAACAGAATTCATTTTCATTCAAGATTCAGAGCAGGGGAAAATTTTTTATTGGGGGCCCTTTTTATTGTTTCCATGAAGTTTAAAATTTTTTACTTATTTTTTTATATTTAAGTCATAATCTTTCAAAATGGGTTTTACAAATTTTAAAAAATGTGAAAACCGGGGAAAAACCATGATCCCCACCCAATCCCCCTTAAATTGTAAATGGTAAATCATTTTTTTTTGTTTTAAAAATTCCGAATGCCCCCCAAGGGGCAGTAAAACATGAAAAACTTTTTGCAGATCAAACCCCTGCGATTTGGGGGCTGATAATGATGATGATGATAAAAAAAGGGGGATCTGGGCCTGAAATTTTTTAGGCTCAAATCCCCATGAATCAAAAAGAGGGTTTAAAAGGGTTTTATAGGAGTTTTTTTCTTTCTAAACCCCTTGGGGCCCTCAAACCACTTTTGATCTGTATTGGGTTTGGCCTTAGGCATTGACAGGAAATTGGCCTTAAAGTAGTCACCATCAATTTCTAACACTTTTTTTTTACTAGGTTATGTTTTGCATGTGAGGACACTGGGCCCCTGATGCTTGCCCCCGCGCGCAGCCATCCAAAAGGGCAATTTTCTCCTTACCCTGAGAAGTTGATTAGTATCCCCTTCCTACAAACAACACTGTCTGGGATGTCCAACTTCATAATTCTACACTATTTCCAGTGTCTGGGCTCCCATATCAAATAAATGAGGCCGCATTGATGACACCCCGGGCCCCATCTTTGTCCATTTCAAAGGGGTTTCAGGCCCAACGCCTTGTAGGTTGGTGTTACATTTGGCTCCCCTTTAGGCCCCAAAAAAAAAGCGTATGGGCGTTTGAAAATTAATCTTTAAAAACTTTGACCAGAAAATTTTCTTTCTCCCTGACTCATAATTACAAAAACCATTCAGGGTATTCAAACTTACCTTTTCTTTTTTTTATCTTCACTGTATTTGGGCCATTTTGCTGAACTTCATCCCACTTTCAACTTTTCTGGCTTCTTTTGCTGTTTTCCGAAATATGAAAACCTTCAAAAAAAACAAACATCAGTCACCCGCGAAAACGGAAAAATTTTTAATGTTTTCAATTGTACTTTATTCATTTTTCAAACCAAAAGTATTTAAATTTTTCCCCGCTTAAGCGCCATACGGAAACCGCTGCCTATTAGCCCAAGAGAAAGGGTTCTTCCCCAAGAAAGCTTTGTTTTTTTTTTCTTTTCTTTTTTTCTTTTTTAACCTTCCTTTTCCAGCCAGCAGGAAGAGATTTCCTGGGGCCCTTTTGCCCGGGGTAGTCTCCCCCCTGACTCTGAGGGCCACTTTTGTCCCTTTTGTACCCCTTGTACAGAGCAGATTGCTCTTTGGGGCCGTCTGAGGAACTTACGGACCGAACCATTTAATTTGTTTTTGAAAGGACTGATGTTGTACCCACTTTTTCCTGATGTTTTTTTTAACCGTTTTTCTTTTTCCCAGCACTGGACACTTCATCTCTGGACCAGTTTTTTTTTTCGTTTTTGTCAGCCCAGGTTGCACTGAAATAATTGGGGAAAGATTTGTTAAAATTTCTCTTTTGTTCATGGTGATTTTGATCTTTAAAAATTGGGGCCCTTTGCTATCATTTGATTTGTTTTTGACGTGTTGAATTTTTAGTTATTCTTCCATTTTGGAAAAAAAGTCCCAGGGTGAAATCTTTTCTTGATTTAGGGTGAACGATTGAGATATTGGGGGGTAGTTTTACTTTGTTTTTTATATTTTCAACCTTGTTATTCTATTAGGTTGTCCAGTTTTCTTCAATTTAGTATGTAATATATATATATATTTATTTATTGTGAGTAGTTGCGATTATTTTAAAACAAATTTTTTTACCTCCATTGAATTAACTAACTAAAAATTGGGGAAATAACAGTGGGAAGATTAGATGTGGACCATGTCTCTTCACTCTAACCTGTCCTTGAACCCAGGTTTCTTCATCTTAGGCAGTTTAAAAGACTGTGCTAGTGTGGAGTCAGACGATGTCTATGTATCCCTAATCTGTCCTTGAACTTCCATCTTTACAACAATTTTAGGCAGTTCAGGAGCTGGTGCTAATGTTGTTGTCAGATCATGTCTGTGTATACAATCTGTCGGCCAGACTTCCATCTTCTTAATTTTTAGGCAGTTCAAAGATTTACAGGTGCTAATGTTGTCAGATCATGTCTATGTACTCTTAATCTGATAGTGAACTACATCTTCTTAATTTTAGGCAGTTCAAAGGCAGGTGCTAATATTGTCGAATCGTAATCTGCTGTACTCTAATCTGTCCTTGAACTTCATCTTCTTAATTTACAGGCAGTTCAAAGACTAGTTACTAATGTTGTCAGATCATGTCTATGTACTCTAATCTGTCCTTGAACTTCATCTTCTTAATTTTGAGCAGTTCAAGACTGGCCCAGATTGCTAATGTTATCAGATCATGTCTATATACTCTAATCTGTCCAGCAGACTTCATCTTCTTCTTAATTTTGAGCAGTTCAAAGACTGGTGCTAATGTTGTCAGATCATGTCTATGTACTCTAATCTGTCGCCAGACTTCATCTTCTTAATTTTAGGCAGTTCAAAGACTGGTGCTAATATTGTCAGATCATGTCTATGCTCTAATCATCATGAACTTCATCTTCTTAATTTTAGGCAGTTCAAGGAACTGGTGCTAATGTTGTCAGATCATGTCTATGTACTCTAGTCTGTCCTTGAACTTCATCTTCTGTAATTTTTAGGCAGTTCAAAGACTGGTGCTAATGTTGTCAGATCATGTCTATGTACTCTAATCTGTCCTTGAACTTCATCTTCTTAATTTTAGGCAGTTCAGGCTGGTGTACCCTAATGTTGTCGAATCATGTCTATGTACTCTAATCTGTCTGTGAACATCTTCTTAATTTTAGGCAGTTCAAGACTGAAAAGAATTGCTAATATGTTAATCGAATCATGTATCTTTTTTTTGCGTCAGGCCTGCTTTCCTTATTAAGTGTCCCCCCTGCCAGCCCGCAGGCCGGGCCTCTCCGACTTCAGAGGTAGTCTTAGGTAGTGGTTCAAAATCCAATTGTGAATGTTGTTTGATTATGCCTCTTCACTATACTGTCATCATTAGCTCTCTTTGGTCATGTCCTGCACTATCCAGATCCTCTTGTGTCCCGTTTGTGTCTAATGAGCCTACAAGATTTTCAGCGTACTGCTGGTCTGCCACCTATCTGTCAATCATTTCCCATTCCAGGCTCTACTCTGTTTCTCTTTCTGATTCCCCACCACCGGTTTCTTTGAGCATCAGGTTCTCTTTTTTCCATCCTTACATCAGAGAGCTGTCTAGTATGAATGTCCCAACAGAACATACATTCCAGTCCATCTCATAATCAGTCTCCAATACGACAGAGTTGGATCGTTTTAAAAGCCATAATTTAAACATTTTATTTGGCCAGAAGCGTTAAACAACCTCTTCTTAAACATTTATTTTGAAATGTTTCCAGCTTGTATGTATAGTCTTAGTGATCTTTCAGTACTCACTACTGTATATAACACACAGGATTTTTACTTCTATATATTTTAAGTTTTATTTTAGGATTCAATCCTTTGGCTTTCCCATTTGTTGAGCATGGAAAAGTTTTTTAGCTTTTATTCAATGTCCTTACCTAGATCACCTTCCTGTAATAGTATAATAGCTTCCATGATAAGAAAATTTGAACATCTGTTTGTAAGGCCCTTGGTATGTTGTTGTTCTTTGGTAGGGTTTTATTGTTATGGCGCTATATATTCCTATTTAACTTCTTAGTGGTATTCCTCTTGGTTATTTAAGTAGATTATGGTTCAACGAGCGGTTACATGGCGATACAATATAAGTAAACAAGCGTGATCTTGTTCAGTTCTTATGTATTTATTGATGTTTTTGGACATAGATGCAAACCACGTCCATCCAGAGTTCAGTGTTTATCTCGTTCTCCTTATCTTTTCTAACGTTCTTCCAGAGTCCTACACAAAGCTCGTCACTGTCTCATTATAGTATTGCTATCTCTGCCATAATAATGGCGCAGATTTGGTGTGCAAACCACAGAAGTCTCTATTTATACATTTCTGAAGCTTATTTATTTAATAACTGCTCATCTGGTCTGACTAGCTACCTGGGGTTGAGAGGACCTGGCTATGCCTTCTACACATCCTTTATGATTTCACTATTTAACATAATTGGTTTTTTTTAAATTTTGATTATTTTAAATTATTTTTGTGATGTCAACTTGGAAGTCCTATGTCCCTGCCTGTCTGTACATAGGGTTTTCCTTGAACATTTCCTTCTTCACTGGATTATGCTTTGTAATAATTCCTCTAGCAGATATTCACATTGTGACCGAGCTAGAACAATCTTCATAGCAGATATTCATGTCTTACATTGTGACCAAACTAGAAGGTTCTAGTGTCTTCTTTACCAGCTGTATTCTTATTCAGTCCTGCAGTTCCCTACTTGCTCAATGTCTGATTTCAAACCCACTCAGTTGCTGTACAGCAGCATCCAAAATTTTGCTGTTCTCATCCAACAAGTGAGCGCAAAGCAACTGCAATGTGTCTCCCTCATTTCTACCCAAAATCCACACCATTAGTGTTTAGTTGTCAGATCATCATCACAGTACATTGCACCAATTAGTCAATAAGTGCTCCAATCTCCTCCTCAGTATGTCTCTCAGCATGTGGTGACTAACGAAAGTGGTTCCTTGTTGGTTTACTATTCTTCTTTAGCTACATTATAGGTTATTAGAAGCAAGTCTGTGCCATTCTGCCGTCAACATCAAGTGTTTTTTGGTTAGTGATGTATAATATGATATGTTATGTGATCGACAACATGGCACATTCCCATTCGTGCTCTGTCCTTCGCTGCAGCAGCCATCCCAGTCCATTTGCTCACCGTTCCCAAGAGAAGTTGATTAATATATCTTCTCTCTCTAGCACTAAGACGCCACGGTCTGGTAGTCCAAACTTAACGCCCAATGATGTCCACCCATTCCACATGCATACTTCCAGATTCAATCATTTGAAGCATATTCATTGAGTCTGATATGATAATCGTATGGTTACCTGCTGCTCAGCCACCCATGACAGAGCCTGAGGCAGCGGTAATCTCCATAGTCATGCTTGATGTCGTTGTCTTGAAAGCGCTGCAGTCCTCAGGAAGTGTGCTACTGCTTGTGGGAATAAGACCAGAATGATCTGGTTCCGTCTGACAGAGCTACGTGTGTAGATAAGATATCACTCTGGATGGGAATGCTGATCCACGAGTGCAGGAATCTCAGCATTAGCTTCTTCTTCTTCCAAATTTTCAGACATCGATTTGTATACTTTAAAGTAGTTAGTGGTCAACCGGAGTCCATGTACATCTCCGTATAGCTTGTCTTGACTGATATGGGATTGGCCATGTGGTTTTCTCTGTTCCATGTATGCTGGACATTCTTGCGTATGTGTGTCTCTTTATCTTCAGTGCCATGTACATATGTCAGATGGGCTATTTATACTTGTTAAACAGATGGTACCTCAGTCATTGTGCCCTGTCTGAGATGAAAATGACAACCTGTTCTCTCTACTTAGTTGGTGGTAAGCATCGTCCTTTTCATGCCCTGGGTGATCTCTCAGCCATTTGTTCTGTAGGCCATTTTATCCGTACTTTGCTTCCTCATATGTCATACTGGTGTCTGTCTGTGAGCCTGCTTCTGCTTTTGCCAATATGTCTGCAATCTCATTTCCAGGTATTCCGTAGTGAGATGGTATCCACTGTATTACCACTCTAGAGAAGATGTGCATACTTGGTGTAGTGATGCTTGCGTTCCTTCCAAGTTGTTATCGTCTTCATTTTTAGAGCAGTAATTACTGACAGGGCATCAGTAAGAAATACCAGGTTTTCATTTACATTTTCCTCTGACACTTATGGCTTCTGCACGCTTTAGGCCTCTGCTCTGTAATTGCTGGAGAACCTTCCTGTTTGCTAATTTTAGCTTCCTGAGTTTCATGTCACTGAGCACTATGAGGGCTCCTCCTCCTCCATTTTCAGTTGCATTTGCTGCAGCCCATCTGTGTATCATGGGTCCACCTGCTGTTAGGAGTGTTCTTTAGGTACCGTGCCAGGAGTTTTTTCTTCACTTGTTTGTTGGTTTTTCCTACTATCCCTGTGATGTTCTCATTCAGCTCTGGGAATTTTGTATCTTTCATATCTGTCTTGTGTTGGTGTATTTTAGTGGTTTGGGGTAACTTCAGCACATGATGGTTGTTTGCTCATCATCATCTGGTGTGCTGCAAAGTTGGTCTGCTTTTAGTCTGCCCTTCCTAGCCCATTCATTCTGTGGTACATTGGGTGATCTTCTAGTCTCTTGAACTTTCTGCTTGTTTTTGTGCTCTGCTGTCTCTTATATCCTCCATTGGTTGTAGGCCGGTGGTCTTCTCCATTTCCTGTATTGGAGTAGATCTCATTCCCTGTAATACTCATAGCTTGTCTGAACACGGTTGATTTTATTGAGTTGGGATTAGCACAGTTGCCCATGCAGAATTCCATAGTCCAGTAGCGGCAACATATCCCATATAAAGCTTCTTTAAAACACTGTTATCTGCCCCCCAGGTTGTGCTAGCTAGTTTTTTCATGATTGCCATCCTGGATTTTGCTCGGGTTTTGTTTTCAATCTGAGAGCTGCCATGTCATGCGCTGGTGGGATTCCGTGTGGGGCTTTTTCTGGGAGCAATATATGGTTATTTAGTAGGAGCTTGGTTTGGGCTTGTTGATAGGAGAAAACGATATGTCGCTTTCTTTTCATTGGCTTTGATCAGCCATGTATTGGACCATTGGTCAGGGATGTGAGGGCCTGTTGTATTCTGCTTGTTGCAGCGGTAATGCGCTCCTCTGATGTCCAAGGCCAGGCATCCGCATCAGGCGTAGGTGGATCCTTCTGGGTATGTTCTCGGTTATGTCATTGATGTATATGAGGAACAGTGTTGGTGACAGTACTCCACCCTGAGGAACTCCTTGTTCTAGTGTTGTTTTCCTGCTGGTGAACTCTTGCACTTGCACTTTAGCAGTTCTTTTTTCTAGATACTGTGATATCCATTTGTACATCTGTCCTGCTACAGGTTTCGCAACTTCACTTTTAGGCCAGCCTTCCACACTTTATCAAAAGCCTTTCCAGATCTACCCATACTGCTAGCGTTGTTTTCCTCTGAAAAGCATCCTCTATCTCCTGGGCTATGTATGTCACTTGATCTTCTGCAGATCTGTGTTTTCTGAAGCCTGCTTGTGGGAGAAAGCCCTTTCTCCAAATGCCAATTAGTCTGGTGCTGATTGCGCTCAGCAATTTTCCTACGCAGCTCAGTAGGCTAATTGGTCTATAACTGCTAGGGTCTGTGGGATCCTTCCTCGTCTTTTTATCGTATCAGTATAGCTTCTTCCATTCTTTGGTATAACGCCACTTTTCCAGCTACAGTTAAATATTTCTATTAGCTTCTTTTTCGCTTGTCGTCCCATTTCTATTATCATTTCGTTAGTTATCCCATCATTGCCTGGTGATTTTCTTTTCTTTAGAGAGCGATGCTTTTCTAATTCATGTATGTGAATTTAGTTGTCATGTGCTCTCCGGGGACCTGAATGAGGTTGTGAGCATTAGTTCTTCTTTATGGTTTCCTCCCCTTCTTCAGGAACATCTATATGATTTACTTGTGTAAAGTGCTCACTAAGGATATTGAGCAGCTTGTTTCCCGCTTTGCATCATTCTGTTTGATGGTGATTGTGTGCTTGTATTTATTTTCTTGGATTAGTCCCTGGCTAGTTTCCACAACTTATTTCCATCTCTGTCTAGGTTAAGGGGCTTTGTGTTTTTCTATCCAGCTATTTCTAGCATTTTCGTTTAGTGTTCGCTTGTATCTTGCCGAGGTGGCTTTAAGTTTAATGTTTGCTTCTGTTGTTCTTTCTATTTCTGCAATGTCTCTTGCTTTCGTTAGTTCTACTTCTAGTTGTTCTAATTCGTCCGTCCAGAATGGCTGTAGTTTGTCCCGCACTGAGGGATGGACTCAGTGGCTGCTTTTGGAGGCTTTGTTGAAGTCTGCAACCCAGCTTTAGCATACCTGCGTATGTTTAGGTCTGCAGTATAGGTCTGTCAGAGTGCAATTTCAGTCTGCTCTGCTTGTAGTTCCATCTTGTAGTAGCTTTGCTGCTGGTGAGGGTATAACATTTAGGCCAGCTTTTACGGTCTCGTGATCACTTCCTGCGAGTTGTCCAGCACCATCTCTGCTAATTTTGTGGTGGATGTCACCTATGCTAAAGGCCAGGTCTGGTGTGGAGGTGGTTTTCCAGGTTCTGGAGTAGTAACTAGGTTTATCCTCAGCATTGTTGATTAAGTGTAGGTTGCTGTCTATCTCCCAGTCCTCCACCTCATCACCTCTGTTATTTGTATCCTGGTAGCCCCACCGCTTGGAGTGACTATTAAAGTCTCCTACTACTATGCAGTCTGTTGGTATTAAGTTCATGTTCTCCAGTACTAAGTCTTTGTTTGAGGGCAGTAGATGTTATAGATCCGGTGCTCCCAATTGGGGTGTGCGTCTATCCCTACATTTCTGACTGTCTACTAGCACATACTGTTATTTCTGACATGCAATCTCATTTCCGGGCGAGATCAGACTCCACCTGCCGTCCTTCTGTCTAATCGGAAGGTCTGATATCCTCTAATGGAAAATCTGTGCTAGAGTTTAGGTGTGTTCTTTGTATGCATGCTATGTCTATCTGCTCCTGTTGTAGATATTTTGTTAATGGGCCCTTCTTCTTTAGTACTCCTCTGCATTCCACGAAATGTTGAATGTTCAGAGGTTCACTAGTGTTTGTCCTGTAACTGTCTCGGGGCCCGGGTGGGGTCGATCTTTCCCTGCCGCCTGCGAGACTCGGACACTATTTTTTTTTGATACTAGTCGATGTCGTCAAAAACGTGCCCCCACATTGTGCACCCTTCTGGCTTTCTTGGCTGCCCACCTTTGCTTTTAATTTATTAACCAAACAGCGGGTTTGGGACTCACACACCCCATCCCGGGGTGCGCCCCCATCGATAATGGTTACGCTATTCTCCTATTCGGGGCCCTGGGGACAATGGGGTCGGGCTTGCTCTGACCAAAATACCAAACACTAATCACACGTTTACCCGCATAGACCCAGAAACCCGAAATCACCCCGCAATCACGAAAGCGCAAGTTTATCCAAGGAATTTCACACCCAAGGGCACGCAGTCCAGCATTAGCGCGCAGGTCCTTTCCCCTCAGCAGGCCCAAGTGTACTGACAACCGGGAATAATTTACCCTCTGTTTAGGATCATTTTCATTTTGTATCTAGGTACAGACCTTTTAATAACATCCTCTGCCTTGACCTCTTCAAACCCCCCTTGTTTTTTTTTTAGGGGGTTTTGGCAGAGGATGAGGAACTTCAATAAGTTTTCCCTTGGACTTTTTTCTCATGGCAACCCAAAGGACATATCGATTGCCTGACATAAAGGTCACATGTGAAACCAAAGATTTCACGCCATTTGGATCCTTCCCCCATCCACATGTCCTGTCTGTCGGGAATAAAGAATCCCCCATATGCATGTTTAATAGAAAAAGAGAGGCCCCAATATTCGCCCCCAAACTTTGAGAGTGGGCCTTTTTTTTCCCTTTTGGATTATTTTTTCAACATGACTCTTAAAGCATCAACTGTTTTTCCCAAGATATTTTAGGTGTTTTTCTGTCAATGTCTTTTCACTGACCGGAGTGTCTTTTCTATATTTAAAAAATGAACCATGTAAAACCTTTGCGGTTCCCTTGCTGAACCATTGACCAGTCACCAAACCCATTCAGTTACTGTAATGAGATTGGGGTCTATTTTTGTCCTTTTTATGGGGAACTAGAATATATGGGGAAATTTTTTTCCCCAATTGAATTTCCCCCCCTTTTTATTAACAGGAGGCGAGAGGGGGATCCCGACCCCGGGAAACCGGGGTAGCCCTGAACCCAAGCAGATCGGTGCTCCGGGCAGCAGCAATCCCCTTTACCAAGTCGACCCACCCACAATAACTTCTAAGTTGTAAAAGCGAAAAGGCCCCCGCAAAACAATGGCACTGCTGTTTCCCTCCCCATCGAAACCCCCCATACGCAAAGATGCTAATTGCCCCTTTTCCTTTCCCGATGATAACCGCCTAGAGTGGGGGTGAAAAGATCATTTTACCCATTATAGGGAAAATCCGGGGAATGAATTTTTTTTAACAGTTTGGGGGTTTTTTTAAGGAATAATTTATATTCATCTTTTCCAGGTTTAGCAAGGGTCTCAATGCTCTGAAAACCAACCTTTGGGGGAAAAGTGCCAAAGGATATTCTTTTTGAAAAACTTTTCAAATTTAGCAAGACTTTGTCCCCAGAATTTTTTTTGACTGTACCTAAATCAGGCCCCGGTGCTGTATCAGGCATGCTTTAGTATGGGTTGATATTATAGAAGAATTTTTTAATGGGTCGCAGTTGATCCAATAAAAGGCATCTGTTTATCCTTTACATCTTCCCTTTTTTCCCGCAGAATAAAATTTTCAAAAATGCCTACCCCCCTCCCCATCTGTCCTCAAAACCCTTATAATTTTTAAAAAAAATGTTTACTTGAACAAGAGAGGGGATGAAAGTATTGGCTTGAATATGCATCTCAATTTTTAAAAGATTCTATTTCAGATGATAATATGTGTATGTCTCATTATAAATATGATCTGATTACAAAAGATACCCAGGATTAAATCTATAATTAGGGAAAGAAGCAATAATGGAGACAGAACAAGCAGTTGTTTTTTCCAAGAAACTAAACTTCAAGACCATGCTGGCATAGTTCATTCAACTTGTTTGTTTGACTGACTGCAATTGGATGTAGGAGTCGAGAAGAAGATGAATTAGAAACATGAACCACAAGCCATACAAATCAAGTAAAACCAAACCCTTAGAAGAGACGCTCAGACAGTGTGAGTGAGAGACACTGTCCACTTGGGTACTCATTTTCATGATTTATCATGGAATTTTTAATCAATATATTTAGTAATTTTACTTAACCTCCTTATCAGTTTTCACCCATACCCTAACCGTTACCTGATTATCGCCTAAACTTGCCAGCAAACTAAATTTAAATAATATTATTATTAATTTGTCGAGTACGAAAATATTCAATATTATAAGCTTTACCTTTGGCGTTAAGTTTATCTACTATTCATAAAGTTTTCATCATCTTCTATAAATTGAATATCAATCATCCTTCATCGTAACTATCACAGTATCATCTCTATGATTTTTGTACCTTCACAGCAGTTCCTCCTTCTCGAAGTTTTCCTTCTTCTTCCCCTTCTGCTCCTTACTTTTTCCACTTTTGCCTCCACACCACTGCCTTTGGGCTTGGCATCTTACAAGTTCGCCCGATGTGTATTGTGAACGTACCGTTAAATCAGTAACAGTTGTTTGATGCTGTCCCTGAACCGGATATGCTAGACTGATGCACTCTGCTGGAGTTCAGTTACAGAAAATAATTACCTTTTAACAATAAAAATATAATAGCTTCTTTGTGATTGGTTTGTTCAGCTCCTAAACCAATCATCTTATATATTCATCCGCCACGTCAAGGTACATCAAAGATGGTGGTTCCTTGCCGTCTACCCTTTGTCATATTTTAATTTTTAAATGCATCGAAAAGCTGAGCTAATAACTTTTAAATGGGAGTTCAAATTATAATTTTATCACTGAAATGTGGCAATGAATGTTGCCGAGCTTTATCTCCAGGTAAGTGACAAATTGCAGTGGTGATTTGAGTGTGGGTCATTCGATCAAGTAAATTGTGCGTAATGAAATGAATGTGATTGTGAGTACTCAATTCTCACTAGTAGTTGTCTACACTGTAGTACCGCGTCGGTTGTCTCCAGCGACTGTTTGTCTCATTAAAGGTTTATCACAGCTCTTTCTCTATAATAGCAAGCAACAGGTATAACCATGATAGTTATCGGCGAAGGTAGTAGATTATTATATTTAATAATAATGTTGTTAGTTCATAGTTAATTGTATATAACGATATATTACTATTAATGTAAAAGTAAATGTTACTTGTAGTAGATAAGTCTACTTCGCGACGTCAATGAATGTGACAATTAAGTGTTGAACAACACAATCATTATCCCTATACTTATCACAACACTTGAATAATATAATTGTTTCCTCTGGTCTATTATCTATATTAAAATATTATTCTATATCGTGTTCCCTTTCCATGAACTTTCGGATTCATCAGGTAAAAAGACGTTAATACATAAAACACTAAATATAAATGTGTCCAAGTCTCAAAGTGGTAAAGTGTAAATGCATATAATCCAAATGCTAGTGCACAGTTTCAAGCAGGGTTGCATTCTTGAAATATTAATTTCTAAGAATTTCATATTTGTTTGATTCAGTTTGAAGTTGCAGCAACAGTTTAAGTTACAACTTACATCTCACAAGTCCATGCCTCGCGACATCCACAAACAAGTAGTTTAACAATGGGGCTTGGGTGGTTCGGAGGCTGTAAATGGTTGGATCTCATAACTACTCTCGTATTTTCATACTCAATGACTCCATGAGCGTTGGGAATTCACAATTATCTAATTTTGTTCCAAATTAGTTGCCATATCCAATACACATATACTACTACATTGTCTCATGGGTACCTCCTTGTTCCGATACCTACTCACTTTGCCAGGCATCATTGTTGTAGGATGTTAGTTAGTGACTAGTTATTGGCACAGAGATTACACCTATTCACTGCACAAGAAACAATGCAAATCCAAATTTACCATACTGATGACATTGAAAATACTAATAATTTGAAATAGTTTAGTAGTGGATGTAAACTATTCATAATAGATTCACCACTGTTACTTGAATCATTACATCCCTCTCCATAGGAATTCAGAATATCAGCTGAGTCCATTGCTTGCCGCTTTACAACAGCCCACCTGCTAGCCTACTCATAGCGCGTTCACCTAAGCCTCTTCAGCGACTCCAATGATTGTCTCCTAGCCCAGCCTGTTTATAAATTTGAAATATCTTTACTATATAATTAACCACTGTAGAGACCTTTGAACATAAATGTGCTTTTGAATATAAGTGTTACAGAAGACTCCTTGGTATATCAAGATAAGATAGAATAAAAAAACAGGAAACTATTGCATTGAGTAAGATTGAAGTCAAAGGAAATAAAACAAACACAAAGCTGAGAATCTTTAAATCAAATGTGAAGTCAGTGCTGTTTTATGGTTGGAAACATGGAAGACAACAAAAGAAATCACCGAGAACTACAGACCTTCATAAATGGATGTTTATGTAGAATAGAGGACTGAGATGGTATGATAAGATTCCAATGACAAACTCAGAGAAAAGAACTAAACAGATACCAGTGGAGAAAAGCTAGGAAGAGGCTTGGCAATGGATAGGACATACATTGAGAAGACAGGCCAGCAGCATTGCAAGACAGGCACTGTTTTGGGACCTGCAGGAAAGAGGAATAGAGGTAAGCCTGGAGCAGATCTGAAGAGAAGAGCTGGAGGCTTATATTGAAGGATAGTAAACATGGAAAGGAAGTTGGAAGGGATGGCAGGAGAGAGGAAGAGCTGGAAGAAGTTTGTTGAAGACCTGGCTCAGCTGGGAGTTGAAAGGTGAAGAAGAAGAACATAGAACAGTCAAAAAAAATTCAGAAGAAAATTAAATCTTTTACAAGGCTGTAGAAATTTATTACAGCCCTTTGGACAAGAAGAGAAAAATATACACATCCTGTAAGACCTGAACATCGAAGAGTATTGACACATAAACAACATCACTGTAGCTTAGGAAAGCAGTAATGGAAGTATGGTTCCTGGAAAACAAGGCAGGGAAGACCAAGATGGCGGCAGCAGAACGTTAAAAGACCGTGACAACTCGATGGAGGTTGAAAAGAAATTGCTAGAGATCAAGAGTTGAGTGAGCTGTGATTTTTGTTTGTTTCGATCGTTCTTCTTGACCATTTTGATCATTCTTATTGTGTATCTTTCTTCTTTCGTTAGTTCTTTATGACCAATTTTAATCACTCTTTGTGATATGTTTGATCTTTGCCAGAAGCGTGTATCGTTGATATTGTTTGATAGGCCCTAAGCGCATGAGCTTCTACACTCTTAGGACATGCATCGATTTCAGCCAAACCTCATTAGTCGCCTCTTACGACATGCGTGGCAGGTAACAGTGGTTCTATTCTTTACACCCCAAATTTGGGCCCCGGTAACCACTCGGCGTTATTGTGATATATAAACAGTCTTTGCCAGAATGGTTAGAAGCGTTGAGTCCCCGTTAGACCCTACTGGTGTAGTACGGCACATCCGAAGCGAAAGTTTTTTTGGCCTAAAAATGTTAGAGTCTGTCTTGCTGATCAAACACTTTCCTTCTGCATCTCATTCTCTTTAATGATCCGTTTAACTGTATATTTGAGGCTGGATCTCGTCAAATATCATTTACTACTACAACCTTTCTGATTGGTGAGGTCATTCCAGCAAGCTGTGATGTTCTGTAAAGGACATGCTATATAATGATTTAAATATAATTGTCCCATGGTTTAAATATGATTGTCATGAATGTTTCTTTCTAAAATTTTCAGAAAGTGTTTAAACTCATGAATATCTCTAAAGCCAGACCAGAGAAAAGGTCACCTAGAAAACATCACAAACACATTGTAGGTTCCTCATTTCGTAATGCAGAAAGACAATGATAGTGATGATTTAAGTGATGAAGGTGAGCTGAGGTTAAAATGGAATCAGATATGTCTCCTGGTATACCATTCAAGATGATGATGAGGATGGTGAAGGCAGAATCAGTAGCATTTTAAAAAGTTTTCTTATTAACTGAAATCGCTTGAAAATGGAAGAAAAACGTTATCAGATAACGAAAAGAGTTATGTACAATACTGAAGTGTTATGGAATACCATTTTTTCCATTTTTCAAACTTTTCCCTAGTAAGTCTCGTCTGCGGGACTTCTTTTAAAAAACTGATAACTTCATCAGCACAGCAGATATAATCTCTCTCCTTTCCAGCGCTGCCCAACGCGGTAGAAAGACTCATGGCGCCTGTGTGATACATTCTGGCACCTATTTTATTCCTCTGGCGTTACGTTAATCAGATTTCAAGTAAAACAGGAATTTCTTAAAATTATGTTTATTTTTTCATAAGCCAATATAAAAAAATACTTATAGTCAGGATTAAGTTTTCATCTCTTTTTAAAGCTTTATTCATGTTACTATTAATATTGCTTTATTATTAGTATTAGTATTATTATGCAATGTCATGGTCCCCTCATGACTACAGTTATTAATCAGATATCAATATATAAAATGTTGGGGCGTCTGCTAACCTGTATTGTATTTTATGCAGCAACAAATGTACACTATTCTTCTCTGTCTTTGGTTGTCTCTGCATTGTTTCATTTATGATTCATTTCTTTCAGTTTCTGTTCTACTGTTCTCCTCCATGTTTTTTTGGATCTTTTATTTAATTTTTGGTTTTCCATCTCGTAGTTTTTTGCGATTGAAAAGAGGGGGTTTGGTTGGAGAAGGGTATAACTAATAAATGTGGTTTGCTAAAGGGGCCTTCCTCCTTGAAGGGACCCGGGTAAAAGGCTGGGAGGGCCTCAAATAACCCCCGGCTCTCACGTGGATTCTGAGTGGAAAATCTTTGGGGGGTTTTCGTTTTTCACAAGGGGGAAAAAGGCTGCGTTGTAAATGCAATGAGCTGAATCATTACAGGCCGTCAACAATTTGCAATTACACTTATCTTGTTCCGGGACACATGGTGTTTTGGCAGTGAGAGGGAACAGGCTGGCTGGCTCTCCCAAACATATCGGGACAGCAATGGATAGAGCTGCATTTTGAATGCCCTCATAGAGTGTGGCAAAAAGGATTTTCAGCTGAACCAATCTATGTAAACTGCTAGTTTGCAAGAGCTGGGATTAAAAGGTTGGGTGGCCAGAAAAGAACAGCCCAACAGGTATATGAGTAGGCTCAAGAATCAAAATCAAACTGGTACGGTCAGTCAATGACGCTGTTGAAAATATTGTAAAGGAGTCAAAGCACCTATGGACATGCCCAGGGGTGCAATGAAGATTTTCCCAAACAAAACTAAAACAGACTAGTAAATTACTATTGTCTAATCAATATCCCCCTCTAGAAGCTAGTTATTGTTTTGGGGACACAGTTGTCATCTCTGCCTTCTAAAATCTTTTAAATTTAGTCATGACATTTTATATAAATAAATCAATAATAATTCATTATAGAATAAAACTAGTCATGACAGAAGAGAGTGTCAACACCTAATGCTGGGAGTATCAAAAGAGACCTGTTTGAAATGAAGAATTGGGAAAAAAGTAGAACAGATTTGTACTGAACTTCATCAAACAAATTTAATGGTTGCTACAACAGACAGTCAGTCAACCTGACACATTGATGTGGGGAAAGGTGGGGTGCGTCTGGTGGACCTTCTGCTGATGACTGAATTCATGAAAGCAACTCATCTCATTGTGTAGATCTCTAAGCATAGGAGAAGAATTTGTTTTATTTTTATGTGAAAATATTTTATCTTTGTTCATTCTACATCAACCACTTGTGAAACTACTCTGTTCTTTCTGTATATGTGATTTGCACCTTAGTCAGGTTTGCTTAAAACGCCATAGACAGTCATCTGGTTTCTGCATGTTTTTATGTGGGTTTGACTCTGCACTCCCCAAAGGGCAAAAACACCTTGACCTAGAGTCCATCTCCTGGAAAGCCCGAATCCTGTTAGCCTTGGACCTCACGGTCAAAGTTTCTCAATCAACATCACTGGAAGGGGAGGTTGATTGTATTTCAATGGGTATCTTCCCTTTCTCTTTGCTAAGAGAGACTGTTTACATCAACTATTCTGGATCCAGGCACAAATCATTTGTATACTAGTGAAATTTTGGTCAAGTTTAATAAAAGTGTTATCATGTTACTGGTCATGCAATTCATAAAAGAACAACAGATTAAATGTTTGGGACACCTGACAACAATGCCCTGGTATCAACTACCAGAGGCCACACTGAAAAGGGATAACAGTACAGAGCAGAGAAGACCTTGCAAAAATGGAACAATGACATCAGAACACCTTAAGATAATGAATAACAACACAAGTGCATTAGAACAAGAGCACACAAGATCACTACATCCCCTCCCCAACACTTCTTTTTCCCAATCTCAACAAAACACAGGTCTTCAACAAACTTCTTCCCGCTCTTCCTCTCTTTTGCATCCCCTTTCCCAAATTTTTTCCACATCTTACCTATCCTTTTAGTTTTTCCCAAAAGAAATGAAAAGGGTTGCGGCATCACCCGGGTCCTTCGCTTTCCTGGCGATCGTCATTTGCCCTTCCTGTTGTGGACCCTAGTTCAGATGGTTGAGTTAGGTTATTTCTTAATGTTGTACTTCCATGTCTTCTGAAGTTTTTTGGCTTTTTTCTATGGGGTGAAATTGCCAGCACCGTTCAACCCCTTGCCGCCCTTCGACATGCTTGCGGGTCCATTCTGCATATTCTTTCCCTTTAATCCGACAGCATACCTTAAGCCTCTTAATACACACATTGTAGGTCAGTGTTACATTCTTTGTTCCCTTACTGGGTCCTGGCAACACAGGGGCCAACACTTCTATAAAAGTAAATGGTGGAAAATAGAATTATCATGTGATTTATATCCTATTTCCTTGAGCATCATTTATTGAGTCTATATTTGTTTCAGCAGAATGGTGGTAATCAAGATGAGAAATGTTGTCATGCAGCGTAGACTATGAAAAGCGATAACGTATGAAAATAAACATCCCTATCAAAGGTAAGCAGAGAATCACACATTCTGAATATTTGTGATACTCATCCTTTTCATTCTAATTTCCCCAAATGCCCTTTTAAGTTTTCTCTTAGTTTTGCTCTGCTCTTCTGTGTTTATTTTAAAACGTCCCTTTGAATTTTTTTTTGTAGATAATATTTGTGCTATATGTATTCTTCTTCTTCTGCCCTTCTCCCTAGATTGATGGTTCTCTAATAAGGCCACCGTCTGCCTCAAGCTGTCAGCGCTCATACAGTTTGTCCAATGATAGAGGCGACTCCTCTCCTCCATTGTTGGGGGCATCTGTGGGGCCATCCGGGATGCCCGGTGTCAATGGTAGTTCGATTATGTGTTTTTCTGCAATGAGCCTTCTCTCAGTTCTGTCTGTGTTTTCCTTTTGCCATTGCCACTTATTTCTTCTGAGAGCCTGCATGCCCATGGGGAGGGGGCTGACTGGTTGTATGTGTCTTGGTTGAGCCAGTGACAATTTTGGGGTCTTTTCTGTTTAAATTGATGTCCGTCTTTCTCTTCAAATTTTTCCTCATTTCTTACATGTTATGTTTTTTCTATTCCCCCTCTTATTATTGTTTTTTTTCCACCGTCTTCTTGAAACTCCTAAACCACTTGTTAACCCTCTTGTGATTTCCCTATCCAAACCTAAATTGTACTTTTAAAATTGCTTTAAACCCCAAGTGACCACCAATTCCCTAGGCCTTTTTTATTTACGGTCCCTCCCTATAAATGCCTCTTATGGCCTTGTGGGTTAGTTTTTTTTTTCCCCCTTCGGTCGGCAGCACTGGCTTCCCCCATTGCGCCCAGAAAGTATGCCATTTTTTGCCATTGTTGAATGTCTGTGCCTTTTTATTTTGGTTTTTCTCACTTGTGGTGTGTGGGATAATGACAAATGTTTTGTGTGGGGAACCAGGATGAGGAACTTACTGGTAAAGATCTTGCTGCCCCTGTTCTGTGGGTGTAGATTTTCAGGCTAACATAGCATGGTCATCATAATTCCTGTATAAAGCCTGCTGGACTCTCACATTACCTACCTTTTGTGGTTGGAGGTTTGTGTGTCTTGTTTCACTCAGACTATGTCAGCAGGGCTTTCGGTCTAAAACCAACAGACTGAAAATAAAAGGCCCGGGGATGGGGGCAGGATGGGACATATAAGGTAATAGCGAGAACTCACCAGGAAGTGGTAAATGTTGACTCCCCCCCTTCCCCAGCTCTGTGAAAAAAGCACCCCTTTTTTCCCCTGAGGAGGACATCTTTTTGTCTTCTCTTTGCCTTTTCCCCAAGTATGAGGTTAAACTTTGTGTCAGGAGCACCTCTGCACAAAAAGCCTTCTTGGTGAGCCCCGGGAAAGACTGAAGTCACATACAGAGGAAAAACCCCTTCTTTTTTAATACTCCCAGTCACCTTGTTCGGGGTCAAAAACACCAAAATATCCTAGACCTAAAAATCTGGGCTACCTAGTAAATAAAAACACCCCTTTAATTGGATTGCTGGCCTATTTTAAAGGCGCAAAATTTCAATAGGCTGGATCATACAAATCAAAAAGTGGCTAACAAGTGGTGTTTGGGGGCGTTCAAAAAAAAATTCACAATTTGAGTATCATATTTATCTTACGTTTATAAGCAAGTCAATGATCTAGTAATGATTGTATCCTTGTGATACTTTTATCATGTTATTTCTTGGTTTTGCTTTTTCTTTTTATTGAAGTAGTTGATTCAGGTTATTTGTTAAATTTTTTCAATGTTCTTGTTTGAATTTGTTTTATGTTCTTTTGTAATTTTGTTTCATCTGGTGAATAGTGTCTAGGGGGTTTCAACCCTCCAAAACTCCGGGATTTTGTCCTAACATGCAGGTGTTTGAGGCAATAAAATTTTGCATCGATTGTTGAGGCGTTAGGAGGGAAAAAATGGGAATTTCTTTGATCTTTTGGGGACACTGTTGGTGGGACACTAAAGTTGGCGTTGAATCATTCTACGATTTAAGTATTTGTATTTTTTGTTCAAGTAGAGCTGGAAGCTTGAGGAAAAAAGTGTTTTTAAACCCAGCGACCCAGGTCTAGTTTAAACCGTTCAACATCTTGGGGGAAGTTTTGAGCACCTATTCCTTTGGTGACGTCGTTCATTACCAAAAACCAGTTTTTTTTTCCCTTCTTTTATGTTTTTTTTACATTATTTTTTTTTGAAAAACTTTTCAATTTACAATAAAAAAATTATTTGTTAGTCTTTTTGAAAAATTGGGAATAATAGTTTATGCCCAGTCAATTATTGAAGATAGACATATAACTACAGAAAGCATTCTGGACCCCTGACTTGCCTGAAATACTATCAACATGTGAATGTGTGTCCATGGGACAGATGTTTTGGGGGCTGTGATTCTCTATTCGCTGGTGGCTCATGATGATAATTTTCTTTTTAATTTATATTAAACCAGCGGGTTTCAGGGGGAAGGGGGGAAGTTTTTTAAAAGAACCCAGGGGGGGGAAGCAAAACAAAAAGCCCAATGAAAAAAAATTTGGGGGAAAATAAAAAAATTTAAAAATAGCAGGGGAACAGTATTGGGAAAAAAAAAAAAAAAAGTTTTCTAAGAAAAAAAAAAACCAATTTAAAAAAAACATGTTAAGGGGAAAAAAATTCCCAAAACCTTTAAAAAATTTTTCTTCTGCCACTTTCCCCTGGCCCTACAGACAAGTGTTTCAAAGAACAATAGCCTAATTAATCTGTTTAGACTGGTCCCAGAAAAAAAGTAAAAGCCAGTTGTTGCAAATCCCCATCCTTGTTCAGCTTTGGTTTATACAAAAAAGTTCTGTCTTTACCCCCCTGTTTTAAACTCTGAAAAATCTAAACCCTATTTCTCCCATTCATCACACAGGGTCATCTGAATTCAGAAATTTATTAGAATTTTAAGTAATTGGAAAAATTTAAAACTAGTAAAATTTAAAAAAAACTGTTCCTGCAGAAAAGGGAAAAATCATCCCAAAAAATACTTTTATTCTTTCAAAAGCGGCCCTGTGCCTCCTTTCTAGGAAAAGGTCTAAATAGAGTTTATGCCCTGTGTGAGATTTTCTGTGTAAGAAAGTTGGGAAAACACGGACTCACGGGGTCTGTGATGGCCCCATCAATCATTCAAGTTTCCCATCTTTTTTATTTTCCCCAACCCAAAAAACCCAACTTTACAAATTTTTCCTCATGAAAACTTTCATTTAGTTAATATCACATTTCAGAACATAAAAAAGGGAAAAAGCAGGCGGGGGCGGTGGGTGGTCTCATCTCGGATAACCACCCCTTTTCCCAGGATTACGGGAAAGTAGATATATGTACATATTGTTCTTGAAATCTTGCCCTAAAATTTTTTTCTCCCAAACTCATAAATGTTGTCATTGTAAACCTATGCCTTTTAAACCCCCTTCTCCAGCTTGGGGTTTTCCCATTCATTTTTTTTGGTTGTGTTTTGATTGTTTTTTTGCTTTGTACTTGCTTTTTTGCTCTTGATGTTTTTCCACTTATAATTTCTTAAGCAGTTTTTTCAGCGGGTGAAACACTTCCCCTGCAATAAATTTAACGTACCTGAAAAATTTTTTTTAAACTAATACTGCTATTCAGAAACACTACTCCATCCACAATTTGTTCCTGACACTGGGGAAGTTCCATGAGGCAGTTATCGTTTGTGGCAATCAGTTTTTGGGACTATCATCAAAACACTTTAGACATGTCTATATTCCGATCTCACCTCAACTAACCCCGGCGTGTCCAGGGAATATCCCAGTCAATTTGTTTAAATAATCTTTTTCATATTTTGGGATTGTTCTTTTAATTTGACCAATATCGATATCCCTTTTCTCAATCTGGTCGAAATGGGGGTTCACAACCCTAAACTCCCCTGTTTTTAAAACCCCTAATGCTTTAAAAGCAATTTGATCCATTCAATTCCTCTGATATCAAACTATCCAGCCCAAACTATCCTTTTTTATTTTGACTCCCGCTCAGGAAATAAAATTTTATTTTTCTGTCCATTCTGTAAGTAAACCCCCCACCCGTTTCATCTACCCTTCATGTTTTGACTTTCTTTTCATACTCATTAACATTTTGTGGAAAAAAAAGTCTCATTAGAATCGAAAGGGGCAATCATGTTTTTAAGAAAGAAGGGGTTTCCCAAAAACCCCAAAAAAAGAAAAAGAACCATATATAGGACAGAAGAGAAAAATGATCTTTGCCATTCCCAGGGGTTTCCTGGCTGGGGTCATGATTTTAAATTTTGTCATGTTTTGCCATCCCTCTCGATTTGACCTCTTCGTCCATGACATCCCGGCTTCAAAATTTTTCCCCTTCTTTCCCCCCCATTTCCCAAATTTTACAATGTGTTCTAAACCCCCTTTTTATCACACAAATGGTCTATCCCAAAAGGACTCAAAAAAAAAAAAAGGGGAAAAAACAAATATTTGGAAAATTAAATATTTTTGGGCATATAAAAAGACACAAAAAAGGGTTTGGAAAAACCCTCATTGAAAGCGATTCACAATGTAACTGATGGTTTTTTGCTGGCCTGCTGAGGCTGGACATCCGTAGTTTAAAAAACTGTTATGGCAAAATTCTGCTCAGGACAATTTTGATGATGATAATTAATAAAACCCAACATTACCTTTTCTTTATTATCTTTTCCTAGTGTTATATGGTTAATCTTTTTTCTTGTTTGTGTTAAATGGTATTTTTAGGTGTCATTTGTTTCAAAATCTCTTCAGTTTTGGGCTTATCCAAAAACAAAAGGGAAAAGAATTTAACCAAGTGTTATATCATCGCAGGGAAAAATTTGGGACAACAACAAAAAATATTGCTGCCTGTAGTACCACAGGTGGTGTGGGGGCCGGGACATGTGCGGGGGGAAGTGGTTTTGTGCAGTAAGGGGAAAAATTTCAGGGTTTTGATTTTCTTTATGCGAGAGGAAAAAGTCCCCCACGGATGGAACCCCAAAGGGCTCCCCCCAGAAACCCTCATTTTCATTGACCCGTGCTCCCTATAATTTTCCCAAAAAACAGATAAATAAAATAAAATAGTCCAAAAAGGGGGTAAATGTGGGAAAAATTACTTTCGGGGTTTTCCCCCTTGCTCTTCTCTCCAGAAATGGAAACCACCTACAGATTTGCAAAAAAAATCTGTGCTCGCCAATTTAGAAATCTCGGAAAAAAACATGTAACCTATTTATCGGAAAATCTCCCTTAGAGAAAACAAAAATTCTGACCACTTTTAAACGTTTAAAAATTAGTATTGACATGGAATAATGGGGGATAATGGACAATTATTATTTTTAATATAAAATATATTTTACCATTTTCTTTGACTTTTGTCTTTCTTCATTCTGTTTTTTTCTGTGGGAATTATTCTGCTTTAAAATTTTTTTATTTCATTGGTTGTAATTATGAAACTTCTCTAAAATGTTTGGGTCTAGATGCCCCTGTTTGGGAATTCTAAATGCCATTTAGGAAGGGAAAATTTCAGGGAACTAGTCACATCATTTTTAAATACGAGGTTGGGAATGGGGGTTAAACATTTGTTCAGGACTACCTTTAAACAAAAAAAATTCATAAAACACTGTCCATAATTTCTTGGTGGGTAATGTACACAAAATTCATTTGACACATTTGACTGCAGGGGCTTTTTCCCCGGGGAAATTTTTTTAAAATACCCCTTAGAAAGGGAAGGGGGTTTTACTGAGTGGCGGGGAAAATTTGGGGGGTAACACCCTAAAAACATTTAGGGCACCATTTGCCCCCAACCACTCTAAATCTCTTCTCCTGTCCCTATTCTTAAATGGTTTATCTCTGCCTCCAAATCTATCCTTTTTCTGGCATCCCCTCTTGATGTCCCCCCGGGTTCTGAAAGGACCTTCTTGTTATATTTCCTTGTTTTTGGGGGGTGCATCCCCGCGTCTTTTTTTTAAAAATCTTTGTTATTCCCGTCTTTTTCTCCAAAGTTCTCATTTTTGCCTATCAAATCTAGTCTCTCTATTCTGCTCAGACACAGTTTATGAATGTTTCAATTTATCATTATTATTTTTGAAGTTTTTCCATGTTTCTTTTACAAAATTCTTTAAATTAGTTAAATATTTAAATTTTTTCTAGATTTGATTTCTTTGCTTCCTGATTTCCCATTTGGCTCCCCTTTTTTGAAATATTATTTTAATATTTTTTGTTAATGAAATTTTTGAAGAAAAGTTTTGAGATAATATAGTTAGGACGACGTGGAAATTTTTTATATTTTAGTCCCCTTTTTGCTTTTAAAGATTTTAAAAACTGGGGGGTAGTTTTGTTTGTTGTTGGTCCCATCCATCAACCCAATTATCCATAAATGCTCCGATCTCCCCCCTCATATGGGGGCAACAATGACATCGTTCTATGTTGGTTCTATTCCTTTGCTCCCGTATAGCTCTTTTTAGATATCTAATTTTTAAAAAAAACCCCGAGGTTAGTTTTAGTTTATTGTTGGATCATTCCCCACAAGACCCCAAATTGTCCCTAGTGCTCAACCTCCCCCCTAATTAACTTGACATCATTGCCTATTCTTGCCCCGTATAGTTCTCTTTTTAGAATGCTACAAAAAAGGGATTCTTACAGTCTGGTTGGGTTGAGATTTCACCATTCCTTAATAAAAAACCCCTTCTCTTCCCCCAAATTCAGAATATGTCTGGTGGCCCCCCCTACTTTTTTTCAGCAGCCATGCACACCTATTGGCCGTTCATTCCCCCTTAAGCCCGCATGTCCTGGGCCAAAAAATAGAATGATTTTTGTCGCTGATCCCTTAATAAAATCTTAAACCCCCCTTTTTTCTTCCCGGCATCTCCTTTAATCACAGAAAAACATCATGAATAAAACCTGGGACTCTGGGTGGTCATCACTTTTTTTTCCATAATCTCCCTGGGGAGACTACTATCCAAAAAAAAACTAAATTTTTCCTTCCAAAATTCCTCTGAACAAACTGTAAATTTTAAGAAGAAAAAAATAAAAACAAAAAACAGATTTTAAAAAAAGGCCCCCAACGGAAATTTTGAATCTTTCATAGTGACCGCATAAAATTTTTTTTTTAAACAATCCCCTCCCCCCCTAGATTGCAAGATCTGGGCAAAAATTGGAGGGGCAAAAAATAACAGAACAACAGGTATATGGTAAACCCTCAATCAACATCGAACTGGTACAGTTGTTGGCACTGTTGGAATTTGTGAAGTAGATCAGGCAAGGATTTTAATGATATTTCCAGAAAGAAACAAATGTTGGGGCTAACAAATCGTGATGAAAAGTAATTATAAAAGTGTTTGGGTTCCAGAAAAATTCTTGAAGATGTGGAAAAAAGGTGAAATGGTTGAATATTTTCAAGTGAAAAGAACCTTGGAAAATTTTTTCCCCCCCGCCCCTTGCTTTCCCCCCCCACATTGCTTTCACCACAAGAAAGTCTCTAGAAAGCTCTTCACCTCCTCCAGCATCATGTTCAAGGTTTCTTTGATGTCCTGCTGCCACTAATCTTGGTAGTCCTCTCTACTTAAACTATGCCTTTCATTACCATTCTTTTCAAACCACTTTTGCATTCTTTGTCCAAATATTCATCTTCGGGACACTATGTTATTTATGAGCCAATACTCCTCGATATGCAGGTTTCATAGGATGTCTTTGTTTTCTCTTTCTCTGTCAGGATGTTCTAAGAACTCTTCTGTAACACCTTGTTTAGCTTCAATTTTTTTTTTTAATGTTTGTGTTATGGTCAAATTTAACATCCATATGTTGCCACAGGGAATATGCATGTTCTCAAGTCTTACTTTATTCTTAATTGTGTTGTGCCATAGTTTCTCATGTGACCATCCTCTGGAAAGCCATGGTTAGTCTTCTTCTAACTTCTGTTGTATAATCTCTGCATGTGTTGTGCCATAGTTTCTTCATGCTGACCACCCTCTGGAAAGCCATGGTTAGTCTTCTTCTAACTTCTGTTGTATAATCTCTGCATGTGTCGTGTCACAGTTTCTTCATGCTGACTACCCTCTGGAAAGCCATGGTTAGTTCTACTTCTTTCATACAATCCCCATTGTTGCTATTAATGTCAACTACTAGATTGGGATCTGGGATTAAAGTTGGTTATCAGAAAGAACCTCCAAGGCATGGGAAAATCATCAATGAAAATCAAACTGGTAGGTCAGTCGCTGTATGCTGTTGGAATATTCTGGAGGAGATTGGGCACTATGGACATGTCAGAAGTCATTGAAGATATTCAAACTGAAATTAATTATAGAACCAAGATATTGAAAATTTGGGGCGTTCTCCATTTTTTCGTTATTGATGGTAGTTTTATATTTAATATTATATTATTCAAAAATTATGAATGAATGAAATGTAATATCTTTGTTGTTTTCTTTCCCTGTTACTGCTGCAATTGTCCCGAACACACCCAGCTGATCTACAAGCTGACTACCACAGCAGCCAGCGCGGTCACTTCACCAACCACACGGGTAGGTTCAGCTGTTCAGGATCTCAACAGCCGCAGCATACCCAGCTGCTATCAGCGTCTGATGGTTGAATTCCTTGATTTGCCACAGGGGCCCAAAAGAATTTCTGAAAAAATAAACAATGGAGTTCAATGAAGCTAAACCATGTGATCTACATGAATCCTAATATGGTTGGCTACGTCAGAAAGAATGACATTCTCTCAGACCCAGCCAGTATTTATACAAGTCAAATATGCCCAAGCTTGCGCCATGCTCAACAGATGGCAGCTCTATTTCATCAGGTGGTGTCAAGTACCACCTACCACAGAACATGCCTACACAGGTTGCTGGGAACATGAATTTCAATTTGTGGCTCCAACCAGGGACAGGATATGTCACCCAAACCAAAATAATCAACATCACCCCAAACTATTGATGCCCGCCCGGGAAAGGTCAAGCCAGGTGGTTGGACAAGCCCAGATATCTGCTCCCGGGTTCAGAGTTATGCAGAGCATCCAAAACTCAAGTTAGTGCGATTCTGTTGTACAGCACATGGAAGTCAGGTTGTGACATTCTCCCCTTTCTGGTGGTCAGAACATGATCATTGCTTCTCCTCATGGTCAGCAAACTGGACAGAACTATGTCATTCCTCTCATGGTGCCCAGCTTCAAAACATACTAGCTGGCCCAGGTCAGCAGACCATTCTGGGAATTTCTTGTCAAAAATAGGGCATGTTAGGACATAATATAGTGCTGACACAGCAGAATCTGCAACAAGCTTTAGGACAGAATGTGTTGCTGACTCTGATGGACGAAAAGCCACAACAGCCCGGGGGTGGGTTGTTCTAACACAGCAGATGGTCAGCAGAGGCGAAAACAAACCACTAGACAGATCCAACCTGCCTCAGCATCAACAGCGAGGGTTTTCCAGGGCATTCCCATACAAGCCCGGGGGGGCACAGATGTCCTAGTCTCCTCAAGTCAACTCACTGTTCCCTCACATTCCAGACCTCTGCGCACTTTTTCACCACAGGCTTTCCTCCCAAATGTGTGAAAATGGACAAGACAATCACCATGGTAGGGTCACATAATGTTTGTTTGAAATGAACAGGAGGTAGAGAATTGAGATCACATCTTCCCTCAACCTGTGGCCACTATGTCTGCTACCACAATCAAAGATAATCAGAACAAGCCCAACCCATCATCCCAGGGAGTTCTATGTCCTCCAACTACTACACAAATGCTGCAGTTACCAAGGCTAGTCTCAGAGCTGCTCTGTCCAACTCCTCCTATCTCTGATTACCGCGCCTGATGAATTGAGCGCGTGACTCCAACTCTGATCTCTTCATCCCAGTCGGCACTGTGTCCATGATGCTAGTCAGAGCATGATAAACACCAGCCCAACTGAAACGCAAGAGACAGCATCAAGCACAGTTCAAGAGCTACCAACAGAACATGGACTTGTTCCAGTTGTCCTAAAATCAAGTAACACAGCTGTTTCTACTTCTGACATTAATGTCCCCATAGTTGACAGCCAGGCGGCATTGCTGTTACAGTGTCGATGGAAGCGAGAATCGAAGATTTGAACTGGGGCCAGGCAGCGTAAGAACCAAATGCTCGATTCTCCAACATCTTCAAACCTAAAACAGTTATTCTAGACCCACGTTTCTGGGATATCTTGGTGGAGGATTTTCAGAAAAATATGAGTTCAGACCAGATTATATCTGCATGTCCTCAACTCATAGAGCCCTAGTTACACAGTATCGGAACCTCTGAAATCAGCATATGTTCCACAGTTCTTAAGGAAGCTGAGTCTGCTTGTCAGGGCCGCCGTGAGCGTCTGGCAAAGGAGCTTGTGTTCAGGATCTTCACATTAGGTGAAGTCTCTCGATCGTAATGTGTCGGTGTTTATATTTGGAAAGAAGATGGAAAATAAAAATAAAGCTCTGGATCCACGCAAATGGCTGCTATCCACTATCTGGTCATGAAATATCCACCCAGTGTTGTGGATAACCCTAGGCTAGAGCGACTTGTTTGGAAGAATTGTGTGGACAGAATAAATGATGCCCTCAGGCGTATTTACAACTGGATCCACAAGATTGTAGATGTGAATAATATTATGGATAAGCTTCCCACTGACAGCATCATGATGCATCATTAGTTGAGGTTGTGCTTCCCACCGACAGTATCATGATGCATCATTAGTTTGGGTTGTGCTTCCCACCGACAGCATCATGATACATCATTAGTTGGGGTTGTGCTTCCACGACAGCATCATGATACATCTAGTTGGGGTTGTGCTTCCACTGACAGCATCATGATGCATCATTATTTTGGTTGTGCTTCCACCGACAGTATCATGATACATTGGTTAGGTTGTGCTTCCACCGACAGCATCATGATACATCATTAGTTGGGTTGTGCTTCCCACGACATCATCATGATGCATCATTAGTTTTGGGTTGTGCTTCCCCGACAGTATCATGATACATTAGTTGGGGTTGTTTCACCGACAGCATCATGATACATCATTAGTTGAGGTTGTGCTTCCCACGACAGATCATGATACATCATTAGTTGGGGTTGTGCTTCCCACCGACAGCATCATGATACATTAGTTGGGGGTTGTGCTTCCTACCGACAGCATCATGATACATTAGTTGGGGTTATGCTTCCTACCACAGCATCATGATACATTGAGTTGAGGTTATGCTTCCCATCGACAGTATCATGATACATTGTTGAGGTTGTGTTTCCCACGACAGTATCATGATACATCATTAGTTGGGTTGTGCTTCCACCGACAGCATCATGATGCATCATTAGTTGAGGTTGTGCTTCCACCGACAGCATCATGATACATCATTAGTTGGGCTGTGCTTCCACCGACAGTATCATGATGCATCATTGTTGAGTTGTGCTTCCCACCGACAGTATCATGATACATTAGTTGGGGGTTGTGCTTCCTACCGACAGCATCATGATACATTAGTTGGGGTTGTGCTTCCACCGACAGTATCATGATACATCGTAGTTGAGTTTTACTTCCAACCAACAGTATCATGATGCGTGTTGGAGGTTGTGCTTCCCAGACAGCATCATGATGATTACGTGGTTGAGGTTGTGCCTCACCGACACCATCATGATGCATTGGTTGGATTCCACTGACAGCATCATGATGCATGTGTTTGGGTTACCTCCCACTGACAGCGGCATGATGCATTAGGTGGGGTGCCACGTCCCTGAATACCATCATGATGCATTAGTTGGTGTTCCACTGAGTTCTATAGTATCTGCACTTACAGACTTTCACATCATTTCAGAATAAGTTCTGCCCTTCATACATTGATCATAAAAACAATGGCATTCTGTGTTCATGTAGTGTATTTGATGTTGATCGGATATACGTAATCACACAAATTAATGCTCTTACAACTGTTGATTGATTCTACCATGTATATCATTGCAGCAGAAACAATCACTGCACTGTTTCACTGTTATGTAGTATCATTATTGTTTCATTTTGCATAATGTTTCTGGATTCTTGCTTTATGAAGAATCAACTTTTAAATGAAGAAAATGATCTTGTGCTGGTCTTGTTAATTATGGTGTTTAATAATGTTCAAAAAAAAAGTTTTTAATCGCAATTGTACCAGGTTTATGCCACCTGTCAAAAGTATTGCAAAAAACATGAACTCTGTAGCTCCATCAACAATCCTAGGGTCTCAAGAAAAAAATGCACCTATTATCGAATGATGTGGTCCAGATGCTGACCCACAACCTTAGAATTCTTCTTCAGCGATCTCTGGTCATGCCATACTGTGGACCACAAACTGGGCAGACAGCTTCAGGTCTGTCAGGTTTCCCAAAGCTTAGTTTTCAGGTCGACTGGGTGTGGCCACATGTTGCTTCTCAGCTCACACAGAAGAGGACAGTCTTGCAGGATATGCTCTGGTGTCTGTTCTGCCTGCTGACACTGGCAGAGCTGTTTGACTTATTTCTAGTCTGTATAAGTGTTTGTTGAGTCTGCAGTGTCCGGTGCCTAGTCGAAATATAATGACCTGGTCTGTTCTGCTTAGGTCTTTGAGGAGTCTTTTCCATAATCATATCCAGTGTTTGTCTTCCAGTCACTGCAGATTTTCTCTGTATGAGGGTTTTGACCTCTTGAAAAGACAAGGGTTAGTAAATTTGCTCTTTGGCACTGCCCTCCTTAGCTAAGACATCAGCACTCTCATTGCCTGCAATGCCACAGTGAGATGGAATCCACTGCAAGTTAATTTCTGCCTTTTCTGAAAGCTGAGCAAGTTCTCTTTGTAGTTTTTGTACTGTGCTGTCAGTGGATTTAGCCTCCAGGGCTTGTATAGCTGACAGTGAGTCTGTAAGAAATATCATCTTGCCTGCAGCTGCTTGCAGCTTATTCATGCTGTGCTGCCATCAGAAGGCTAAGAGTTCTGCTTGTGAGTTGAATATTCTTCCAGTAGGAGCCGCTAAGAGACCAGTGGTAGCATCTGGGTGCCTAATGTACACTCCTGCTCCACCATTCATGGTTGCCTCATTGCCGATCCATCTGTGTAAATTCTTATCCAGCTGTCTTCTGGAAACATGTAATGGAGATGTTCCATTGTAATTGCTTTTTCACTAGATTAGGCTCAGCATCTTTGCTTAATAATTTAGGGATGGAGGTTGAGAAGTTTGTAGTACTGAGTCTGGTTCCCAGTGATCAAAAGCAATTCTTCAGGTATGGAATTATGATTTAGTAGTTCCAAGTATGACTTTCCTATTTCTTTTGCTTTGTGGTTTAGACTTGTGCTTTAGTCTGTTCTTTGTTCTAGCCCATTTTTCATGCAGTGGATGGTGAGACATTTTTTTGATCCTTTCAGTCTGTAGAATCACTTTTCTCCTTCTTCTGTCTTCCAAGGCTGGATGTTGGCTGCCTTTTCCATTTCTACAATTGTGTAGATTTCATGGCTCCCAAAATAGTACATGAACACCTGTTTTGTGTTTTTTCCAGTATCGATTTGTTTGAATGGGCTGCTGATATCCATGTTGATGATGCATATTCCAGGGTCAGTCTAACTGCACCAGTGTACACCTGACTCAGGATTCGAATCACTCCCCAGGTAGTTCCAGCCAGCTTCCGCATCACACTTTGTTTCCTCAAAGCCTTTCTGTTTGTTTCCATTATGTGATGTTTCCATGTCAGAGCGACTGTCAGCTTAACTCCCAAAAGGTTGGAGTATGGGACAGGGCGATATCATCGTTAAATTTCAGTCTGAAGTGTTCTTCCTTTGTTGACAATGAGAAAGCGTTGCTATAGTTTTGCTTCGGTTTATTTCTAGACCCCATTTACTTGCCCACATTATGACGCTGTTCAGGCTGGCCTGGAGTTTAAAGATGGCAGGACCCAGAAACTCGGAGGTGTACCACACAGCTAGATCATCAGCATGGAGAGTGTGATACATGTCTGGGCAGAGTTTGTGGCAGATCATTAATATATACAGGAAAAGCAATGGGGATAGTACGCTAGCCCTGTGGGACTCCTGCTCTTAATTTGAATCTGGGACTGTGCACTCCATCCAATTTTACAGATGCTTGTCTATGGGTAGAAAGTCTTTTATCCAATAGTACATTCTACCCGTATTCCACTGCGTAAGAGCTTGAGTAGCAAACCATCTTTCCAGACTTTGTCGAAGGCCTAGACATGAAGAACACTGTGAGGTTTTCTTCTTTTCTTGAAGCCATTTTCTATGTCCTGTCGTAGGTATGCCACTTGGTCATCAGTGCTTCTATGCTGCCTGTAGCCTGTCTGGGCTGGATCCAGTTATGGTTGGATTCAAAAACCACTGGAGTCTAGTGGTTATCACTCTCTCCAGCAGTTTTGCAGTGCAACTTAGCAAACTTATAGGTCTGTAGCTCTCTGGATCCTTTTGTCTTTTCCACTTTTGAAAATTGGGTGGATTGTGGCATTTTCCAGATGTCTGGGACTCTCACCTGTCTCCAACTATTGTTAAAAATCTGGAGTAGAAGACTCTGTGCTATTGGGCCTATTTGTTTGAGCATGTGCTTGATATTCCATCTGGTCCGGGCCTTTACGATTGAGCTTTTCAGTGCTCTCTGCAGCTCAGTCAGTGTGATGTCTACCTCCACACAGGGTTCACTTGTTGCTTTTTTGAATGTAGCATTTATCTCACTTCTGACTTCTTTCCCTTGCTCCTGACTTATTGAGTATGAGCTTTCTTGCTTGTAACACTGGGCCATCAGGTTGCTGCTCAGCTTCCTGGATAGTTGTTCTCCTTGCTGAAGAACTGTTTTCCTCTAGATGGGTTGTCATCGTTCAGGGCTTTTGTAAGTCTCCACAACTTTTGAGTATCTTTTCCCATGTTCAAAGAGGCTGTCTTTTCTTTCCAGGATTTTCTACACTGCTGGTTTCTTTCTTTAACATAAAGGGCCCTTGCTCTATTGTGTTGCATTACATTTTGGTCCGTTGGTGCGAGTTCCATTGTATTTCTGGCACTGCAAAACGAGCTATGGAGAACTTCCATCTCTGGTGTCCAATATGGCTTGTAGTTTTTTTCTCCTCCCTCTGGGTATAGCCTTTTTCGCAGCATCTAAAATGGCTTCATTGAATGAACGTGCATCTCTGTCCACTTTTCCTGATTGATTAATTTCTTTACAGTACTTGTCTGCTGTTCTTGAATAGCTTCCAGTCTGCCTTTTGTAATTCCAACTAGGGGCAGAGTTTGTAAGTTCCTCCTTATTAATGTTATTTATGAGGAGTTTCCACTGGTCTATGAGTCACTACCTCCAATCTGGTCGCAGACTTGCCTTTCGGTTATCCTGTGAATGTCTGTAGCAAAAGCCAGATCTGGGGTGCTTGTTGTGCTCCACCGTCGTGAGAACATGTGTGAGGATCATCTGGGTGGTTGAGAATGGTGAGACTGTTGGTGATCAGCCATTCTTCAAGGCTTTCACCTCGAGGATCTAGCCTGTCATAGCCCAGCTTGGTGAGTGGCTGTTGAAGTCTCCTACTATAAGCAAGTTGTCATCTTGAACTTTGATAGCTTCCAGCTCAGTTTGAATGGAGGGTGGTGAGTATATATTGTATAGTGTCATCTTAGTTTTGTTGATAAGGAGTTGAACAGCTATGAATTCTGTGCTCATCTGATTGGACCTGTGAAGTTCAACTGCCTGTATGGAATTACGAACTAGTGTTACTACTCCACCCTTATGTCTATTTTCTCTATCCTGACGGAAGGTTTCAAATCCTCTAATGCTGAATCTATTTCCCGGATTAAGGTGCGCTCTTGGATACAGCAGATGTCAATCTTTCTGCTCGAGATGTTCCTCTAACTCTCGTTTTTTGTTAGTTACCCTTCTGCATTCCATTGCATAATTGTGAGGTGGAAATTGTCCTTGCTGCAGTAGTAATACCCTGTCCTCCCTGGCTTTGCAAGAATCAACAGAGCCCAGGCTAAGGGTGGACCCTTCGAGGCAGGGGTCGTCCCACCACCACCTGGCTGTTTCCATGGTGGTGGCACCACAGTTATATAAATATTTCGCACATTTGAGTTGTTCGTTGTGTCGATTCCTCCCTCCAATAATGGCTGACACATTCCGTTCTGAGGACATCTTTTTTTTGAGGTTGTTCTCTAGACAGTTGCAGTCCCCTGCTGGCGAGATCTGTCTTCCTGGGTTTGTCTGGGTAGTCCTACTCTAGATGACTTCAGCCTTCTGTTGCGGCTCCTGCCCAGGCTTTTATGCAGGGTGTGCTCTGGGCACTGTAGTTTAATCAGCTATGCTTAAGGGAAAGTGTCATAGAAGTAGAAGACAAGAAAAGGATGTCCTCCTCAAGAGAGAGAGAGGACAGGTGCTATTTGTCCCATAGCTGGGGGATGGGTTGGTTGCAGCCAGGCATTTACCACTCGCCGGTGGGTTCTGCAGTGTCAGCCTGAGGCCCCATCCTGCTCCCCCCTTTTGGTCTGGCCTTTACCTTCAGTCTGTTCGGCTTAGTTAGACCTGCCAGGAGTTAGACTCCCGCCGACATAGCCTGAAGGATCCTAAAAGGCACACAAACCCTCCAACCACGATAAGGTAGGCTAATATGGAGGGAACCTTTAGAATGTAAGGCAAATGTCTTTGACTTTTGCTACAGAGACTGCAACGCTTAATGTTAAGTGTCAAAGGCTTCTCTGAACATAGGGCATGAAAAATTTGAGGACATTTATCCAGGTAGCATCTTCACAAGATAGTCAGAAATCAGAACATGTGTAATAACGTAGACTAAAGTAGATGCAGAGAACCCGTTTTCATACCTTGTGATATATTAGGGAATGCAGCTTTTGGCCCATATTTTTTTCTATGGTCAAAAGCATGCAATGTGAGTAGTCAACATTACACCAGGGACATTTATTTTCCCAGTGATGTAGATACAGATTCAACCCATCTAGGTACAAATGGGGCCTCTGTGGTTACGCTTTTGCTTTGCGTTCTGAAGGTCGTAGGTTTCAATCCAGACCGCACTCATTATGTCCCTAGTGTATTTCCCAGAGACCCCTAGAATTGTTGCAGGGTCTCAAAGTTCAAGCTTTGTGTAATACTCTTGGCAGATGATGATGGCCATTTCTGCAGTGAGAGGCCAAGTCATATGGGGTAAAACAGGCAATGAAGTCCTTCGGTTTTTAGACTCCTTTAGGTAGAAATTGGAGTTTTAAGTACGCTATTTAGTCATGTCTTAGAGAGGATTAGAGTTGATCAACTAAGTTAATACAAGTTTTGAAATCAAGTCAGGAATGAAGATGAGATCAAACAGCAAAAGCAAATATTATGTGCGCATAAAGAGACAAGTGGAGGATTTACATAGCGTCGATATAGACTCGAACACAAGAGGATTGGGGTTCAATCCACACTTGCGTTTCACACTTGAGAAGAATAAACGGGCCTTTCCCTAATTCTGCACATAAGGTTAGAAAATGTGAAGTGACAGGCACTTCATACCCTTAGCTCTGAAAAGGCTGTGGGAAATATTTATTTAGAAAGAGACAAGTAAAATGTTGATGGTATGAGAAAAATGATATACCGTAGTTTGGTGGAAACAGAAGTGATAGACAGCAAATATTTTGATGGAATACACCACCATGACAACAGACAGAAAGGGGGAGATCTTTGCAGTCAATGATGAGATGGTGCCAATCAGGTACCACAGTTATCAGTTATATGAGGACTACCATCATATCACTCCGGACATGTCTATAGAGCTCCGCCTCAGCAAATCCAGCAGCCCAACACACCAGTTCGATGTTGATTAATCAATCTCTTTGCACATTTAGTATGCGCCTCATTATTGACACCCATCTCTCTCAATCTGGTCAGCAGTGGGATTCACTGAAACTCCTCTGTTCGGTAGACTCAATGCATGAAGAATGTCATTTCGATCCTGCAGCTCCTCTGATATTGTAGCCAAGCCAGCCAATCTATCAGCTCGTTCATTACCCCTAACTCCTGCTTGCCACAATAAGCTAAGAACTGCCATATTGCTTATTTCATTCTCTAAAGGACCAAGGACTTACACTATAAATTAGAAAACAGCAGTTATTGGCTACTGAACTGATGTCACAGCACTCCTGGCAGACCCATAGGTGCTCAGTCTTCCCCAACAGATTTTGAATGGTATCATTGCGTTTATATGCATATTTCCTTGTTTGATCTGCTGAAGAAGCAGACAACAGTGCATGAACCCTGCTTTAGCACCCACTGGAACTCATTGCAAATCAGAATAGGTACAGTTGATATATGTATGGTATTCTCTCTGATCTAGCACTACACTCTAGAGTAGGAAATGGAACAAGTAAATAAAACAGTTGGATGTATATCATCACTTTATGCAGTGAACCTTACTGAGACTTGATAACTCCTGGCTCTTGCAACAATTGATCAAAATATATGGAACATATTTTATGAAGATGGACATTTAGCAAGGCAGAGGAAAAATATATATTTGCTTTTGAATATACGTGTTGAATATACAGAAAAGTCCTTCGTATATCATGGGCAGAGAAGAAAACAAATAGATCTATTCAGAAAGAAAACTAGCTGACACTACAAATAGAAGAGAAAATTAAAGTATTTTGGACATATAAATAGACATGAAGGGTGTATACATATGTATAAATGGGGAACATCTGGCCGAATGGATTAGAGCACTGGCTTCCATTCAGGAGACCCAGGTTCAATCCTGTTAGGCGAAGGGGTTTTTCTGTTGGGGAAAAAAAGAAAAATACCTGAACAGTTTGGCAGGACTGCACTAGCCATGTAGCCATTAAATTCCACAGGCATGGCCCATTTTCTTCTCCTGCACCCTCCCCCTCTCCTTTCCTACACTGCCTAAAAAAGCGGTGTTATATACAGTAACTAGTTTTTTTTAAAATATTTATAAATATATGTTAGATATTTTATGTATATTGATATTTATGTATTGATGTTATACAGGGTGTTCAAGATAAAAGTAGCCTCTCAAAGGAGCCAATCTGGCATATGTTTATGAAAATGAGAAGGTTCAATTATGATGTAAGATAGGTCAAGCATGCAAGTCGTAGGGAAAGGAGCGATGAACCAATGTGACGTAGGACAAGCTAGTCAGAACTGGTTTAAATAGTAAATAGAAAACGAATACGTAACTGGCAACTTTTGATTAGTCTGGCTACTTTTATCTTGAACACCCTGTAGATTTGTAACATAGCTATTTCTTTGTCTTGTCATTCATTTTGAAACTTGATGCTTTCATTTCAATATAGTTCATTGCTGTTATTTAATGGTATAGACATTGTTTTTTTTTTGTGTGATCTCTTTTACTCGACTAGAAAATGAATGGCAAGAAAATGAATGGAAAATGAAAGTAAAGTAAGAAAAACATTATCGGTGTAGAATATTACAAAGACATATATGTCTTTGTTAGTAGTTATTTGAAAATTGTGGAATTTTGGAGCGATAGATGAGCACTGTACCTCCATACCACAAGACCCCTCCTCCCCAACTTGAACAATGTAAATGCACAAATTCTTATTGAAAGTGAAAATTGTGGCATATCCTTTACAGGACTTCGCCATCAACCATAGTAAACGAGTTGTCAATTTTCTAGGCACCATGTATACGCTCAGTAGTTTGCCATTGCTTTCAAACAGTGAGGTCTATTTTTTATCTTTTGTAAAATCCCACGAAACAGATTTGCTTCCAAAATGCCTGCTGCGAAGTTTGAACCAGGTAAGCTTGGATTGTGATCAGCTTCACTACGCTTTAAGCTACAGACGTCCATGTTAGTCTAGTGGTTACTAGACTGACTTAATTCTTTTCGATCATTATTTCCTATTTGACACAGCTAATTCAATATATATATCTGATTATATACTAATTTTAAGAAAACTGGACAACATATTGGAATGACAAGGTTAAAAAGTAGTAAAAATAAAATTGAAGTAAAACTAAGACATCTTATAAGGAAACAACTTGAATGTCGAGTGTGATGGCGTTCAATGGAAATACGCTGTGCACATTGTGCGGCATGCGTGGAAAGAGTTAATAACACTGTAGGCAGATCCATAAATGTCTAGTCTTGCCCGAGAAGCGAGTGGTATGCATGCTGATGGTTCTCATGGCTCACTGGTTAAACCGACTCTCATTCTGTCCTCATATGTCCAGTCACACTAGTATCATGTTTGATTACAAAAACAAACTTCTAAAACAATATAAATTACATATCAGTTGTCATCTTGTTCAACAAGCAATTACTGAGCAACAAAGGACATTTTCTTTCCACACACACACACACACACACACACACACACCACCCTTTTTTTCACTTCATTTTGTCTAGGTACTTTTGTTACACACTTGTTTCTCATTACCATGAACACCATCATGTCTAGGACAGTATATTCATGCCAAACTCCAGAGGTTGAAAGCTACTTTAGAAAACATCCACTCATACCAAAACCTTCATTTGTGGACCTTTCAATGAATGGTTTAGCCGGTACAATGGAGCCATTGAAGAGCAACCGTAACAGCCTCAGCCTCCATTCTTATACTGAAATTAATTGGCTTATATGCTGCAGTTCAACGATCCTGTTGCCAAAGAAGAATAGTAAACCAATAAAGAACCGGTATCATTAGTTGCTACATGCTGAGAGACATACTAAGGAGGAGATTGGAGCACTAATGGACTAATTGGTTCTAATCACAGTGATGATGATCCAATCACAAACTCAATTTAAACTCACATAGGCATTTGTTTGGGGAAATAAAGTAACAGAGACCAAACCATAGCTTATCTTCACAATGGAATTATCTCTTGTGCAGCTGAAGACTATATGCATGCCTTCATTATGTACATATGCTTACATTGTGAGAATCCTGTTGGTAATCCACAATGGACATACCAATTATACAACAAATGGACAAAATAATAAACTAACATCTATGTCAATGGCACTACAATCAACCAGGTGCAAGAATTCAAATACTTAGGAAGCATATTCATGGAAGACAACAGAGAGATAGAGGCTAGAATGCAAAAAGTAAATACTGTAACATACCAGCTAGCCCCATTGCACCCAGACATCTCACTGACAGCTAAACAACAGATGATCAATAGCATTTTCATACCTACTTTGTGTTACCAGAGCCAAACATGGACAATGAGCAAAGTACAATCGCAAAAATAACTACATATGAAATGCAGATGTCAGAAAAGTAACTAAAACACCAGAAAAGACAAGAGTCATCAGCATAAGAAAGAAAGTTGGAACAGAACCTTGCTTGAATTACAGTGAGAAACAAAGAATGAAGTAGTACGACCACTTAATAAGAATGCATCCAAACTCCACAGTATACAAAGTCTTCTACAAGAGAACATCAGGAAAGCAGGTGAGATGGAGACCACGAAAAGATGGTTAGATGGCATAACAGAATCATGTCAAAAGAAAAAAAAGAACTATCACCCAAGCCACCAGAACAGCGAAGACAAAAACAGAAAACATGACACTGGGCAACAACACGGTAGGATTGTGGCTACAAAAGAAGAAGAAGGACAAAATAGTGTCTGCTTCTTGGTGTATGATCTACTCATAGATATAAAAACAGCACACTTCTAACATGTAATTCGTTCAATGTGATGTTTTTAAGATAGACATCTTAGTTAACATTGACTGAGTAGAGTTGACATTGTGTAAACATCGCTTATTCATGCTAGACTTGAGAGATACAAAAAAAAATTTGGCAGCTGCTGTTGTAACTCACTGGTATTGTCAATCTCAGTTAATTTATGTATGTCTTAGTGACTCATTGGCATTGTATATTAGTTGCTTACTTTGCTGCATGTCTTTTATGCCTCATTTTGTAAATATTGCTGCTTCTTGCCTTCTGCATCTCTTCTCTCATTTTTTAACTGAAGAATAGATTATTTAGAACTTAGCATCCCATCCTTATGTTGCATTTATCTACTTGTATCATATATTTCTGGTAGCCAAAGAAGAATAGTAAACCAACAAAGAACTGGAGTCTTTAGTCATCACACGCTGAGAGGCATACTGAAGGGGGATATCAAAGCACTTATGGACTAATTAGTTCAACGTGCAGTGATGATCATCCGACGTCTACAATTTTTTTTTAGAAAGTCATATATTTCACTATTTCACTGCCTTCGCCATCACTATTAGAAAGATGCAGTCATCATTTTTCGGACTTGTGATGAGAAAGAGAGGTTTAGAATACATTTAACGACCAGTAAAATCGATGGGAGATGAAACAGGAGACAGAATGAAAATTGTACATAGTCTTCATGGCAAAAAAAGAGCATCAACATCTGAGATGATAGCAAACACCAGAGACAGATTTTTGGAGATCCATGATCACCTACGCAAGCCGGCACTGCACCTGATGATGATGACTGCCTTCATAGAGAGCCACAGTAGCGTAGTTGTTAGTGAACTTGCTTTTTAGCCTAGTGGTCTGGGTTCAATTCCACAGTGGGCGTGAAATATTTTCAGACCGTAGGGATCTCGGTTGACCCAGCCGTAATTGGGTACCAGGAAAAGCACTGGAAAGTAAAGGTGGCCAGCATTATGTTGACCACATCACCCATAGTGTGCCGACAGTCAATGAAAAATATGGGCCTAACACCGTATTACCCAACATACTTCAAGGTATGAAAAGGAATTATTTACTTTACTTGACTGCCTTCATCAATCCTGTCATACAGACTTCTATTTTTTTTATATCTTGAATACTTCTCCATGTTTGTTTTGGGTCTACCCACATTTCCTGTTGGTTTCTGTCACGGGTATGTCTAATTGTATTTGTAAGTTATATATTCTGAAATATTTCCCTTTTTTTACATTATTTTATTGGTGTTTTATTTTGAATGGAGGAACGTCTGGACGAATGAATTAGAGCACGGCTCCCATTTGACCTATTGGCATGTTCAATTCACGGTAAGGCCAAGGATTATTTTTATGTTGTGGGCATAAATGGAAATCCTAACCGGAACAGCTTAACGGCGACCGCACTAGCCATGCAGTCATTAAATTCCTCTGGCTCTTGTCTCACCTGCCCTACACTGTCCTAAAAAAGCAGTACTACAAGCAGTAACGACAGTTTCAGTTTGGAATATATTCATTACACTCTGGATATGTCCATAAATGCACTGAGCTTCTTCGTAATATCACTGACTGCATCCACCAGTCACTAACTGTACCAGTTCAATGTAGATTGATGAGCCTGCTCATATACCTGTTGTTGATGTTAGGTATTGTATAGCCATTTTCAAGATTATGAACATCAGAGGGTAGGATGAGATAAACCAACTCTGAGCTACTGCAACTTGCTAACTTGCCATTCATCTTCTTCTTAGGTGACCCAGCGGCACTTGCCCTTCGGACCAATGCTATGTAGTGGTATCTGCATCTGTTTGTAAGTTGTTCTTTTGTTCCATATAATGTTTTTAATTTATCTGGACTTAGAGGAAAAATGATATTCCTGACATCAGCTAGCGCTTAGCACCTGAAGTGGTGAGGGTTTCATGATGATGTGCACACAGCTGGCACTCTGGAGTGTGTTATGGTTAAATTCTGTTCATGTGTTTATTATGTGTTGGGTTCAGAGTCTAAAAATGGTGTTCTGATCTTTCCTTGTAATATGGTTGATGTTGTTAGGTTGGCTATGTGTCTGTAAACAACTCTTCCTGCGTCTCCCATGGTCCCACTCATCATGGGAATACTCAGTTGCACAAAAAGACAGAACACACTAAACCCACATGTCCGATATGTGGTAATGGTTTGTTTTCCAGGATTGGACTCAACAGTCACCTCCGTACACACCAGAGAGATACAACAACACATGTCTGAGGCTGTTGTCATCATTGCTTGCGATGGACTTCTATTATACTCAGTAGTAGAAGACTAAGATGGCTGGTACATGTGAGAAGATTGAATAATAGCTGCATACTCCAACAAGTGCTGTTCTGTGAACTTCTGAAAGGGAAGAGCCTTAGTGCAGATCACTGCTCATATATAAAGATATCAGCAAGGCCTCAGTAAAGGACTTTTTTATCGGTCCGAACAAATGGGGAAAACTAGCTAACTATTATTATTACGAGAGAACTATTATGGAAAACATCATTATGCGAAATTTCAGAATCTTTTGAAGAGAAAGTTGGGAATGAGCTTAAAAGCAAGAATAACGAGCACAAATTCAGAAGTTATCACAATGACACACTTACCAAGTGATGTGTACAGATAAAAAGGGCATTATATTTAGTTTCTGAGAGCCAATATTTATTGTTTTACCATGCATATATCTACTTTGTTCAAGTCATGTTCAGTTATCAATGTTTGTTGTCATGCATTTATTTAGTCCATTTTTGTTAGTCATGATTTTATCTGTTTGTTCATGTTTGTTAGTCATGTTATGTTCTTCACTCTGGATACAGTCTTGTTATGTCTGGATACGGTCAAGTCTTCTAGAGACCCACACTTCCTAGGTTAGACCTCGACTCCTTTTCAGGGATTATCCAGTCTTGACATCATAGGCTATTATTGTGTTGCAGTCAGTTTGTATGTTGTCAAGTATGTCAAACTTAAATTCCACTTTTCAGGAATATTATTTTGATTCTGATATTATCCACCAGAGAAAAGTTGGTCATGTTTGGTAGTTAGTTATTCTTTGTTTAGTTTGCTATTAGGCTGCAATCAACATATAGAATTGTAAAAATAGCATATGCCCATGGTTTTGCTATGTTTTGTCATCATCACCATCATATTAATGTGTACCATACAATAAATGAGATCAACAATATGATTGTTCTTGGACTCTACATATATATGTAACTGTCAAGTTTGTACGTGTGTTGCCCGGGAGGGAGAAAGAATAGTAACACTGCTACCAACAAGGCATGACATAAGAGGCGACTGAGGTAGGGGCCTAGAAACTACCTAGTAAATGAAAAAAACACCAGTTCATTGCATATCCTTTATGGGACTTTTGGAAGCAACCTCAGATTTGTAACGCTGTTTGTGATTTTTCTAGGCATTATTACGTTCAGTAGTTTGCCATTGCTTTCAGAATGACGAGTGGTGCCGTCGTCCTTTGTAAAAATCCACGCGAAACAATTTGCAACCAAATTGTCCGCAGCGTGATTCGAACTCAGAACGTCCGGGTTAATAGACCGAGTCACTGTCCCCTTAGCCACAGACGCCACCAGTAAATGAAAAGCGTCGCAGAAATGGATGTGCTGGCCTACTTGTAGGCTCATAACTGGTACAATGCATAATCACTCTTAGGCACAGATTACATAATACAGGTTCCCCAGATTGACGGTGTTTGTGGCACCGAAGGGTTACGATGTTCATGGCACCGAGCCGAAGAGCTGAAAGCTCAAGTGCTTCTGGATCGAAAAAAAAACAAAGAAAACTAGTGATCTATATTCAACGCTATATCTATAGGTTCGAAGAAGAAAAAGAACTGTCAAATGCTCTGCATGCTGGGATTTTTGGTTGCTGAACCGTCGTCATGGCGCCCTGGGCAGACATATAGGTTCTCAGTCTCTACTAGTAGATGTCGAAAAGTATACATACTGATGAGATTGTGCTTTGCTGGCTAAACACACTCATTCTGCCCCTCAGGGATCCAGTACTACTTGTACGACATGTAATTCCAAACTCCTTGAATTGCTGAGTTGATTCAACATCAATTTTGGTGTCCTCATCCAACATGAGGTCGTCAAAAGACCAAATAACATTTCCCCTTATCCATCCTCAACCCCACTCTGACAGAGCAACTAGATGATCTGGACTTCGCTGATGATATAGCCCTTCTGTCACATACACGAAATCAGATGCAGGATAAGCTAAACACATTGAATCAAAGGTCCCAGCAACTAGGGCTGAACATTCATAAGGGAAAGACAAAGATATTGAGAATTAACCAAGCAAACGACAACTCGATCTCCCTGATGGAAATCCCACTTCAAGAGGTAGAATCATACACATATTTGGGCAGCAACGTAGACAAGAGGGTGGAACAGATAAAGATGTTAAAATAAGAATACAGAAGGCAAGAGGAGCTTTCATTGCACTTGGAAACATTTGGAAGTCCAAAGAAATCAAATCTAGAACAAAAATTCGGATATTCAACTCTAATGTTAAAGCAGTTCTACTGTATGGGTCAGAAACATGGAGAACAACTAAAACAATAGCGCATAAATTGCAAACATTCATCAACTGGTGTCTGCGCAGAATAGAGGAATAAGATGGTATGATAGGGTCACAAATGAGGAACTTATGGAGAGAACAAGACAGATTCCAGTGAACGAACAGGTTAAAAAAGGCGCTGGATAGGACACACTTTGCGAAAACCGGAGGGAATATAACAAGAAGGGTCCTTGCCTGGAACCCGCAGGGACAGCGAAAGAAAAGGAGGCCGAGAAATACATGGAGACGAGATTTGGAGGCGGAGATCAACAATATAAAGAAGAGCTGGAGGGAGCTGCAGGAGATAGCTAGAGATAGGAAGACTTGGCATGAGTTGGTTGAGGGCCTATGCCCCAACCCGGGGTAAAAGGCAAAGAGAGAGAGATCCTCAACCTCCCTGACGATCAATACTGTTGATGCAAGCCTGGTCACTCTCTCATTGCTACGAACATCCTCATACACAGATCCACGTACGTTTTCGCAGGCGGGAGACCTCTATAAACAACATCCACTTATACCGCAACCTGCCATTTTGCACCTTCCGAAACATCTCTTGATTAATCTTATCTTATTCTAAGTTGCTTTGTGAAATGCAACTAACAAATATCTTACAATATAGTGAAACTAATAATATGCTCTCTATGGACGACAGCGAACCAATACTGACATATGCGAGTCGTTGTAAACAAACAGATCGAAAAATCTCTGAGGGCCACAGAGATTTGGTTTTACAGAAGAATGATGAGAATTCTATGGACTGCTAAAATGACTAATGTAGGGGTATTGAATGAGATCAAGTCACATAGAAAGCTTATCATCAATATAAGAAAGAGGCAGTCATCCTTTTTCGGAAATGTGATAAGGAGGGGAGGTTTAGAACACATTATGACAACTGGTAATTTTTGACTCAGATCATATACAAGGAGTGTCTGATAAGTGATCAAGGTAGATGCCTAAACAAATGCCTGGTACACAGAAGACAGTGAGGAGACAGTCACAGACTAGGGATGCGAACGCTAACCGATCTCCACACGAATGAAAGATGCACAGAAGACAGGATACTGTTACAGACTAGGGATGAGAACGCAAATCGTGCCCAAACGAATGAATGGTTCACGGAAGACTGAGGAGACTCGCAGACTAGGGAAGGGAACGTTAACCGATGTCCACGACGAAAGCAAATATACAGAACCCAGGTGAAAAGTATATAGGTCATGTGCGTGCGGATTTACAGAAGAATATTACGAATCTCGTGGACTTGTAAACGAGTAATGAGTCGAGTAATGTAGGTGTGTAGAGTGAAATAGATGAAAAACGAACATCATGACAAACATTCGAACAAAGCAGTCCACGTTTTTTTTGACTGCAGTTTGAAGACATTGATTCTGACATTGAGAATAATTGCTGTAACGAGGTACAAATGATGACAGGGAAAGAATATAACGAATAATGGACAATCTAAGAAAGCATCTGCTGTTGGATAGTTTAGGTTGGATAAGGGGTCTCTTGGCGACCTACTGTTGAATGAGGACACTAAAATTGACGCCGAATCAACTCTGCAATTTAAGAAGTTTGGACAAGTAGAGGTGAATGCTTGAGGGGCAGAGAGAGAGAGAGAGAGAGAGAGAAAGAAAGAGAGAGAGAGAGGAAAGTGTTTAACCAGCGAGCCACAGGAATCATCAGTATGTAAACCACTCGGCACTTGTTGATGAGACTGCCCAGTGATGTATCGTCAGTTCAGTAACCAATAAACAATCAATAACACACTAATAAGAGTGAGAACAACCATGGTGTTCGTCAATGAAGTGGACAGATAGTTGTGTGATCCGTGATTGCCAACGCCTGCCAGCATGACATCTGTGATGGTTTCTAATTAATAATGAATTGAGCTGTTCTTGTTGTAACAAGTCATTGTCAATTGAGATCAGAATGAGTTATATGCCTACAGTGCTACATAGAACAAATACTGAAATACGAATGCGAGTCATTTACAATAAACAAACAGATTGAAAAATCTCTGAGGGTCACAAAGTATGAGAATCCAATGCACTGCTAAAATGACTAATGTGGAGGTGTTGAATGTGGCCACAGAGAAAACTCATTGTCAGTATAAGAAAGAGGCAGTCATTATTTTTCGGGCCCCGGCATGTGATGAGAAGGGACACATTGTGACAACTGGTAAAATCGAGGGGAGATGAGACAGAGGAAGACAGAGAGGGACAATTTCGAATAGCCTGACTTCATGGCTCGGAAGAGCGTCATCATCTGAGATGATAGTAAACACCAGAGACATAGATTTGTGGAGATCCGTGATCGTCTACGCTAGCCGGCACGGCATCTGATGATGTTCTGGTATTTCTAAATGTTGGTTTAGCTAAAAATAGCTGTTTACTATTTTTTCGTCTTTACTTTCCTGCTATTGTAGTGAAACACGTACAAACAAAGTACTATAGTTTTACAAAATACAGAAACAGTGACGATAAACAGCAACGTTTCTATATTACTTTGTACTTTGTTTGTACGTGTTTCACTATTTACCAAGTTTTACTGCAGTCCTATTTCGATATCCTGCTATTGTACAAGTTTTTGTTTTGTCGAGTGTCAAAGTTCAAAAGGCTCACACGCGGAAGTAATTGTTAGCAAAACACATAATCACAAAGTACTGTAGTTTTACTACAAAAACAATGACAAAATACAGCAACGTTTCGACCAACAAGGCTTTATCAAGCAAACGAACAACAGGAGTGATTGTTAGCATCACAACAAATCAAATCCTGAAAGACTAAAAGAGTATCGAATGTTACGGACTGTGTAGTGTTTAGGTGTAGTGTGTTTGTTCGCATAGGATAGCAGTTGAGTTACTAAGTTCGGTTACATATTCCGTTATCTAAAGTGCAAATAAATAAATAACTGAGGATATCTAATGTTTGTTAATGTCTCGAAGAGTTTATTTTGTCAGGACTAGGAGATGCTACAATCAGTGAATCCTGGAACGGAGTAGATAGTCGTCAGGACTGGTTGTGCATGCCTGATTCAGAAAGTTCACGATCAAGCCGAGTAAGAGTCTCAGACAGCGAAGGTCGTCATGGAAATGAGACCAAAGTTCTTCAGAGAACGTTCATTTGGAAAAGGCACAATATCACAAATGTCAATCATATTTAGCTTCATTTTGCTGGTACTTCCGTGTTTGAGTTTGGGTGATGAGCAAGTAATTGTAAATAGTATAGATAAAAGCCCAGGGAATGTGCTTGATGCAAAGTCTGATCTGCATCATAATACATCCAATGTTACGGATAACACAAATAAACATCACCGGTCTGGAAGGCATGGTCACGGTTTACATGTTGCAGCTGTTGCCTATGATGAAGTCCGAGACCCGCTGATATTCACCATTGTTGTGTTGCTTGCAGGCATAAGCAAAATTGGTAAGATAACTATCTTAATGACAAGAAATTCTGAAATGTGAATTTTGATTGATTTTCCACCATATTACGGGCACCATATGTGATGCACACAGTCCAACAAAACTAAGCTATTTGAATCATAGGAAAATCAGTCTTTATAGTTTTCATTGTTTAAGAACCAACATAATTGCACTATGGTCCCACCCATAGGTACTCAGTTTTCATTGTTTAAGAACCAGCATCATTGTACTATGGGCTGACCCATAGGTACTTAGTTTCCCTCAGCATATGTGAAGGGTATGTATGCTGTTGTTCCAGAAGGACATTTTTTAGTACTCATGCGCCCAAGTTGTCCTCTCTCACGTCCTTCCCTGCTTGTTCCATGCTTGATTCAAAACTCATTCATTCTCATCATTGGTAATTTATCTATTGCAGTGTCTTCCTCCTGCAGGTGATCATTTATTGATGCCACTATACTTCCTCTGTCCATACTCAATGTCCCCTTCTCAGGTGCTATCTATGCCAGTACATCAGCTTGTTAATTTCCATGAACCTCAACATGGTTCCAACAGTAGATACATACATATTTCTAAGGGTTGTGATCTTTATGTATGTTCTTCATTTATGATGCAGTCATGGCATACATTCACAGATTCTGGAATGTAAAAGCAGTGTATGAAGCAGGAAAACTCTTGCAGATAACATCAGAAATGAGAAGATATAATTTACATGTTTGGGGGATTAGCGAGAGCAGGTGGGCAGCAATGGAAGAAGTACTTCTGTAACAGGTGAAAGTTTTTATCCTTGGTGAGATCAAGACTAACACCACAAACAAGTAGCAGTCATTCTAAGAAAAGGTGTGGAAAAGTGCTTGTTAGAATGGAAACCCATTAGCAGCCACCTGATTAAGATAAGATTAAAGAGTAGGCATTTCAACATCATCAGTCGGCAATGCTACGCACCAACAAATGATAGTGAAGGTGCAGAAAAAGATTCATACTATGAAAATATGCAAGCAGAATTAGGCAAATCACCATGTTATGATTGTATTGTTATGGGAGACTTCAATGCAAAAGCCGGAGAAGACAACACCTACAGCTACAGAACTATGGGAAAACATGGATGGGGTGTGATAAATGATAATGAGAAACTTTTAGTGCACTTTTGCAGCATGAACAATCTCGTTATAGGAGGTACCTTATTTCAACATCTGGACATCCATAAATTAACATGCTACTCATGTAACTTTAGTTTAGTTTAGTCGTCGGATCACCATCACTGCACGTCGAACAATTAGTCCATAAGTGCTCCGATCTCTCCCTCAGTATGTCCATCAGCGTGTGGCGACTAATGACACCGGTTCTTTGTTGGTTTACAATTCTTCTTTGTCTGCCAGCATAGCGTTCTTGTTGAGCTACACCACACTTAACTTTGAGTTCTTGCAGTCTGGTTAGTGTTGTGGATTCACCGCTATTACGTGAATCATGTACACGCCTCTCTCCCTTAAGGAATTTATAATATCTGCCTGGTCCATTGCTCGTCCGCTTTGGACAGCAGCCATACCTGCAAGCCTATCCGCACGTTCATTCCCCTTACACCTGCATGCCCTGGCACAAAATAAAACTGATCTTTGTCAGCTTAGACCTCCCCAGCGATTGTATCCAATGTCTCCTAGCCCATCCTGTTTCAATCTTCCTGAGCATACTCATTGAGTCACTGAGAAAACATGCATGGATAAAAGTCTGTGATTCTAGCCAAATCATCGCTTTGGTAACCGCCATGATTTCCATAGTGAGACTGCTCGTAGTCACGGCAAAACCACCACTGTCTTCCTTCACAACATCACCTCCGACCTGAGTTACTCATGTAACTGCTGAGATAAAAACCAAATAGATCATCTGATGATTAATGGATGCTGGGTCACTAACTACTAGATGTTGCGATCTAGAGAGGTGCCAATGTTGGCAGCGACCACCACCTAGTCACATCTTAGATCAATCTTAAACTAAGTAAAACAGGGTAAGAGAAAAAACATTCAAAAGAGGTTTGATGTAGACAGACTAAAAGACACTGAAGTAAAGTATACAAATGTCAAAGATCTGGTCGCACAGACAGAAGAAGCAGCACAAAAATGTGATCAAGTAAAAATGTACAAAATTACAAAACTAATATATGGTAAACATTACAGGAGATTGGACATGCTCCTAAAGGATAAAAACAAAAAGGGGAACAAGAAATGCGCTCTACAGAACATTTTACAGAAATGCTATTTTTTATTTAAAAAAATTTTGATCCAGAAGCACTTGAGCTTTCAGCTCTTCGGCTCGGTGCCATGAACATCGTGAATTTGGGGAACCTGTGGCTTTTCTGCCAGCCCCGCATTGAACCCAGAACTGCCAGAATTGAACCCGCATACACAGAGGGCTAGTCACCCGCAGTCCAACGCGCTACGAACACGCTGGGCAGACGGCAGACAGAAATGATATAAAGACAACCACCAACAGTAGTAGCAGACATACTAGAACCAACAAAGGAACTAGAAATTAACATTGAAACACCCAGGCGAGATCAGATCATTACATCTCTTAAGAAGAACAAGGTACCAGGGTTTGATAATTTCAACGCCTTATTATTCAAAATAAAAACCAGGACTCTCAGCTAATATACTACTACCATTGTTTACATCTATACGGAATATGCAAATAATACCGGATGCATGGAACAGAGGAGTCATTATAAAGATACCCAAGTAGGGCTCCCTTGGCGATTGTAACAACTGGTGGATTGTAACAACCGGCGTGAAATAACCCTAATTTCCTTCCCAAACAAAACTGTAAACAAAATCATTGTACAGTGCATTACTGTTGCAGTAGATAAGACATTGAGAAAGGAACAAACTGGATGTGGTAGAGCTCGATGATGTATAGGCCAAATATTTACTCTTAGAAATATCATAAAACAATGCACAGAATGGCCAAGCAAACTCTTTGTCTTCTTTATTGACTTTGAAAAAGCGTTGGTAAACATAAACCATGAACATTTTTGACATTTTCTAAGATGGTATGGAGTTCCATTGTGTTTCATACAGCTGCTACAGCAAGTTCACACGCAGTGTTGAAACTGGACACCAGAAAGTAAACAAAAACGCGGAAGACCCAAAACAACTTGGAGGAGAACAGTAGAACAAGAACTGAAAGAAATTAATCATAGCTGGAACACAAAACAAGAGAACTGCCAATAATAGAGAAAAATGATCTGCATTTATTGCTGCTCTAAGTGCCATGGGGCATTACAGGCTAGAAAGAGAGAGCTGCATGTATAAAATAGAGTTCTTGTGGAACGAGAAATGAGCACTATACCTCGACACCACAAGACCCTCATCTTGAACAATGTAAATGCTCAAATTCTTATTGTACATTCAAAATAACTTTAAATTGTGAGGAGATGCCAGACTTTTAAATACTCTTACCATTAGAATAGTTTTAGAAATTATTGATTTCTCAATGTTCTTTTTCTTTCAGGCTATCACCATGCAAACTTTTTGTCAAGCAAGGTTCCGGAATCTTGGTCAGAATTGTTGAAATGTGTTTATTTTGTTATTTATATATTATTATAATATTCCTCTCGTATCGTTATACGCTACTTGGTAAAAGTAAAGGAACTTTATTCATACTTCGAGGTTTACTGGACAATATGGTGATATGCCCATATTTTTCATTGACTGTCGGCACACTATGGGTGATGTGGTCAACATAATACTGGCCACCTTTACTTTCCAGTGCTTTTCCTGGTACCCAATTGAGGCTGGATTAACCTGTGGTCTGACAAAATCCCACGCTCACTGTGGAATTGAACTCGGACCACTAGCCTAAGAAGCGAGTTCACTTACAACTACACTTCTGTGGCCCTTATAAATTACATAGGGTCTGCAAGTAATTTCTCCATACTGTTCTATCCTTGGCAACTCGTTCAATCTCCTCTATGGAATTTAGTCCGATATATCTCGCCTTTCTCAGCAAAGTTCATTTTACTGTTATTCTAGGGCATCCTTACATATATATGTTTGTAATTATGTGTGCCATTATATAAGTGTGTTTGTGTGTGTTTATAGTTGAGCTGGCAAGCTTGCCCTGATATTTCCAGTGTGTAATTGTGTGTGCATGACTGGTAAACTTGTTCTGTTTGTGGTAGGGTATAGTTGGAGTTCCAGTTGACTCAGCTGTAAAGTGGTTCCTTCCATCCTCCCATTTCTTTCATTTGCTTGAAATAATTAGTTAGTTAGTTTGTTCCTTTCATGCCAAAGGCGGCACATAGGGCAGAGGTTTTAGATCTCCATGTGATGCGGTTCTTTGGTAGCAGTTGGAAATCTTGTATGGTTTTACATCCCAATAGTTTACTTTCTTGTTGGATGGTTCTTTGAAGAGTGGTCTTTGGTTTTCCACTTTTCTTTTCCCAACTGGTGACCACATAAGGACTTGTCGATTTAGTCTCTTTTCGTCTGATCTAAGAACATGACCTAAATATTTCCACCTTCGTTTCCTTATAATATTGCTTGAAATATTGTCTATATTCAATGCTGCCTAGTGTATCCTTCATTCCTTTCATTTGCTTAAAATATTTATATATTCCATGTTGTCTCTTGTATCCTTCTTCCTTGCATTTCCTTGAAATATCGTCTATATATTCAATGTTGCCTCTTGTATCCTTCATTTCTTTCATTTGCTTAAAATATTGTCTATGTATTCAAATTCAATGTTGTCTCTTCTTCTCCTTCTTCTTTGCGTTCGTTCTTTACGACCAATTTTAATCACTCTTTGTGATATGTTTGATCTTTGCCAAGAACGTGTATACGTTGCACATTGGTTTGGTAGGCCCCTAAACACATAGACTTCTACACGTTTAGGACATGTGCACCTATTTCAGCCAAACCTCCTTAGTCGCCTCTTACGACAAATGTGGCATGTAACAGTGGTTCTATTCTTTACACCCCAAATTTGGGCCCCGGTAACCACTCAGATGAATGTTGTCTCTTGTTTCCTTTCTTTCATTAGCTTGAAATATTGTCTATATATTCAATGTTGTCTCTTGTATCCTTCATTCCTTTCATTTGCTTAAAATATTGTCTATATATTCCATGTTGTCTCTTGTATCCTTCCTTTCTTTCATTCACTTGAAATATTGTCTATATATTCCATGTTGTCTCTTGTATCCTTCCTTCCTTTCGTTTGCTTGAAATATTGTCGATATCAGCGTTTCCCAAATTGGGGTCCGTGGACCCTTGGGGTCCGCAAGGTACTCACAGAGGTTTCTCAAACGCTTGAAGAAATATGATCTTTGACATTTCAAACAGAAAAATAAATTTTAAAGACATATATAAAAACAGTGCCAGTGAGGACATTGGTTAGGACAGCTCTCAGATGGACAGTGGATGGGAAGCGAAGGCCTGGACGTCCAAGGGAAACATGGAGAAGAACGGGGGAGAGAGAGTTGAAGGAGTGTGGCTTGATGTGGGAGACGGTTGGTAGAAAGGCAGCAGAAGGCAACAGTGGAAGTCTCTTGTGGAAGCCTTATGTGTCAATCGGGGCATGAAGAGGATATCGATAAAAACAGTGGTAAACTAGTTCCACTGCGAATTCAAAGGACCAGAATAAGACCGATATCTAAATGTCTGACAGGACAACATGAAAGATCATTTGAAGTTTTCCGCAGTGAGAAATTGTAGCCAACTTGACTGTTGATGTGGTGTAATAATAACTCCATTGCTAGAAGAAGGGCATTTAAGGAAGTAATTGGCTGAAATGATCTTGGAAAGGATATGATAAATAACGTAGGTGTACATTGGATTTTGCTACAAAACATTTTGGCTGAGCTTCAGGATGGATTACTGGCTGAAATTGAAACGTATATGTACCGATGATGCTAATGATGGCGCTTCTTGTTCAAGGCAAAAGGAAACCTATTCCTGTTTATTAAAAGGTTAAATTGCAGACATTGTTTATTATTGTAACACACAGATAGTTGATTCCTGTCCTTTTCATATATAGAAACTTTTGGGGTCTGGGCAGCAAATGTATTTAAAAGGACGACCACGGTAATGACCAGTCGGTTTGTTGTCACATTTCTTGGTATTACTCAGTCAGTAGGCGTTCACTGCATAGACATCTTGAAGCGGTTGACAGTTCAGACAGTAGTCTGTAGACCTGGCAATTTTCTAGAATAAAAAGAGCAATGCTACTTGGACAGTGGATACAAAACCATCCACGCAAAAGGTAAAGTAAAAAAAAGTAAAGGAACCCTTTCATACCTCGTGGTATATAGGGCAATACAGTGTTAGGCCTGTATTTTTCATTGACTGTCGGCACACGATGGGTGATGTGGTCAGCATCACGCCGCCGCCTTTACTTTCCCAGAGCATGTCTGGTACCCAGTTGAGGCTGGGTCGACCTGAGAGCCGCCGCGGTCGGGACAAATTCCACGCGCACTGCGGGAGTTGAACCCAGACCACCAGCCTTGAGAAGCGAGTTCACTAACAACTACTCTACCGTGGCTCTCACGCAAAAGGTGGACCTTAGAAATAACAGTGGCAGTGCAAAACACTATTCAGTGGTCAACCATGACCACTAAAAGAGCATTGTACAATACAATCTTTCTCCAACATTATGCTGTCAGTGTCAAACCTGGTCACTGACATCAAATTATAGAAGAAAACTAGTAACAACAGAGATAAAGTGCCTACACCGAATGCTGGAAGTAACAAGAAGAGACTGGTTTAGAAATGAAGACATCAGGAAAAAAGTGGGTGCAACATAAGTACTGAACTTTATCAAGAAACAACAAATTAAATGGTTCAGCCACATAAGCAGATTACTAACAGACTCAAAGAGAAATGCTACTTCGATACAGTGGATACAAAGAAAAAGGTGGACCTCAGGGATAACAGAGGCAATGAAAAACACTCTTTATGAAGTGCATACAAAAGCCCTTTATAGAAAAAATATCTTCTGATCCTGATGCTGTGGGGCAAAACAGGATTAGAGGAAAGAGGAAGCGTGTCTGTTGTAGATAGAAATCTTAGACAATAAGCATTCAGCCAAGACACATTTTCTGATGCCAAACAGGATGTGATTTTACAGAGGAATATTTACTATAATCTCTTAAAGTGCCAACAGGATACAAGTAGATGTGTTGTAGATGTGTTGTTAATTGGTGTAGATGTGTTGGAGGAGGTGTGGATGTGTAAAGTTACTGGGATGAAAGTTACTAGGACGAAAGTTACTGGGAAGAAAGTTACTGAAAAGAAAGTTGCTGGGAAGAAAGTTACTGGGAAGCAAGTTACTGAAAAGAAAGTTACTGGGAAGCAAGTTACTGAAAGAAGTTACTGGAAGCAAGTTACTGAAAAGAAAGTTACTGGGAAGAAAATTACTGGGAAGAAAGTTGCTGGAAAGAAAGTTACTGAAAAGAAAGTTACTAAGAAGAAAATTACTGAGAAGAAAATTACTGGAAAGAAAGCTAGAGAAAACACAGAGAGAGACAGAGACAGACTGAGACTGTTGAATAGCTTGACATCATGGAATGTAAGTGTATCCATGCAAGCGTTCTTATAGTTCGTTCCAAAATTCGTGATCACACTAAGGTTTAATTTGTACGAAATCTACCTGATGGATACAAGTAATTTTTGCATGCAGTCTTATATATCTCACGACCTTACGAATTGATGTTTAACTTTTTTTATATAACTTTGCATAAGCACAACAAAATGGTAACCAAAGTTTAGAATTTACAGTAATACACAAAATGGTGGTGAATGTTTGCAAAGGTGTATCCTATTACATATCATAAAAGAAAGGAGACGTGCAACAAATGATACCTTCCACTTCTATAAGTGAAAATAAATGTATGCACATACACCAATGACAGTCGTTAGAATACATTGTGAACTGATTAATTCCACGGGATTCCCGATTTTTGTCTTGCACTGAATTGCATGTGGAACACGGAAATGCTTAGTTTTGGGCAAACTTGACAATCGTACTGTAAAATTTCAACAAGTATACCATATCAACATCGCTGTAATTATGAAATGAAAATCGTGGCATATCCCAAAGGACGTAGCCATCAACTACAGTTGCTGTAATTATAGTAATAACATAATAAAAATCTAACAGAACTCAAGGTTTGGGTGGGCAAAAAATACTTTTGGAAGGTCATCACTGTTACTATATAAAAATGTAAAATCAAAAATTTATGTCAAGGGATGATTTTATATCGGTCGGTAAAGATGATCACGAATTTTGGAACGAACTATAGTACTTGAAGTGGACAGAAGAATAATTAGTAATTAGGTCCACCAGCTACACAGACAGTAGGTCTACCACCCACAAAGACAATAGGTCCACCACACACATACAAACACAGAACAAAGAGTTGCAGGCGCCAGTGTGTTGCCTGGGCTTGCAAGGTGAGCAAATAATAGTAACACTTCGATCTACAAGGCATGTCAAAAGAGGCGACCAAGTAAGGGCCTAGGGAAGCTACCCTAGTAAATAAAAAGCTTCACATAAATCGGATGTGCTGACTTACTTGTAGGCGTATAACTGGTACAACGTACAATCACTTTTAGTCTCATATCACATACAAATCACAAAGAGTGATTTAACAAGTGGTCGATATGGAGCGTCTGAAGAAGAAGAAGAGAGTTGTAAAGGTCCATGATCTTGAATGTCAGCAAGCACAGCACCTTATGTAGACGGAACAATAATTAGGTCCCAGCTACACAGGAAAGTAGGTCCACCAGCCACACAGGAAAGTAGGTCCACCAGCTACACAGGAAAGTAGGTCCACCAGCTACACAGGAAAGTAGGTCCACCAACTACACAGGAAAGTAGGTCCACCAGCTACACAAGAAAGTTGGTCCACCAGCCACACAGGAAAGTAGGTCCACCAGCTACACAGGAAAGTAGGTCCACCAGCTACACAGGAAAGTAAGTCCACCAGCTACACAGGAAAGTAGGTCCACCAACAACACTGGACAGAGAGTTGTGAAGATCCTTGATCCTGAATGCCAGCAGGAAAAGCACTTTATGTAGACAGAAAAAAGATTTTGAGAATCGGTTTTGTAAAATGATTAATGGAAACAAATTGTAAATTAATTATCTAATTCTCTTTTCCATTACTTTTTCTTTCAGTATTTTGATTATCTTTGGTACTGTGTTTGGAGCTGTCATTTTGTAAGTTTTTAGTTAACCATTTTAATGTTATTTTCTATTAATGCTATTTTATTAGTGTAGCGCCTGGCCGGATCGATTAGAGCGTGGGCTCCCATTCGGGAGACCCAAGTTCAATCCCCAAGTAAGTCCAAGGATTTTTTTCTGTAGGGGCATAAAGAAAAAATTCCTAACCTGCACAGTTTCACAATGGCTGCACTAGTCAGGTGACCTTTAAATTCCACATGCTCCTGTCCTACACCCCCCCTAAAAAGCGGTATTACAGGCCGTAACAACAGTTTTCTTAATATTTTTGTTTTATTAGTGTTCAAATTAGAGTAGGTATCTTGGACGGGTAACCAGACGACCTGATTTCATCAGGGCAGTACCAGTTTTGAATGCTTTGTCCTAGTGTTCGAAAACTTTCTGATCGCAAAAGTTTCCCGGTTTTAAAAAAAAGTAGATCAATTGTTTATATTAAATTATTTCAATTGGTTCAGTTTGTGTTTAAATTATACGCTTAAATGAACTTTCTTTGAAAAGTCAACTTCTTGATTATTAAAAACAAGATGAAGTGAAATCTTATGTTATGTTATGCAATCGGTGTCATGGCACATTGGACATTCCCTTGCATGCTCCGTCCTCCGGAACAAAAATCATCCCAAAGTCTACTTGCTCACCGTACCCATGAGAAGTTGATTAGTATATCTTCTCTCTCTACCACGAAAATGACACTGTCAGTCCAACTTTAACTCCTATTTCTCACACTCATTCCACTCACATAACTGAGAGCGCACCCCATTGATGACATTCTGCTCTGTCCATACTTCTGCCCGCTTGAGTCAGTGACTTTGTTTGCAAGAAAGTCAGCATGTTCCTTACCCTACACTCCAGCATATCCAGGTGTGTACAGCCAAGTCAGTGTCTTGATATGTTACCTTCAAATGATGTTGATCCATTCCGCGCACAGACTTCAAAATTCAATCTTTTGAGGCATATTCATCGAGTCTGATGATAATTCGTATGGGTTACCTGTTGCTCAGCCACACACAAGAGAGCCCTGGAGGCAGTGGTGATCTCTATAGTCATGCTCGATGTTGTTGTCTCGAAGGTGCCACAGTTCTCATTAGTTGTGTTTCCATTTCGTTGTACAGGATACGCTCACGCTGATCTTGTTCCACGTTTGACGGAGCCATCAGTGGAAATAATGATATCACCTTGATGGGAGGGCTGATCCACGAATGCCATAATCTCTGTATTGGTGACGCCAGGTGTCCATTCCCTTCAGCAGCATCCATAGTGTACTGACAACTTTGGTATAATCAATTATATCCAAACAATAAAGTTATTTTATTAGTGTTCCTAATTAGTTATCATGTACAGAGTGACCAGATGTTACAACTTCATCGAGACAGTACCAGTTTTGAATGCTTTGTCCTCGTCTTCTGAAAAACTTTCTAGGTGCACAAAAGTGTCCCAGTTTTGTAAAAAGTAAATCAGTTGTTTATAATAAAATTATTTCAATTGGTTCAGTTCTTAGAACATCCTGGACAGTGAAGAGATAAAAAAACAAGGACATACTACAAGGCTTAAATATTGTGGAGCATTGGCTTATAAACAATATCTTGTTCAGGAAAATGAAGTATTTCCGTCATGTTAAACGGCTTGGTGAGAGAACAGTAACGGAAGGCATGGTTTCTGTGGGTAGAGGCAGGGGCAAACCAAGACGAAGGTGGTAGTAGGACATCATAGAAACCTTAAACATGCTGTTAGAAGAGGCAGGAGAACTTGTTAGAGATGGTACTTGTTCAGGCAAGCTGTGATGAAAGTGACATTCTGCAAGGGACATGATATTTGATGCTGATTCAGTTGGTGTCTAAATTATACACTTAAATAAACTTTCTCTGAAAAGTCAACAGCTTCTTGATTATTAAAAACAAAATGGAATTAAATGCTTGTCTTTGTGGGTATAATAGGCTGTGTTTTCATTAATATTATCGATTCTCTGTGGCTAAGTGGTTATGCCCTTTGCCTTGTGAGTCGAAGGTTGTGGGTTCGAGTCTGGACCGCACGTTCTGTTCACAATTGCAGTTTTTCCAGAGAACCCTAGGATTTTGCTGGAGCTACGGAGTTCGTGCTTTGTGCAATACTCTTCGCAGGTAGCGTGCCATTTCTGCGGAGAGGACAGAGCCATATGGGGTAAAACCTGGTGCAATAAGTCAATTCTTCGGCTTTAAAACCCTTAAGGGAAGACTGCAGTAATACTATGTAGCACTTCGGTGAGTAACCATGTGTGCTCCAGTCTATTTGTTACACAGGAAGATCTCAGCTGCAGTGCATGAACTCCGTAGCACCAGTGAGGGTCCCAGATGTAATTTAGAAGATGGTGAAGATATTTTTGTAGGAATTTTATTTATAATCTTTTCTAATGAATTTTGCATAGGCTGCGGCTTTCCAGCCTGCTCTTCTCGATTTTGATCTGTCAAGGATTCATTTATGTGCTCAAATTGAACACAGGACCTATGTTTTATCGTCCGTCTTCGATAGGGCTAGGAACCAACACTGATGCAAAAATATCCAGATGGCTCCATGTGGGAGCGAACCTGTTACCTTTGGCACGAGAGATGAACACCTAACCTCTATGCTACAGAGACCCCCACGTATTCAATTAAAGCAACAACAAAATAAGATGTAATCATTGTAATATGTCTCTTCTCCTAGTTTCTCTGGCATCGCCAAGAACCTTCCAGAGTTCTTCAAACCACATGAGTTTTTTATTTTCTTGCTACCTCCGTAAGTATAAAGAGTGTATTGATCATTATTTTTGTGCATTATTTGTTGTAACATGTAGGGCATGTGAGAAAAATGGACAATAGCCGCAATACCACAACAAATGTTGTTCTGTGAACTTTTGGAAGGGAAGATACACCAAAGCAGACCACTGCTCAGATATAAGGATAGATGAAGGCTTCAATGAAGAACTTTTCTATCGGTCGCAACAAATGGGAAAAACTAGCTGATGACCGAGTTATGTGGAAAAATAATATTATTTAAAGGTGCAGAATCTTTTGAAAAGAGACTTATGTATGAGCTGAAAGACAAGAGAGAAAAGCGTAAACTCAGAAGTTGTCACAGTAAAACACTTGCCAATTGACCGTCTGTAAAGACGATAAAGACCATATATTCGTTGTTATACATTATCAAATTAGTGGAACAAGGCTGAAAAATGAATTCATTGAAAAGTATGAAAACTTTGAAAACATGAGTTAAGAGACACATCAAGTATCATCATCATCCAATAGCTTGCCATATGCAGAATTTTGCTAACCCAAGAATCCTTCAAAATTGCTTTTTCTTATATCCCAGATGTCCTGCCTTGGCTGGAGTCATACTTATATCATCGATCACATCGTAAATTCATCTTCTCCCTGTTGCCAGGATGACTTCTTCCATAATTATTCTATCCAGTCATTGTATTTTTATATGTCCAAAATACTTCAATATTTTGGGTCATTTTTTTAGAACGTAAACCAGTTTTATTTAATTTTGAGTTCATTCTGGATGGATTTATTTGTTTTTCCTCCCTCTCTGTTCATGGTATGCGAAGGACTCATCTGTAATATGTATATTCGCCTGCCTGCCCAGCGTGTTCGTAGCGTGTTGGACTGCGGGTGACTAGCCCTCTGTGAGTGTGGGTTCAATTCCGCAGGCTGGCAGAAAAGCCACAGGTTCCCCAGAGTCACGATGTTCATGGCACCGAACTGAAGGGTTATGATGTTCATGGCACCGAGATGAAGAGCTGAAAGCTCAAGTGCTTCTGGATCTGAAAAAAAAAAATATGTATATTTATTATATATATTCTTTTTTTTTGCGACTGTGCTTTTCTCATTGTCCATTGCCAATCTCCCTCCAACCTCTCAGTAAAAGTCATGATAATTTAAAAGAACTAAAGAAAGCAAAGAAACAAACATAAGCAAATCACCCACATTGATGATGAAAACACCATCTACCTTAGACTTTCTTGTATTCTTCAGGATCATTCTGGAAGCTTCCTTCAGTTTGCACGACAGGACCTTCACAGAAAACCTTGGTAGCATCCTGCTATTTGCTGTTGTGGTAGGTTTATCTGTATTATTTTATTAGTTTCCCTGTGAGGGTCTCTGTGGCCAAGTGGTTAAGCTCTTGCCTTGAGTGCAGAAGGTAGTAAGTTCAAATCTGGATCGCTATATTCACAAATGAATTTTTAACAGAGACCCCTAAGAATGTTGCAGGAGCTACAGAGTTCATGCTTTGTGCAATACTTTCTACAGATAGCGTGCCATTTCTGCGGAGATAGGTAGAGACATATGGGGTAAATCCCAGTGCAATGAAGTCAATCCTCCGGCTTTAGACCCATTTTTTTGTAGTCTTAAGTTTCCCTGAACAATTAAGATAGGATGATTCAGCACAGGATATTTTCATATCAAGCAACATATTTAGCAGCAAAGACAGACTGTGTTTACCATATTGCTTGTCTCTTGCCATGTTAGTACATTCTCACCCGCTTTTCTGTTTCTACTTTTTGATTTGGTTTTTTTGCCTGACAGCTTAACTTTTTCTGTCACTCTTCCTGTCTGTACTGGGATATTGGGGTGTCTATGGTGAAGTGGTTAAGATGTTTGCCTGGCAATCTCAATGCTGCAGGTTTGAATCCAAATCAAGTCACATGTATAATTTTTTCAGAGAGAACATCAGAAGCAGAGTGGGCATAACTTCATGCACCGAATACATTGAAAGACAACAGATGCGGTGGTTTGAACATTTAATGAAAATGGAATATAACCAACCACCAATAACAGCATACAATAAAAAGAGATTAGGTACTAGAGCCAAGGGAAGACCAAGGAAAAGATGGATAGATAATATCAAGACCACACTAAATAAACACGGATATAACACAACAAGAGCGACTCATCTGGCCCTGGAACGCAAATTAAATAATCTCCCGCCCCTACACTTAATGGCAAGAGTGGACAACCAATTCCATCATTTACCTGGGGAAAGAGAATAGACAATAGACCACATGGTATACAAAGCTATTTTTTTTGTGTAAACGTATTGTATATTATATATCTTGTGTGTTATATGTAACTTAGCTGTTGCTGATTCCAAGCCCAGATGAAATAGAGGGAAGACTGATTTGTAAGGCCAGCTACTTAGCCATAATTAATTTTAGTAGCTACAGAAACTTGCAAGAAAGATGCCATAATGGTAAACAGAAATTTAAGAGAAAAAATAAAGAGTTTTAGAGGTTGAAAGTAATTTGGATGGATATCTGTGATGAGAGCAACAATTTGTAAAGGACATGCTACATGAAGAAAGACTTGAAAGTATCTCGAGCACTGAGTCATTCTCTCTGGGAAAGTCTTCTAGATTATGGGATCACTACCAGAGTCATTTAGAACAGATATCGCTTGCATCACCAGGTAAATGGTTTTTTGTGAGACTAAATCTGGCAGTATGATTGGTTGATAGGATCATCATCATTGCACTTTGGTGAGTAAACCATGTGTGCTCTGATCTCTTTCTACACATTAAGATCTCAGCGGCAGTGCAAAATAACGTAGCACCGACAGGGTCCCGATGTAATTTATAAGATAGTGAAACTATTTTGTAGGAATTTGAATTTTTTTCTAATAAATTTTGCTCAGACAGTGACTTTCCAGCCTGCATTTCTTGATTTCGAACTGCCGAGGGCTTTTATACATGCTCAACTTGAATAATGGACCTACGTTTTATTGGCGGTCTCCGATAGCACTAGGAACTTAATTCCTATAGGATTAGAAACTCAATCTCACATACACTGAGATCAGGGATATCTGGGAAAATATCTTGATGGCTCCAGAAGGAAGCGAACCGAGTATCTTTGGAATGAGAGATGAGCACCTAACATCTATGCCACAGAGACACCTGTTAGTATGATTACCTTAGAGGACCTAGGATTTTCATTGCACTTAGTTCCCCATTTGGCTTGCTCACTCTCCATAGAAATGGCATGCTGCCTGATAAGATTATTGTACAAAGTATGCACTCCATAGTTCCAGCAGAAATCCTGCAGGATCTATGGAAAAATGCTTTGTGAACCGAATGACATGGTCCGGATTTGAACCGGCGACCTTCAGAACTCCAGGTAAACTGCTTCGGGAGCAGAAATTGCAAGAATTTAAGCCTGTTACATGCATGTGTAAAGAAACAATACCACTTAAAGTAGGTTAGTATGTTATTGATAATGATTGGTTTGTTTCAAACAATCTTTGTCTTGTAAAAAAATCAAATGTGATTGTAAACATAGAATAATATTCTCCACTAAAAGTACCAAGTATTGCCTAGTGGGGGAAAGTTGTCACTGTGTAGATGTTTTGTTGCCCTGTACTGCTGGTCTTTGTATATACTGTATGTTTTGTAGCGGCACCCAGAAACATACGGCTGAATAGCTCAGACGGGAAATCAAAATATCTTGTTTAATTGGGGCTGGTTTTTGTATATGTTTAATGGAACACTGTAAGCATTTTGCAATTTTACTCAATTCTATGAGTCCATGGTTATTTATTGATAAAAAATAAGTTGAAACTCGATGGAATATCAGTATTATTAATATTTTTCCCTTGTTACATAATATAACCTTGATATAGCATGTTGTGTTTTTCAACAAAATGAATTCGTTTTTATACAATAATTCTGGAATGCAGGTCACATGACTGTTGTAGTCTTATCCTGAGCCAGCCAGCCGTATGTTATCAGAGACCACAGTTTTGTATATTTTGTATATTTTGTATATCTTGTATATCTTGTATATCTTGTATATCTTGTATATCTTGTATATCTTGTATATCTTGTATATCTTGTATATCTTGTATATCTTGTATATCTTGTATATCTGTATCTGTATATCTTGTATATCTTGATCTGTATATTTGTAATCTTGTATATCTTGATTTGATCTTGTATATCTTGTATATCTTGTATATCTTGTATATCTTGTATATCTGTATATCTTGTATATCTGTATTCTGTATATCTTGTATATCTTGTATATCTTGTATATCTTGTATATCTTGATATCTTTATATTTGTATATCTTGTATATCTTGTATATCTTGTATATCTTGTATATCTTGTATATCTTGTATATCTTGTATATCTTGTATATCTTGTATATCTTGTATTTCTTGTATATCTTGTATATCTTGTATATCTTGTATATCTTGTATATTTTGTATATCTTGTATACTTGTATTCTGTATATCTTGTATATATCTGATATTTGTATATCTTGTATATCTTGTATATCTTGTATATCCTTGTATATCTGATATTTGATATCTAATCTTGTATATCTTGTATATTTTGTATATTTTGTATATTTTGTATATCTTGTATATTTTGTATATTTTGTATATCTTGTATATTTTGTATATCTTGTATATCTTGTATATCTTGTATATCTTGTATATTTTGTATATTTTGTATGTTTTGTATATCCTGCATGTTTTGTTTATCCTTTATGCTTGTATATCCTTTCTGTTTTGCATATCCATTCATGTTTGTGTATTATTTGATTAATTTGATTCATTTTTCTTGTTGCTTTAGGGAACTGTGCTGGCTTGCATTTTGTTAGGTAAGAACAGAATTGAATGAATGTTTTGTGTTCTTTATTTTTATTGATAACGCAACTGAGTAAGAGATGTATAGATTGTCTAAATGTGCAGCGAGTGAGGTATGGAAGATGGCAGTGATACCCATGGCTAGGGCATATTGAAAAAGTGAAATAGAATGTATGGGTGTGTAGCATGGACATTTAACGAGGTAGTTAGGGAAAAAACATATGGGCTTTTGAATATAAGTGTTGCCGGGGCCCACAGAGAAAGCAAAGAATAGTAACACTGCAACCTACAAGGCATGTCGTAAAAGGCAACTGAGGTAGGGGCCTAGGGCAGCTACCCTCTCTCTCTCTCCCTCTCTTTGCCTTTTTACCCCGGATTGGGACATAGGCCCTCAACCAACTCATGCCAAGTCTTCCTATCTCTAGCTATCTCCTGCAGCTCCTCCAGCTCTTCTTTATATTGTTGATCTCAGCCTCCAAATCTTGTCTCCATGTATTTCTCGGCCTCCCTTTCTTTGCTGTCCCTCGGGTTCCAGACAAGGACCCTTCTAGTTATATTCCTCCGGTTTTCGCAAAGTGTGTCCTATCCAGCGCCAGCGTCTTTTTTAACCTGTTCGTTCACTGGAATCTGTCTTGTTCTCTCCATAAGTTCCTCATTTGTGACCCTATCATACCATCTTATTCCCCCTATTCTGCGCAGACACCAGTTGATGAATGTTTGCAATTTATGCGCTATTGTTTTAGTTGTTCTCCATGTTTCTGACCCATACAGTAGAACTGCTTTAACATTAGAGTTAAATATCCAAATTTTTGTTCTAGATTTGATTTCTTTGGACTTCCAAATGTTTCCCAGTGCAATGAAAGCTCCTCTTGCCTTCTGTATTCTTATTTAACATCTCTATCTGTTCCACCCTCTTTGTCTACGTTGCTGCCCAAATATGTATATGATTCTACCTCTTGAAGTGGGATTTCCCAGGGAGATCGGTTGTCGTTTGCTTGGTTAATTCTCAATATCTTTGTCTTTCCTTTATGAATGTTCAGCCCTAGTTGCTGGGACCTTTGATTCAATGTGTTTAGCTTATCCTGCATCTGATTTCGTGTATGTGACAGAAGGGCTATATCATCAGCGAAGTCCAGATCATCTAGTTGCTCTGTCAGAGTTCATTGGATTCCATTTCTGGTGTTAGTTACTGTGGTCTTCATAATCCAGCCTATTGTCAGTAAGAACAACAAAGGTGATAGAAGACATCTCTGACACACTCCTGTTTCTATTCCAAAAGTGTCTGTTAGTTTACCTTCATGAAGAACTCTACATTTCATATCTGTATATGTTGCTTTTATTAGGTTAATAATTTTCTGTTGGATTCCATAATGCCTCATTAATTTCCAAAGGGTTTCCCTATCAATACTGTCAAAAGCCTTCTCATAATCCACAAATCCTATATAAAGTGGGGATTTCCATTCAATACTTTGCTCTACTATTATGCGTAATGTGGCTATCTGGTCAGCACAGGATCTATTTGGTCGGAAGCCTGCCTGTTCATCTCTTAGCTTTGTATCGATGGCATCTCTCAGTCTCTCCTGGATGACTCTGCTTAGTATTTTCCCAGGTACTGACAACAGCATTATTCCCCTATAGTTTTCACACTTCTGAAGGTCCCCTTTCTTTGGTAGCTTCACCAGGTATCCTTCTCTCCAGTTTGCTGGTATTTCTTCGGTCTCCCAGATTAGGGCAGCTATCCTAGTAAATAAAAAGTGTAGCAGAAATTGGATGTGCATAACTGGCACAACGTACAATCGCTCTTAGGCTCAGATCACACACAAATCACAAAGAGTGGTTAAAAAGTGGTCGTTCGATATGGAGTGTTCGAAGTAAAAGAAGAATATAAGTGTTGCAGACGAGTCCTCCGTATATCATGGACAGAAAAGAGAACAATTAGATCTATCCAGAAAGAACTCAGAATCAAAGAAAACTGACTGATGATAAGACATGAATACTTTGCTAGTGGTACAAGTTTTTGATTAATGAACACAAAACTGGAGTGATCAGTCACTTTACGTTGATGGAAATGTTGAGGAGGAGATCTGAGCACTTATGGGCCTGTCCAAAGTGCAATGATAATGTCATTCTCACTAATCACTAATTGGGGAGAGAAGACTAAGAACAGAGATGAATGAAGGCAGATGATATTTTTTGCAATGAACCTCAAACACATGGATAGCAGAAGAAGAATAAGAGGATTCAAGCCTCTTGTAGAAGGATATAGCTATCCTTCTATACCAGGATAGCAAACAGTTGACGACAACACAGAGGAAAGACAATAAGACGGACAGTATAGAAGACTTACAACGAATATCAAAGCAGGCATTGAAGTGAGATGCAAAGGGTTCAAGAAAGAGAGGTCGACCTAAGGAGACTCTGAAACGAACTTTGCTGAGAGAGGCAGGAAATATCGGTCTCAGTTCCATGAAGGAGATTGAGCGAGTTGCCCAGGATAGAGCGGTATGGAGAAATTACTTGCAGGCCCTATGTAACGTATAACGTACGAGAGGAATTATTATTATTATAGAAGACTTATGCACCAAAGACTGCATATTACAGTAGGAGCGCTATGAGAAACGAGAACGTAATAGTTTGGTGTAAGTTAACTACGACTGCTGGACGATAGGGATAGTGACATAGGAGATCGATAGGAACCATGGAAGAGGACAGATGTGTGTGCGACTAGCAGTGAGATAGACTGAACAGTTAGATAGCATGGGGTGATAGGACGTACTGACAAACCATGTGTTCTGTATATTAAATGCTTTCATTTAATATTTCATTACCAGTAAACATGAACCATGCATAAACATGGTTTTTTTGACTGTACGTATTATGAATGTTCTACGCCTTAATGGATTAATAGTTGTATCAACCTTGTTTCGAGCCACTACCATCATTACTAGAACAACAATTGTGCCCACATTAAACTCGACATCGGCCACCATCAATTCACCATCAAAGCCGACTACAACATTCTTTACGCTCTAGCTTGTCCTATCAACCGAAGAATGAGCCTATTTTTGGTTATATCAGGACATGAAGGCCAACAAACATTAAAAATAAGAATTAACTCTATATGAAGAATATTGTAGGACATATTAGCTTAACCCTTTCGCCCTGTACTATTTTGACCTCTGGACGCATTTATTTTGCGGTTCAAATTTAACATTCAATGTCAATTAGTTTAATCCTTTATAACTCTTGTACTGTTTCTCTAAAGTATGACATGTTATATATTAAATTGTTGCTAATTGGATGTGGAATACATTAATGTAATAATATTTTACATCAGGTGATATACGTTTGAGAAAATTAGATTATTGTAGCATGACTATTTTGAAAAACGAAAAGCATAAAAATATTTTTATTCTCTTGTTTGTATTACATCTTAGTATTCATAGATGTTTCTAGAAGTAGTAGTTAAATGAAGATAATCCATTTGTGAACATATTCTATAAGTTTCATCTAACTAGGTGCAGTAGTTTTATAATATTCACTTTTAGTGCGGACATGTCAATAAATGGAATGTGGAATACCCATTCTTTAGATGCAATTATTACATTAGACTTACAACTATCGAAACTGCATTTCATAAACAATCAAATGTCATTATTACCATCAATTAAATCTTCTTCATTACTATCACAAGTTATAATTTGATCTAACAGTACTCAAGATTACACTGTAAACATCGTCGGAAACATTAACGTTTAAAAAAGTATCGACTTGAACACAATAATACACTGCCTTCCCTCTTTCAAATCTTTGTTAAATGGAGATAGTAATGTACCTACATATATGTACTTTCCGTTTCTGAAGATATTTTTAACTTCAGTAGAGGGGTTCGGAAGATACATTCGTTTCCGTGAACAGACATTCAAAAGCCGATATATCGGTTCTGCGACATCATGAACATTACTCTGAACCGATATATCGGCTCTGCAGTCCAGTTGGGTTAATGCGTAAGCGTTTGCCTAACGACTCGGACTCAAGAGATTTGTAGGTTCAATCCCACACTCGACATTCCACACACAAGGAAAGGAATTGGCCCTCCTACCTTCTTCACACTAGAGCCTAGAGATATGAAGTGACAGACACTTCATGCCCTAAGGTTTGAAAAGGTTAAAGGAAATTTGATTTATTATGAAGAATATTATTAACTTTTTTTTTTATTGGGCCCTATCCAGAAGTGGCACAACGGGTAGACCTGGTACGAGTCAACCTGAAAACGTGTAAAACTAAGAGCGTAATCAATCTTTCGAATAACAGAGCTCGCAGTTTTGTTTAAAGAGGTTTTATTGTGCCATTTGGCATTTAATGTAGGTTCCTACCCTTTTAGCCATGATCAAGTGGACACTACATTTTGATCTTAGCCAAACGGCAGAGAAGCGATGAACTTCTATGAAGAATATTAGCACCGGATACAAAAGGGATGCTTGAGCATAAACTGGGACATGCTGTTGTTAATTTAGTCTTATGCTTCATCAGAACTTTGTTCACTAAAAAAGTATAAATACATTGAATATGAATATGTCTAATCTCTATGCAGGTGGGACGCTATATGGTTTGGCAAAAGTTGGTGCTATGGGGGCCATAACTGATCTGAGCTTTATGGAAATCATGGTGTTTTCCTCCCTTATTGTGGCCGTGGATCCTGTTGCAGTGAGTTTTGTGACGTGCTGTTATTTCCCTTTCACCGTATTCTGAAAATGTTTGTCTCGCATGTCCTACCATTCTTTCCATACGCAGTTATTTCCTCATGTGTACACAGTTAATTCAAAGGAAGCAAAAAAAGCAATTTAAAAAAAAAATCATTACTTGTCAATAAATAAACATATATATATATATATACACACATATATGATTATATACTAATTTGAAGAAAACTGGACAACCTATTAGAATAACAAGGTTTTAAAAAGTAGTAGAAGTAAAATAGAAGTAAAACTAGGAAGACTTGTATAAGCGAAACAACTCAAATGACGCAGCGTACGACAAATGGCGTTCAATGAAATACGCTGTGGCGCAGTGCGCGATGATTGGTGTGGAAAGATTTAATAAATTACAAGTTTCATCCAGCTAATAGTTTTCTTCCTGTTAGACTGTATTTCTGCAGACAGGGACGGAACCATAATTGGAAGCCCAGTGCAATTAAGTCAATCCTGTACCTTTAGAGCCTTTTTTTAAATAGCTAGTTTCATACTGTTAATGATTTTCTTGAGAATTTTCTTGTGCCAATGGAAGACCAAGAAAAAGATGGATAGACGATATCAAGACCACACTAAATAAACATGGATATAACACAAGGCAGACTCATCACGCCCATGAACGCAAATTAAAGCTCCCACCCCCTACGCTTAACAGCAAGAGTGGACAACCAATTCCATCTTCCACCTGGGGAAAGACAATGATTTTCTTCCTAGTAATAAATTAAGCCACAAAATAGGAAGAGTTGACAACTTTGAATACCTTGGGACCATTGCTGACAAATGACGGAAATGTTATAAAAGAAATTAAAAGAAAGCTGTGCATTGCTTTACAAAAACTCAAAGAACTAACTAACCTATGGAAGGGAACTGACATAAGAATAAAAATCAAGTGATTAAGAGCCTGCATTTTTTCCTTGGCAATATATGGTTGTGAGACATGGAACATTCACAAAGTGGCAGAGAAGATCATTGATGCCTTTGAATGCAAATGCTACAGAAGAGTACTTAGAATATCATGGACAGAGAAAAGAACAAATGCTTCTGTTCTGAAACAACTAGATTTCAGACACATCAAACGACATGAGTCCCTAGAGAAAATAATTTTGGAGGGAATGGTGCCTGGAAGAAGAACGAGAGGAAGACATAGAAGACGATGGGTGCAAGATATCTGACGATCTGAGAATGACTGCTGCTGACGCTGGCCAACTTGCACAGAACACAGAGAGTTTTTCAGGACTGCTGTCATGGGAGCCAAGTTCCAGAATGGACAAGCCACTTGATGATGATGAATAAATTGCTAGTTTAAGAATGTCCGTGGTTTTTTACTTATTAATAACATGCTAATTTCAGTTTGCTGTATTAATGTTGTATTAATGATTTTCCTTGCTAGTAATAAATTGCTAGTTTCATCATGTTGTACTAATGTTGTATTAATAATTTTCTGATCTAGTAATAAATTGCTAGTTTCATCCTGTTGTACTAATGTTGTATTAATAATTTTCCGCTCTAATAATAAATTGCTAGTTTCATCCTGTTGTATTACAAATTTTCCTTGCTAGTAATAAACTGCCAGTTTTATCCTGTTGTATTAATCCTTTTGCCCTTCCAAGCCGATATACTTGCTCGCATTATTTTTTAAGATTACGTAAAACCAGTATACTGGCTATTCGACTATACTTTGCAAAATTAATGCATCCAGAGGGGTAAATCAATTTACAGAGTGGAAGGGTTAATGTTGTATTAATGATTTCCTTTCTAGTAATGAATTACTAGTTTCACTCTGTTGTATTCTTTACCTTTCAACTCCCAAACAGAGCACATGTCTTTAACATACTTCTTCCAGTCCTTCCTCTCTCTTGCCATCCCTTCCAATTCTTTCCATGTTTTATTTATCTTTTTAATATCAGTTTCCAGCTCTCTTCTTCAGGTACTACTAGGCTTTCCCCTACTCCTCTTTCCCTGCAGGTTCCAAAATAATGCCTGTTTTGTAATGCTTTCAATCGGTCTTCTCAATGTGTGTCCTGTCCATCTCCAGCATTTCGTCTGTATCTCTTTTTCCATTGGTATCTGCTTAGTTCTTTCCCCGAGTTCATAGTTCGTAATCTCATCACACCATCTCAGTCCGTCTATTCTAGGTAAACATACATTTACTGAAGGTATCGCTGTTTTTTGTGTTTGTTTTGCTCCATGTTTCCGAGCCATACAACAGCACCTGACTTGACATTTGATTGAAATATTCTCAGATCCTGCTGAAGTATTTTCTTCCTATGAATAAGTTATGCAATTTGTCATCTTTATAAGTCATTACTTTACCTTTCTAGAAATTGATCACTTAAAATTATGTATGATTTATATTCTTCTTCTTCTTCACCTTTCAACTCCCAGCGGAGACACAGGTCTTTTAACAAACTTCTTCCAGCTCTTCCTCTCTCCTGCCATCCCTTCCACTTATTTCCATGTTTTACCTATATTTTTAATATCAGTCTCCAGCTCTCTTCTCTAGGTATGTCTAGGCGTTCCCTTACTCCTCTTACCCTGCAGGTTCCAAAACAGTGCCTGTCTTGCAATGCTTGTGATTTATATTGAATATCATAAATTATATGAAGACTATCAAGATAGAGGCAAGACAATAGCTCTACGCCATACTAGTGTTGTGGGCATCTGTAGCTTAAGCGGTAGTGAGCTCGGTTGCAACCCAAGCGTACCTGGCTCAAACTCTGTGGTGGGCAGTTTGGAAGCACATTTGTTCCCGTGAATTTGTAAGAACGGTAAAAATAGACCATCATCATCAAGTGGTTTGTCCCTTCTGGAACGGACTCCCATGACAGTAATCCCGAAAAACTCTCTGTTCTGTGCAAGTTGACCAACGTTAGCAGCTGTCATTCTTAGATCAATGACATCTTGCATCCATCGTCTTCTAGGTCTTCCTCTCATTCTTCTTTCATTCTTTCAAAAATTAACCTTACTGTTTAGAAAGCAATGGCAAACTACTGAACTTGTAAGTGATGCCTACAAAATCGACAACCCGTTTACTGTGATTGATGGCTAAGTCCTATACAGGATATGCCATGATTTTCATGTAAATTTCATCCTAGTGTTAAGTGTTAGAATTTATTTTATGAAACTTTAGCATTTGGAGGTAAGGTCATCAGTTCTCATCCTTGCTAGCATCCCTTCCTAAACTCATCGAGCCAGAACAGAGTTACAACTAGGTCAACAGGAGCAGACTTACCTGGGGAGTAGATATTTGTCTCTTTAACTTGAAAAGTAAGATCGCTGAATATGCTACTGCTCTAACCACTTGTCTATGCCAGCAATCTAACCACTTGACTATTCCAGAAGTCTAACCACTTGACTATGCCATAAATCTAACTACTTGATTATGCCAGCAATCTAACCACTTATCTATGCCAGCAATCTAACCACTCTACTATCCCAGCAATCTAACCACTTGACTATATCAGAAATCTAAAAACTTTACTATGCCAGCAATCTGACCACTTGACTATATCAGAAATCTAAAAACTTTACTATGCCAGCAATCTGACCACTTGACTATGCCAGCAATCTAACCAATTGACTATGCCAGAAATCTAACCACTTGCTTATGCCAGCAATCTAACCACTTGATTATTTTACTCTAACCACTTGATTATTTTACTCTAACCACTTGATTATTTTACTCTAACCACTGGATTATGTTACTCTAACCACTTGATTATGTACTTAACCACTTGATTATGTTACTCTAAACACTTGATTATGTTATACTAACCACTTGATTTTGTTACTCTAACCATTTGATTATGTTACTCTAACCGCTTGATTATGTTACTCTAACCACTTGATTATGTTATACTAACCACTTGATTATGTTACTCTAACCGCTTGATTATGTTACTCTAACCATTTGATTATGTTAATCTAACCATTTATGTTAATCTAACCACTTGATTATGTTACTCTAACCATTTATGTTAATCTAACCACTTGATTATGTTATACTAACGCTTATATTACTCAACCATTTGATTATGTTAATCTAACCATTTATGAATCTAACCACTTGATTATTATACTAACCATTGATATGTTACTCTAACCATTTGATTATGCTACTCTAATCGCTTGATTATGTTACTCTAACCATTTGATTATGTTACTCTAACCATTTGATTATGTTACTCTAACCGCTTGATTATGTTACTCTAACCATTTGATTATGTTACTCTAACCACTTGATTTTGTTACTCTAATCCAGCGTTTCCCAAAGTGGACGGTACCGCCCAGTGGGCGCTGAAGTGTTTTAGGGGGCGATAGTGGGTTCAGACGAATTTGGGGGGTGTTCAGGCGATTAGGGATTGGTGGCTCCTTAATGAAGAAATTAATAATAAATATTTTAAATAAATTATTTTCGTGATTTTGCGATTGAATAGTCATTTAAAATTTGAATTCTACATTTTAATTCATCTTATGCCCCACATTAGGAGAACTGGATAAGGTGCAAAACCAGGCGCTTCGTGTCATCACAGGAGCAATGAAATCAACACCAATAGTGGAGATGGAAAGAGTGGGGGGAATACAAGCATTGAGAGAACACAGAGACACAAAAGTGATAACACAGGCAGGAAAGTTTCTGAGTATGCCAAGCCACCCAATGGAAAACAGATTCCAAAATCTAGCATTGGGCGGCTGAAAAGAAGCAACTTTATTCACCAGGCCAAAAGACTGAATAGGCAAACCTCAGACCTACCAAAAGTTGGCATGCCCCTAAAATCTGTGCCAGAGCAAACCCCTTGGAGAGAGGAGACTGAACCAGAAGTATGTATCCAGACAGAAGTTAAAGGAATACTCGACAAGGATTAGCAGAACAGCATACAACGCAAGACAGTCACTCTCAGTTTACTTGATGAAGAATACCCACATGATCTCTGGGTCCGGTATACACGGATGGGTCAGCAGAAAATGCAGTGAAGAATGGAGGAGCAGGAGTGTACATAGAATACCCAAACAATGCTAGAGATGCGATTAAAGTACCAACGGAGAAATTCTGTCACAACTATGATGCAGAAATTCAGGCAATCAAGGTGGCAACTGAAAAACTGTTGAATACCAGACCCGATCCTCAACCTGTTGTATTTTTGACTGATGCAAAATCAGCACTTCAAGCACTCCAGTCCAGAAAATTGCCAGGTCTACAGACCCTACTGTCTAAATTGTCCAAGCAGCGAGGATCGCCTTCAGTGGATACCTCTCACTGTGGAATACCAGGAAATGAAACAGCAGACTGATTGGCCAAGGAAGGTGCTGCAGAGAGCAACCGGATGTGCCAGTTACCTACCACCAAAAGAAAAGGATAATTAAATCAATGAGAAAGCCACAAATACCAATACAAGACAATTACTATAATATGAGCAGATTGGAACAAGTTGTTATTCTGCACCTTAGAACAGGACACAATCGGCTCCGCAACCACATGTATACAAAATTCAAGATTGACAATTCAGCCATGTGTACACATGGACAGGCAAACCAGACTGCAGAGCACATACTTCAAGACTGCCCCAAATATGATACACTGAGGCAAACTCACTGGCCTAATGAAACAACACTCGACAGAAAACTACACGGACCTCTGTGTGAGCTACAAAAGACAGTGAATTCATACAAGAGACAACATTGAATATATAGACATATTTCAAGCGAACGAAAGGAAGGAAGGATCTTATGCCCGTCTTAGACGATCCATTTTGTCATCAATTTTCTATTTTATGTATATAATCATTTGAAAATTGACCATGTATTACAGAAATATATATCAATTTTCTATGTCAAAAGAAAATAGAGCATGTATATGTGTGGGGGTGGGGGGGGGCGTTGGCAAACTGTTATAATGTGGAGAGGGCGTTACAAAGTTTATGTTGTGCAAAGTGGGCGGTGGGCCAAAAAGTTTGGGAATCTATGCTCTAACCACTTGATTATTTTAATCTAACCACTTGATTTTGTTATACTAACCACTTGATTGTGTTAATCTAACCACTTGATTTTGTTATACTAACCACTTGATTGTGTTAATTTAACCATTTGATTATGTTACTCTAACCACCTGGTTATTAGCCTATCATCAATAAAAGAAAGAGGCAGTCATCATTTTTGGACATGTGATGAGAAAGGGAGGTTTAGAACACATTGTAACAACCACTAAAATTGAGGGAGACGAGACAAAGGAAGACAGAGAGAGAAAAGTTTGGATGGCTTGTCTTCATGGCACAGAAGAGCGTGAACATCTGAGATGATAGCAAGAACCAGAGACAGAGATTTGTAGAGATCCATGATCACCTTCGCAACAGCATGGCACCTGATGATGATTAAGAACCATCTGATTGTGTTTATTGAACCGCTTGATTATGTTAATCTAACCACTTGATATTGAATAAATAATGTTGATTTTTGTATTTTTGAAAGTATAAGATTTTATAGTAGGTATGTAGCAACAGGTTTTGCTCTATTGATCTTTTCTGTTCCTTTTGGCCATATTCCTGTTTCCCATACCTTTTTGCATATCTCATGATATAATGTTATGCTTTGTTCTCCACCAGCTTTGATAAACTCTGCTGAAATATTATCACATCATGGTGATTTTCCTGTCCTTTATCTTTTTTATGCCCATTCAACTTCCTCTAGCGATTGTTCTTGCGCTTTCTCTGTGATTATTTCAGTTTGTTCTAGTGTCCTTTTTGCCTCTGTTCATATACATTTCACTGTCATATTATTTCCATCTGTTGAGAATTTCTACTTGTTCTGTTAGGGTTCTTCCTACACTTTTATGTTTTTTCTTGCATTTAGCTTTGGTTTAAAAGTTATTTACATTTTTTAAATTTCCTTTGAATATCTCCATCTCTTCTGGTGTTCTTCTAATATTGCAGAACAGTCTTGTAGGTATTGTTTTTTAATCTCTTCTATGTTCTTTATTATTTCTTTTGTTATATTTTACAGGTTTATCCAACCTTTTTTTCTTTCTGTAACTGTAGATTCAAGTATCTGGGAACATTCCTAACATCAGATGGAAGATGTAAAACAGAGATTAGGAGTAGAATAAAGCTCAAGCAAAAGCAGCTTTTAGGAAAATGACAAACACACTGTGTGAATTCACTACCAATGACACTGCAGAAACGAGTACCCCAGGGCTATATTGATCCCATACTACTTTATGGCAGCAAATCATGGGCAATGAATAAACAATCAATACGATCATTGGAAGCCACAGATGTGGTTTTACAGAAGAATGCTGAAAATTCCATGGACAGCTAAGAAAACAAATGAGGTTTTAAATCAGGCCTGCACACAAAGAAACCTTATCAAAAGAATAAGAATCAGGCAATCAAGGTTCTTTGGGCATATAATGCGAAGAGAAGGTTTAGAACATTTGGTGACAACCGGTAAAATTCAGGAAAGGAGAGATCGTGGAAGACAGAGGGAGAAGATGTTGGATGGCCTGACATCATGGTTCGACACACGATCGACCTCCGAACTGGTTACATGCACCAAGGAGAGAGAGTTGTGGAGAGACATGACCACCTACGCCGGCAGGCATGGCGCTTGATTAAACTGTAGAATGATCTGTAAAAAATTGTACGCAAATCATATATCATCAAGTAGCTTGTCCTGAGTAGAATTTTTCCACCCCAACATGCCTTTCTAATTTCTCTCCATAGATAAGATATCCTGCTTCGCAGCCATCATGCTCAAATCATCAGTCATACCCTGAATACATCGTCTCTTCTTTGCCAGGAGCTTCTTTCCATAATTTTCTTTCTCCAACCCTCTTTGTCTTTTAATATGTTCAAAATAACTCAATTTTCTTCATTATTTTTTGTCGCATCAGCCAATTTTCTTTAATTTTGAGTTCCTTCTGAATAGATCTATTTGTTTATATCTGTGATGAATCAATGCAGTGATTTAGGGAGTTTGTAATTACACATTGTACATGTCGAGCTGGATGCTTGAAGGGCAGAGAGAAGTGTTTTTAAAACAGCAAGCCACATGAACCATCAGTATGCAACCGTTGATATCTGTTGGGGGAGACTGAGCACCTATGGGTCTACCTGAAGTGCTGTGATGCCAGTTCGGTAACCAATAACTAAGATCTATTCGTTATATTTAAATCTCGATCGATATGGGAGACTGCAGTAAAACTTATAAAAATGGCAAATCATGTAAAGCAAAGTAATGTAGTTTTACAAAATACAAAAACAATGACAATAACAGCAACCTTTCAACCAAAAGCCTTTATCAAGCAAACGATACAACAGGAGTGAGACTGAGGAATTCCTTCTACAGCAAAAACTATCAAAAATAGATCTTTTTAACATATAGACATGTAGTATATGGAGCATGAGAAGAGAAAGTACTAAAAGCATAGGGAATGTAGAGCTTGAGTCCATGAGGTCTCAAGGTACCATATAAAAAAAATCTCATACAGTATTGTCCAAAGGCGAAGGATTGACTTAATTGCACCGGGTTTACCCATATGGCTCTGTCCCTGTCGGCAGAGATGGCATGCCATCTCCTGAGAACATTGCACAAAGCATGAACTCCATAGCTTCGGCAACAATTCTAGGGATCTCATAAAAAATTGCACATATGTCTCAGTTCGGATTTGAACCCACACCTTATTATGACAGGCAAACAACTTAATCACGTCGCCATTGAGACCCCTATTATAGTATTGTGAACTGGCATAATCTATAGCTAGGATAACTGAAAGAAGATCTGTACATATTTGTTAGACAAGGCATCCAAATCTCATTAATTAATATGTTTTTTACCTGTCTAGGTTCTGGCAGTGTTCAATGAAATTGGTGTGAACCATGTGTTGTACTTCATTGTTTTTGGAGAATCACTACTCAATGGTATTTGTTTTATTTTTGTAACTAAGATTTAATATTTATTATTTTGTTTTTGGAGAATCACTACTCAATGGTATGTTTATTTTGTAATAACAATATTTATTATTTGTTTTTGGAGAATCACTACTCAATGGTATGTTTATTTTGTAATAACAATATTTATTATTTGTTTTTGGAGAATCACTACTCAATGGTATGTTTATTTTCTAATAACAATATTTATTATTTGTTTATATTGTTGCTTGGTTCCCCCTTTTTATTGGTTATTAGAGGAGTGTCTGTCCGAATGGAGCGTGGCTCCCATGCAGGAGACCCATGTTCAATCCACGGTAAGGCCAAAGATTTTTTTTCTGTCTAGGGCATAAATGAAAATTCCTAAATTGAACAGATTCGCGGTAATTGCACTAGCCATGCAGCCTTTAAATTCCTCAGGCTCACATCCCACCTGTTCCCATACCGCCCTAAGAAGTGTTACTACAAGCAGTAATGACATTTTTTTAATGAGTTTTTTTTATTGGTTACTGAACTGACATCACAACACTTCAGGCAGACCCATAGGTGCTCAGTCTCCCCAACAGATGTCGAAGGGTGTGCATACTGATGCTTCATGTGTCTCACTGGTTAAACACACACCTCTCTCTGCCCCTCAAACATCAGCTCTACTTATATAACATGTAATTCCAAACTCCCTAAATTGCTGGACTGATTTAACATGAATTTTAGTGTCATCATCCAACAGTAGATCGTCAAGAGACCGAAGAACATCTACCGCCTTATCCATCCTTTTTTGTGTGCCCTGTGCTATTTTTATTTTAATTAATGGTTAATCCACCATTGGACATTAATTCTTCTTCTTCGAACACTCCATATTGACCACCTGTCAGCCACTCTGTGTAATTTGTATGTGATCTGAGCCTAAGAACGATTGTATATTGTGTCAGTTATGTGCCTACAAGTAGGTTAGCACATCTGATTTCTACGCTGCTTTTTATTTACTATGGTAGCATTCTTAGTGCCTACATTAGTCACCTCTTACTGGTCTTACTCAGGACGATAACATGAGTACCTCTGAAGTCGGAGAAAATCTGCCTGTATGGCGAGGGAATACTAATTACGAGTACATTGAGCACACGGCTGCCAGTGTAAAGTAATTTACAATGTGCACGCTGCTGCCATTGTAAGAAATTGGAAAACAGATTTTCACGCAAAAATCAGTTTCAGAGATGAAACTTCGCCTGAGTTGAAAGCGGACGAAAGAAAAAAAAAGAAGAAAAAAAAAAAAAAAAGAAAAATCAAAAAAATCACCTCTTACAACATTCATTGTAATTCGCAGTGGTACTATTCTTGCTTCCTATGGGCCCCGACACCACACGGGCGAGGACATTGATTGATTGATCATTATTGTGGTGAGTGACCATGTGTGCTGCTATCTTCTTCTTCTTCTTCAATCGCCCCATATTGACCATTTAACCACTCTTTGTGATCCGAGCCTAAGAGCAGTTGTACAAGTTGTGCACCTACAAGTAGGCCAGCACTTTCGTTTTCTGTGACACTTTTTTATTTACTAGGGTATCTCCTCTAGGCTCCTACTTCAGTGGCCTCTTACAACGACTTGTAGATTGCAGTGTTTACTATTCTTTGCTCCCTTGAGAGTACCTGCGATACATGGTGTGTGTGTGTGCTGCAATCTAGTTCTTACACGATTTTTTTATTGGCAATGCAAAATGCACCCGAGTGATTACCAATGGCCCAAATTAGGGGTGTAAAGAATAGAACCACTCTTACCTGCCACTCATGTCATAAGAGGTGACTGAGGATGTTGGGCGTGGGGCTAGCTGTCTGGCCAGGAAACCTAAACATTAATGTAGGCAGACATTTTTTGATGCACATGTCCTATATGAATTGTAGCCTATGAACCGAGACACAACTATTTACGTTCTCCTTACAAACCACACAGTTTACAAACTACACAGATTACAAACTACACAGATTGCAAACCACACAGATTACAAACCACACAGATTGCAAACTACACATATTATAAACCACACAGATTATAAACCACACAGATTACAAACAACACAGATTATAAATCACACAGATTGCAAACTACACAGATTACAAACTACACAGATTACAAACTACACAGATTACAAAGAGTGATTAATTTGGTTGATAAGAATGAATGAACAGAAGAAGAAGAAGGAGATCATTATTAATTTATAATAGAACATTCATCAACATTTATCAACATTTATCAACATTTATCAACTTTTTCATTCAACATTTAATTTATCAATTTATTTTTATCAATATTTATCGTATGATTACTATATTTAAAAATGATGAAACTCTATTGTCAGATGGTGTAACTGTTGTCCTATACAAAGTGTTTCAAGCTTACAATGTCATGGATGAAATCACAACCACTCAAGTATGTATATATATATATATATATATATGTATGTATGTATGTATGTATGGGTGTGAAGCATGGACATTTAACAAGGCGGGGGAAAAACATATATCTGCTTTTGCATATAAGTGTTGTAGAAGAGTTCTCGTATATCATGGACAGAGAAGAGAACAATTATATTTATCCAGAAATAACTCAAAATCAAAGAAAACTGGCTGATGCTACATATAAGAAAGAGAAAATTGAAGTATTTTGGACATATAAAGAGACACGGGAGGGCTGGACAAGACCATATTGGAAGGAGGCATCCCTGCAAAGAGGAGAAGAGGAAGACAACGGAGAAGATGGATTCAGGATCTAACTGATGGTTTGAACATGATGACTGCAGAGATGGGACATCTGGCCTATGAAAGAGAGAAATTCCAAAGGACTGTTAATGTGGCAAAGTTCTGCTAAGAACAAACTGTTTGATGATGATGTATGTATGATGATGTATGCTTGAATGCATGATCATCAATGTATGACATATCCACAATTACCAATGCATATATCCATAATCACCTGTGCTTGTATCCACAACCATTTATGCTTGTATCCACAGCCGGTTTTTGAAACAAGGTGTTACAGAAAAGTTCTTAGAACATCATGGACAGACAAGAGGAAAAAACAACAAAGATATCCTACAAGACCTTCAAATCAATTAGAATTTTCTCATAAATAACATCATGTCCTGGAAGATGAAATATTTTTGCCACGTTAAATGTCATAGTGGTTTGGAAAGAACTGGGATGGAAGGCATGATTCCTGGAATATGAGGCAGGGGACGACCAAGATTAAGGTGGCAGCAAGACATCAAAGAAACCTTGAACATGATGCTGAAAGAGATAGGAAAACTTGCTAGAGGCAGACAGTTTTTCAGGCGGGCTGTGATGAAGGTGATGTTCTGCAAGGGGCATACTATTACTTGATCCACAGCTGCATATTTACATATCCTTAAAAGCCCATGTAGCAAATACTCACATCAGAAACTCAACAGGCAATAGTTTGACAGTGTGTACCATCAGGAAAGGGGATAAAGCCTGTTGAAGAGATATTACAGCCAACCTTCAATGAGAAGATGGCACATGATTGATTTATTAAAAATTTGTGATGTACTTATTTCACTTTTTTTTTTCCTGACCAGGTTGTGTTGGGTATTGTCAAGTTCTTTGTTGTATGCCTGGGTGGCCTTCTATTAGGAGTTTTGGCTGGTATTGCTTCTGCTGTCCTGACCAAGTTTGCTACTCATGTCAAAGGTATATTATATACAAGTAGTTCAGTTCTAGATGTTTAAGACCTCATTATTCATAACTTGCTTTGATTCAGACAATCCGCCTGTGTGGTGCTGGGGCTGCAAGGGAAGCAAAGAATAGTACCACTGCAACCTACAGGACTGTAAGAGGCGAATGAGGTAGGACCTAGGGAAGCTACCCTAGTAAATAAACAGCATCGCAGAAATTTGAAGTGCAGGCCTACTTGTAGACACGTAACTAGCACAACTTACAATCACTCTTAAGCTCAGATCACATACAAATCACACAGAGTGGTTAGCAAGTGGTCGCTATGGAACGTTCGATGAGGAAGAAAATTGAATTTAAATAACAGATTGATCTGTTCTCTCTCGTTCATCCCTCTTTTTCTCAATCTTTCTTCAGATCTCTCTCTTTTCTTCCTCTTCTGCATTTGCCCACTATGAATTCAGGCGTAGCCATGTCGCCTGGTGTGGCGCTTGTGACTGATTTTGCGTGATAGCTTATTGGTTTCTCGCCATACAGGTGGGCCTTCTTTGACAGCTTCTTCTTTGACCAGCTCTCTTCTTTGACCAGCTCTCTCTTTCTTTTTATCCTGTTCTTGTTATTTAGCATGTCCTTTGCAGAACATCACGCTCATCATGGATAAAATAGTGATTAGTTGTTATAGGCTGGTAAAAATATTGGGAAGGAGATTAAAGCACATATGATCATGTCCGGAGTGCTGTCATGATGATCCTGATTAATCACTAATTATTCTGATGTTTGTTTAGTAACATAAAACTAGTGAAGTCAGTTCTGTTCTTCACCTTTCAACTCCCAACGGAGCACAGGCCTTCAATAAACTTCTTCCAGCTCTTCCTCTCTCCTGCCATCCCTTCCAATTCTTTCCATGTTTTACCTATCCTTTTAATATCAACCCTGTTTGTTGAAGATGCTACAGGGTGAGGTAGCCAGCCCCATACCTATGATCGCCTCAGCCAACCGGCACGGCACTTGATTGATTGATACGACAGATATAACATATAGTCAGAGAATAAATCTCGAACCCGCTAGGGATTTATTGTCTGACTCTATATGTTATGTCTGTCATATAGGAAGTCTAAATTTCTTTGCTTCTGTTGTATCTTTTGCTTGATAAAGGTCTTTTGGTAGAAACATCGCTGTATATTATTTTTGTACTTTGTAAAACTACAGTACTTTGTATTTTCGTGTTTCGCCATTGCTACATAGTTTTACTGTAGTTTTTCCTTATATTGGTAATAATATTAGTCAATATTACAATACAATTTGAACTGATCATATTTATTAGTCTTCTTGTTTTGTGAATAATTTCTGCAGTTGCACAGCCTATCATCATTTTCACAATGGCTTACTTTGGCTTCCTCATGGCTGAGCTGTTTGAGTTTTCAGGGATTATCAGGTAAGGGATGAGTTTATTGTATGTGCTGTTTCTGTTATTGTGTTGAGGAGCGTCTGGCTGTATGGGTTAGAGCGCGGCTCTCATAAGGAAGACCCATGTTCAATTCACAGTATAACCAAGGATTGTTTTCTGTTGTGGGCATAAATGAAAAATCCTAACCTGATTAGCTTTGCAGCGACTGCACAAGCCATGCGGCTATTCAATTCCTCAGACTTTTGTCCCACCTGTTCTACACCGCCCTAAAAAGTGGCACTACAAGCAGTAACGACTTTAAACAATTTTTTTTGTGTCAGCACAAGTTGTAGTCTGTATGTTATGTCAACACAAGTTGTAGTCTATATGTTGATCGTCAACACAAGTTGTAGTCTGTTTGTTATATCAACACAAGTCTGTATGTTATGTCAACACAAGTTGTAGTCTGTTTGTTATGTCAACACAAGTTGTAGTCTGTTTGTTATGTCAACACAAGTTGTAGTCTGTATGTTATGTCAACACAAGTTGTAGTCTGTATGTTATGTCAACACAAGTTGTAGTCTGTTTGTTATGTCAACACAAGTTGTAGTCTGTTTGTTATGTCAACACAAGTTGTAGTCTGTATGTTATGTCAACACAAGTTGTCTGTATGTTATGTCAACACAAGTTGTAGTCTGTATGTTATGTCAGCACAAGTTGTAGTCTGTATGTTATGTCAACACAAGCTGTAGTCTGTATATTATTTATCAACTCATAAAAAACAACTGATGAATGGCAAGCTTGATGAGGACAAACAACCGGTTGGGGAAACAGAAAAAAGACTTCAAAGACACTTGTAAAGTGCCTTTAAAATGCTTTAATATAGATACCATGTGCTGGGAATTCCTGCAGGAAGATATCCGGTTGTGGCGCTGCAACCACACAAAAAAGAGTTTACCTAAGAATTGTTGTACTGCTGAGGAGAAGGGAGAACAAACTACGCTAACAGACAGAACACCCAACTCCCACATATAAAACAATGATCATATATGGGCCATCTGTCGTATAGGAATTCTGTTTTAGGATTGGACTCTACAGTTACTTCCGCACAACCAGAGGTGCAACAACATATGTCTGAGGTTGTCATCATCATCACTTGCTTAGACCCTACTGTCTAAACTGTGCAAGCAGTGCAGGGTCAGGTCATCTTGCAGTGGATACTGTCTTACCGTGGAATACCAGGAAATGGAACAGCAGACCGACTGGCCAAGGAAGGTGCTGCAGAAGAGCAACCGGATGTACTAGTTACCTACCACCAAAAGAAAAGGATGATTAAATCAATCGGAAAGCCACAAATACCAACACAAGACGACTACTATAATATGAGCAGATTGGAACAAGTTGTCATTCTGCATCTTAGAACAGGACACAATCGACTCCGCAGCTACATGTATACAAATAACGAGATTGGCAATTCAACCATCTTTACACGGGGACAGGCACATCAGATCAGACTGCAGAGCACATACTTCAAGACTGCCCCGAATATGATACACTGAGACAAACTCACTGGCCTAACAAAACAATACTTGACAGAAAACTACACGGACCTCTGTGTGAGCTACAAAAGGCAGTGAAGTTTATACAATAAACAACGTTGAATATACAGACAATATTTCAAGCGGATGAAAGGAAGGAAGGATCATCGCTTGTGATGAACGGCTATTAATTAATTTTTCTTATAAGTCTACATGTCGTCTGCTTTTGACTTTACTGCTATTGGCTGACCTTGGTTGCTATAGGAAACAAGGTGTTATCATTTCGGTGCTTTCACCAGATCTAGGTAGAAAACATGTATATAGGTCATAGAAACCATTAGCATATAGACTCTTAGACACCTGTTGAAGGATATTGAACACTTAACCCATTCTGTACTAACTGCAGCAGTGTGTGCCAATATTGTTTATTAAAATTACCCAGCTGCTGCACGCTCGCAAGCATTGTTTCATGTAAAATTAGTGCTAAATTTACAAAAACACATTCTGATCCAATTTCCAGTTTTTAACTACAGTAAAGCTACCCATTTCTATATTGTTGTACGATTGAAAGCTTGATTTGTTAATTAGGTGAAATTTATATATTTTCAACCTGCAAAATGTCGAAAAAAAATTAATTCGGTCACATTGTGTTTTTTCAATTTGGTCGTAAGTGTGTTAAAGTTATGCCAATGATGTGAAACTATATTTGAATTGATTCTATACAAAATGTCTATTTTCAGCATCATTGGATGTGGACTAACCCAGATGCAATATGCATTTCACAACATCAGTGATAAGTCTCGTACCACAGTCATGTACTTCACAAAAGTCATCAGGTTTGTAAACATAATTTTTATTGTTGTTATCTATCACATTTATCACAAAGAAACCGAATCAAAAGAATAAGAGTCAGACAATCAAGGTTCTTCTGGCATATTCTTCTTCTTCGAATGTTCCATTTCAACTGCTTGTTAACCCCTCTGTGTGATTTATATGTGATCTGAGTCTAAGAGCGATTGTACATTGTGCCAGTTATGCACCTACAAGTAGGCCAGTACATTCTGCAATGCTTTTATTTACTAGGGTAGCTTCCCTAGGTCCTACATCATCGCCTCTTACGACATGCCTTGTAGGTCGCAGTGGTACTATTCTTTGCTTCCTTGTGGGCCCCAGCACCACGGGCGCTTCGGACATATAATGCGAAGGGAAGTTTTAGAACATTTGGTGACAACAGGTAAAATTCAGGGAAGGAGATATCATGGAAGATAGAGGGAGAAAATGTTGAACGGTCTGATATCATGGTTCGATAAAAGATCAACATCAGAACTTATTATCTGCACTAAGGAGAAAGAGTTGTGGAGAGACATGATCACCTTACGCCGGCAGGCTTAGCACTTGATTGATTGATTGATCTACCACCTTTATTCCCATTGACAATGTGTCGCTGGGAAACATGGACATAAAAAAAAACTTGCTACTGCCTGTAATACTTCTTTTTAGGGTGGTTTAGGATGGGGGGACCATGTGCCTGTGGAATTTACTGGCCACATGGCTAGTTATATCATAAACATTAACATTATCATATGCAATGTGATATCTATTGGTTTTCACATAGGTTCATTAGATATTAGTGTAATCATGTATATAAGTTTCATTTATCAGTTTAGCCAATGAGAACATGTATAAGTAAGTTTAGTATATGTTAGATAAGCCAATGAAAGCATCATGTTTACTCCTATGATTGACATTTTTCGTAGCCAATTAGATCATTATGTTTTCTTCCATCTAGCTCAACCAATGAGTGAGATCATTATGTTTTCTATAGTTCAGCCAATGAGATAATTGTTTTCTTTCATCTAGCTCAACCAATAAGATCATTATGTTTTCTTCCATCTAGCTCAACCATTGAGTGAGATCATTATGTTTTCTATAGTTCAGCCAATGAGATAATTGTTTTCTTTCATCTAGCTCAACCAATAAGATCATTATGTTTTCTTCCATCTAGCTCAACCAATGAGTGAGATCATTATGTTTTATATAGTTCAGCCAATGAGATCATTGTTTTATTTCATCTAGCTCAGCCATTGAGATTATTATAATTTTTCTTCCATCTAGCTCAGTCAATGAGATCGTCATCTTCTTGTTTTTGGGCTTGTCCATAGTCAATCAGGATCATGATTGGCACACTGGCTTCACTCTCTGGACAATTTTGTTGTGTCTGGTATACAGGTTTATCAGTAAGTCCCTAATCCCAGTGTTTCTCTGATTGTTTCTTCATTTCTTTTTATGTTCTACATTTACTAGGCATTATATCTCTCAGTGTTTCTATAACGATTACACTTACACAAATATCAACACTTATGCTTACACCATCATTAACATTAACTTCGTGTGGACCAAACGCCAATTTTTCTGTATAGTATGTGAATTGGCTGATAAACAACATACTATACAGAAAAATTACATACTTTGTTCACATCAAGTATCACGATGGCCTGGAAAGAACAGTACTAGAGGGCATGGTCCCAGGATGCAGAGGCAGACCACGAAAAAGATGGCTACAAGATATTAAAGAAACCATGAATATGACCATCGACGAAGTGGGTGAACTGGCTAGAGACAGAGTGAATTTCAGATATGCTGCAAAGAGACCAATATCCTATAAAGGATACGCACCTTGATGATGGACCAAATACCACATTATGTGGCTTTGGGTTAGACACCTTTTTACCAAGAGCCACACTAAAAGGCGTTTTTTATAAAAACAAATGGCTTATAAAAACATGGCTTTTGCCCTGGTTCACTAAGAGTTCACATTTATTCTTAGACTGTCACTAACATTGTTCAGATCCACAATGATGTGGAATTCAGACTGTAACGGCTCTCAGGTTGACCCAGCCTCAACTGGGTACCAGGAAAAGCACTGGGAAGTAAAGACAACCAGTATGATATTGACCACATCATTCAGCGTGTGCTAACGGTCAATTAAAAATACGGTGTAAGGCCCGTATTTTAAAAAATACGGGCCTTACACCGTATTTCCCTGTATAGCACTTGGTATCTTCTTCTTCTTCGAACGATTCATATCAAACACATGTTAACCACACTGTGTGATTTGTATGGGATCTGACCCTTAGAGCGATTGTATGCTGTCCAGTTATGCGCCTACAAGTAGGCCAGCACATCCGATTTCTGCGATGCTTTTTATTTACTAAGCTAGCTTCCCTAGGCCCCTACCTGAGCCGCCTCTTATGACTTGCCTTGTGACTCACAGTGGTACTATTCTTTGCTCCCCTTCAGGTCCCTGGCAACACAAAATACATGGTATAAAAATGGATCCTTAACTTTTTACTTTTTTTTCTACTAACATTTACACTTACATTAACACTTACCTGATTCTTCAATGATTATTTCGACAGTCATTTTTAGTATGACATATGCCATTAACTGCCTGGATGTGTACAGAGTAAGAAAGATCAGCCTACATGAACAGTTTATGATTGTAAGTAGAATATGAGATCTCTATGTGTTAGATGTTTGCACATTATATAGTTTTTGAACTAAATTGCGAATTTTCAATTCAAGTGTTTTATCAATCCTAACATATGCCAGCAAGAGTTGAAAAATGACTAAAGATATAGAAGTTGAATGTGTATGAAAATAGATGGTCTCTGACAGTAACACACCACAGAAAGCTCACCACATGTGAAATGAAATGCTTGAGGAATGCAGTGAGGGTCACCAGGAAAGATAGACTATGAAATGAGGACATCAGAAGCAGAGTGGGCATATCCTCATGCACCAAATACATTGAAAGACAACAAATGCAGTGGTTTGGACATTTAATGAGAATGGAATACAACCAACCACCAATAACAGCATACAATAAAAAGAGATCAGGTACTAGAGCTAAGGAAAGACCAAGAAAAAGATGGATAGACAATATCAAGACCACACTAAATAAACATGGATAGAACACAACCAGGGTGACTCATCTGGCCCTGGAACACAAATTAAAGCCCCACCCCTATGCTTAATGGAAGAGTGGATGACTAATTCCATCATCTACTTGGGGATAGACAATATCAAGACCACACTTAATAAACATGGATAGAACACAACCAGGGTGACTCATCTGGCCCTGGAACACAAATTAAAGCCCCACCCCTAAGCTTAATGGAAGAGTGGATGACTAATTCCATCATCTACCTGGGGATAGACAATAGAAAATAGATGTCTGCAAAAAATAATAAACATAAAATGGGACGAATTGAAGAGAAGTGATGAAATCAGAGAAATGTCTATTCAACCACTAGTAACAACTGTTATAAGAAGAAGATGGAGATATGTTGGTCACACCTTGAGAAGAAAAGATCAAAGAATCACAAAGCAGGCATGGAAGTGGGAGGAAAAGCATTAAAGAAAGAGAGAATGCCCTAGGGAAAATCTGAAACAAACTTTGCTGAAAGAGGCAAGAAATATAGGACTCAATTCCATATAAGAGATTGAGCAAGTTGCCCAGGATAGAGCAGTATGGAGAAATTACTTGCAGGACCTATGTAACATTTAACAGTACGAAAGGAATTTATATATATTTGCCAAAGCAACATCAGCTTTTCAAAGTCTAAATAAAATATGGAATTGCAAGTTATATAGTATTAAAACTAAATTACATATTTTCAATTCCAATGTTGTATCAATTCTAACATATACCAGCGAGAGTTGGAAAATGACTAAAGATATAGACAGCAAGCTGAATGTATTTGAAAACAGATGTCTACAAAAAATAATGATGTTAATTGATAATGGCTTGTAAGAATTATCAGGATACTCTTTGTGAATTGTGTAACCAGTAAGCCACAGGAACTAGCAGCATGTGAACTCTTCATTATTTGCTGATAGACATTGAGCACCTATAGGTCTGGTTGGTTATTAGTGAAGATGGTATGAATGGGCAATGAGCAAAACAGACAAAGCCCTCTATAAACACTTGACCACTCCAAATCCAAAAAGATGCCATAAATCACCTTTGCACAACAAGAACAAGTCATTATTTTCCGCCTTAGAACACAACATGTGACCATGAATGCTCACCTACATCGCACCCATCCAAATATTGTCCCACAATGTCAACTGTGTGACTATTCACAAGGAACTATTGCACACCATCTCTTCCAGTGCCCTGCACTCAGTGACCTATGCCATAAGTACCTACCCTCATATCCAGATGTTGAAAACACTCTCTATGCTAACACACCACAACTCAGACAGACCTGTAAATTCACTGCTATGGCCTCAAGTTGAAATGGTGAAACACGTAAAAACAAAGTAATGTAGTTTTTAAAAAAAACATTGAAACCAACTTTTCTGAGAGAGGCACGAAATATCAGACTCAATTCGATAGAAGAGATTGAACAAGTTGGCCAGGACAGAACAGTATAGAGAAATTACTTGCAGGCCCCATGTAACATATAACAATATGAGAGGAATATGTATATATATATATATATATTATTTTTCATAAGTCTGTAGTTTGTATGTAGAAAGCTTGTAGAGTAATAGCTCACATGTTATGTTATGCTGTCGATTTCATGGCACATTGGGCATTCCCTTGAGTGCTCTGTCCTCCGCTGCAGCAGCCATCCCAAAGTCCATTTGCTCATTGTACCAATGAGAAGTTGGTTAGTATATCTTCAAGTCGAAGTGCAAATGCTCAGATGAATGCTGGATCGGAAAAGTAAAAATAAAAAAATTAAGCTAGTGATGACGGTTATTATTGTAACCAGCAACCTGTGGTTTGATATATAGTTTATTTGTTCCTTTTGTCCAGGCATATGGAGGACTTCGAGGAGCTGTTTGCTTCTCACTGGTTGCCCTGCTGAATCCTATAGACTTGCCTTCTAAGGACATGTTTGTCACAACAACGCTTGCAGTTATAGTCTTTACAGTCTTTGTTCAGGTGAGATGCATTATGGTATATGTCATAAATGTAAATAAAATATAGAACTCTAAGTTATATAGGTTTTAAAACTAAATTTCTTATTTTCAATTTCATTGTTGTATCAATCCTAACATATGCAAGCGAGAGTTGTATCAATCCTAACATATGCCAGCGAGAGTTGGAAAATGTTGAATCAATCCTAGAAAATGCCAGCGAGAGTTGGAAAATGATGTATCAATCCTAACATATGCTGGCAGAGTTGGAAAATGTTGTATCAATCCTAGCATATGCCAGCGAGAGTTGGAAAATGATGTATCAATCCTAGCATATGCCCGCGAGAGTTGGAAAATGATGTATCAATCCTAGCATATGCTAGCGAGAGTTGGAAAATGATGTATCAATCCTAGCATATGCTAGCGAGAGTTGGAAAATGATGTATCAATCCTAGCATATGCTAGCGAGAGTTGGAAAATGATGTATCAATCCTAGCATATGCTAGCGAGAGTTGGAAAATGATGTATCAATCCTAGCATATGCTAGCGAGAGTTGGAAAATGACTATCGAGTTAGAAAATATGTTAAATGCATTAGAAAATAGATGTCTGCAACAAATAATGAACATAAAATGAGACAAATTCAGAAGTGATGAGATCAGAGAAATGTCTGGTCAACCACTAGTTACAACTGTTATAAGACAGAGTAGATGGAGATATGTTGGGCTTACTCTGAGAGGAAATGGTCAAAGAATACCAAAACAGGCATCCAAGTGGGAGGCACAGGGTTCAAGAAAGAGAGAACACCTAGGAAACCCTGAAATGAACTTTACTGAGAGAGGCAAGAAATATTGGATTCAAGATTCCATGGAAAAGGTTGAGCAAGTTGCCCAGGACAGAGCAGTATGGAGAAATGACTTGCAAGCTCTATGTAAAATATAACGATACGAGAGGAATATATTTATATATATTGTTTCTCGTAAGTCAATAGTTTGTATATGGCAAGCTTGTAGAGCAATAGCTCATATGTTATGTTATGTTATGTTATGTGATCAACGTTACGGCACATTGGGCATTCCCTTGCATGCTCTGTCCTACGCTGCATCAGCCATTTCGAAGTCCATTTGCTCACCATACTCATGAGAAGTTGATTAGTATATATTCTCTCTCTACCACAAAGACAACACTGGCTGACATGTCCAAACTTAACTCCTAATTCTCGCACACGTCGTGTAATAGCTCATATGATGGCATCATCTCTCTACCACAAAGACGACACTGTCTGGCATGTCCAAACTTAACTCCTAATTCGCACACGTCGGTATAATAGCTCATATGATGGCAGCATCTCTCTACCACAAAGACGACACTGTCAGGCATGTCCAAACTTAACTCCTAATTCTCGCACACGTTCTGATGTAATAGCTCATATGATGGCAGCATCTCTCTACCACAAAGACGACACTGTCTGGCATGTCCAAATTTAACTCCAAATTCTTGCACACGTTCCAGTGTAATGGATCATATGTTGGCAGCATTTAGATTGACAGCTTATAACTGGATATCTCATAACAAGGTGTTGCACTATATTAACTAATGATCTGTATAATGTTTTTCTTATTTATTTACATATCATTGACATACATTGACAAATCATTGGCATATATTTGGCATATCTTTGACATGTATTTGACATGTATTTGACATATATTTGACATACATTGACACATATTTGACATACATTGACATATATTTGACATACATTGGCATATATTTGACATACATTGACATATATTTGACATACATTGAGACTATGACTTTCATACTTAAATAATGCAAAATTTTGTTCTCTGTGCAACCAGGGTATCACCATCAAACCGCTTGTGCGCTTATTTGAGATCAGCTTGGCTCCAAGGAAGTCTCCGACAATGTACAAAGAACTCAACTCTCATGTAGGAACATTTTTTTAATTAGTAGTTGTTCTAGTGGTAGTGGTGATAATGGTAGTAGTGGCAGTGGTGGCGGCGAGGACGCAGCAGTGATAGTGATGATTGTGGCAGTAGTATTTCTAGTGGTAGTGATAGTGGTAGTAGTAGTTTTAGTTGTAGTAGCAGTAGTAGGGGTGGTGGTGGTGGTGGTCATTCTAGTGATAGTGGTAGCAGCAGTAGTAGTAGTTTTAGATGTAGTCATAGGGATAGTAGCAGTGGTAGCAGTAGGGGTATTAGGAGTTGCGGTGGTGATGGCAGTCGTAGTAATTCTAATGGTAGTGATAGGAGTAGTAGCAGTAGTAGTGGGGGTGGTGATGGCAGTAGTAGCAGTGGTAGTAGCAGTAGTAGTAGCAGTAGGAAGAGTAGTAATTGCAGCAGTAGATGGTGTCCAAAAAAATATGTCCAACTTTGACTCATCATCATCATCAGGTGCCATCTCCACATCGAAGGTTGGCTGCAATGAATCCCCAGCATCCTCTGTCTTTCGCCTTGGTGTTGCACACTGCTAGACTGTAACCTGTCCATTTCTTAAAGTTTCCCTCCTACTTATCTCTCGGTCTTCCTCTTGCTCTTCTCCCCTCAACTTTCCCTCTAGTAAATGTTTTATCATGGTGTCATGTCTTTTTATGTGCCCAAAATACTTTACTTGTCTGAATTTTATTTCTCTTAATAATTGTTTCTTCATGCCTAGTTTTCCTAAAACTTGTTTATTAGTCTGTTTTTCTGTCCATGAAACTCTGCCTATTCTTCTATATATCCACATCTCAAATGCATCAATTCTGTCTTCTAATTGCTTGTTCATTGTCCATGTTTCCGAGCCATATATTAATATAGGATATATATAGCATTATACATCACAGAACAAGAAATACAGAATCACCAACATCAGCATAAGAAAAAAAGTTGGTACAAAACCGTGCTTGAATTACATAGAGAAACAAAGGATGAAGTTGTTTGGCCACAATAAGAATGCATCCAAACTCCACAGTATACAGAGTCTTCTACAACAGAACATCGGGAAAGAAGGCAAGAGGAAGACCACGGAAAAGATGGTTAGATGGCGTAGCAGAATCCTGTGAAAGAGCAAAAATAACAATCACACAAGCCACCAGAACAGCGCAAGTCAAAAACAGAAAACCACAACATTGGGCAACAACCCGGTAGCAGTGTGACGACATTGGGCAACAACCGGTAGCAGTGTGACGACATTGGGCAACAACCCGTAGCAGTGTGACGACATTGGGCAACAACCTGGTAGCAGTGTGATGACATTGGGCAACAACCCGGTAACAGTGTGACGACATTGGGCAACAACCCTGTAGCAGTGTGACGACATTGGGCAACAACCCAGTAGCAGTGTGACGACAAAAGAAGAAGAAAGAAGAAGAAGAAGATATAGCATTTGATCATTCTCATTTTTGGCCTGTTTGTAATTTGTTTGAATGTCAGTAACTTTCTCATACTATTGAAATTATCCATTGACTACACATGTATAATATATATATCTCCTCAGGTGACTGATCATTTAATGGCTGGTATCGAAGACATCATTGGAGATCATGGACGGAACCATCTAAGAGTAACAGCAATGTTTCATTAAAGCAATTTTTTAATAGGTTATAACTATACCTGAAACATCATCAATTGTTGGGGAGTTGAAGATGGATATAACTATACCTGAAACATCATCAATTGTTGGGGAGTTGAAGATGGATATAACTATACCTGAAACATCATCAATTGTTGGGGAGTTGAAGATGGATAAGGGGAATGTTCTTCGGTCTCTTCATGACTGCCTGTTGGATGAAGACACTAAAATAGATGTTGTGTCGATCCACCGATTTAAGGAGTTTGGAGTTACCCTTTGTACAGTTAGAACTTAATGCCTGAAGGGCAGAGTGAGGCGTGTGTTTAACCAGCGACTCTTGGTAACCATGAGTATGCATACCCTTCGACATCTTTTGGGGAGACTGAACGCCTATGGGTCTGTCCGGAGTGCAATGACGTCAGTTTAGTAACCAATAACTATACTTGAAACGACTTACCTTAACTTTGAAAATTCCAGTAGAGACTAAAAGACAAATTATAAATACAATCTTCATACCAACACTGTGCTACCAGTGCCAAACATGGGCACTGAAAAAGAACAAGAAAGGAAAATTACCATCTATGAAATGAGATGCTTGAGGAAAGCGGTAAAAAGAAAACCAAGAAAAGACCATATAAGAAATGACAAAATTAGAAAAACAGTCAGAACAACGCTTGTTGAAAAACAGAGACTCAAATAGTTTAGCCATTTGGTGAGAATGAATCTAACTACACCAGTTGGAAGAGTGTACAGCCTGAAAATGGAATCATCAAGAGGAAGGGACAGACCAAGAAAAAATGAATTGATGGAATTACAGACATCTTAAAACTACCACAATACCATACTATCAAGTGACAAGCGTGCACTATCTCGGAAACCAATCATTAGTCAAACCTGTTAAGTTAACGGCATAAAGCATAGACAGACAAAATAAGAACAGGATAATTATACTTGCATTGTTTCTGTTGTAGTTTCTGAAAGTCAAGTTGATAACTCTCCTAGTGACTATATGCTTTGGAAATTCCTGGGTTCGAAGCCAGCTTTGGTGAAATCTTCTTGGTGTGCACAAGGTACATGGTTTGAGAACAGAAGTACCAGATCCTTTACTTAGGGATCTAAATTACGACTACTTCTGAAGTTGGAGTAAGGCTCAACTGAATTTGCGAGGAGACCATTGATATCTGTAAGAAGAGAACAAATCACGAAAATCAGTCTGAGGTGCATATAGGTCATTACTAGAATTGAAGAAAAATTTGGAAAACATAGCCTGTTTATGAAAAAGTGTTCATGAAATTAGAAAGAGAAATAAAGATAAAGAGTTCTGTAAGAAGATATACAACAAAAGAGAAAGAGTTCTGTAAGAAGATATGCAACAAAAGAGAAAGAGTTCTGTAAGAAGATATGTAACAAAAGAGAAAGAGTTCTGTAAGAAGATATGCAACAAAAGAGAAAGAGTTCTGTAAGAAGATATGCAACAAAAGAGAAAGAGTTCTGTAAGAAGATATACAACAAAAGAGAAAGAGTAACATAAAATTGAACTCATTTTCTTCAACTTTACTTTAATGCAAGAAACAAAAGTATTTATAACTTAACCCTATGAATCCTGGCCACCGGTACCCTAAAGCCCCTTCCCTTTACTCCTGAGCAAAAACAACACATATCAGAGTGATACTAAAAACATAATAATTTAACACAATTAAGTGCTCTATAATTTGTTATTGATTTACCACACCATCTCCGTTTTTCCTACTTATTATATATTTGCAGAATAATGAACTGTTTTCAATTTATTTGATATATTGCGTGTGTGATGCCCGTGAATACTCCCAAGTAATGTAGTTCGTTCTCTAGATTGAACATACATGGCATGAATATCAATCGAGACAATCAATTTTTTGCCATCTAAATTCTCATCTCACTCACTTTCTATGTCCTTATCAGAATACTCAATCTATGTCTTATTTCATTGTTAGATTCATTGAAAACCAGTTCAACAGCTTGCTCTGTTGTTATACTTTTAGTGTGACCATTTCTAAATTTTCTGCACATCTTTTCTTCATGAAAATATATTTAACTAATAGCCTAATCAGCACAAAAAATATCACACAACAGCAGTCCACCTTTTCCGTGGCCGGTCATTTGCCTTGTATCCACTGTATCGGAGTCTTCTTCTTCTTCTTTGCGTTCGTTCTTTACGACCAATTTTAACAAAATCATAACATGAACGGTTTTGCAGTGACTGCACTAGCCATGCGGCCATTAAATTCCACAGGCATATATCCTCCCTGTTTTACGCTGCCATAGAAAGCAGTAATTAAGTTTTTATGTGCGGTTTTTCAACAATGAACCATTTATATTTATAAACTTGTGACCAATATTCATTTAAATTATTTGAACAGGAGAAGCTAGAGCACATTGATGGGAAATATTTGAAACCACTTCTGCAAGTAAAACCAGAACCTGGTGACTCTACTCTGAAAGTTTTTTATGAGAATTTGTTATTGAAGTAAGTTATAAGTAATCTTTAGTAGTCTGTTGAGTAACATAGTGGTAGTGTTCTGTACATCTTTAAAAGATTGTTCAGTTGTTTTTTTTTTTTTTTTTTTAAAACCCCCTGTAATTATGGGTTTATTTTTCCATTTTTCCAATACTGAATGGAGGAGGTGAGGAAGTATCTTGCTTTCTTGAGACCCAGAAACTTTCAACAACTCTAGCTAGGCGTGTAGTGCTATGCTTAGTGCGTGAGGGAGAGTACCTGGCTTTCTTGAAGACCCAGAAACTTTCAACAACTCTAGCTAGGCGTGTGGTGCTAAGCTTAGTGTTGTGGAAACTCCTACACAGGTAGAGTCTATTGGTGACTGCTGCAGTACTTCCTCATTTCCTAGCGCTGATGTTGCTCTAGATACATCACTCATTGACCATGCTGGTCAATCTGCATGTGATTATAGTTCGAAGGCTACTTCCGCAATTGCTCTAGAACAACCACTCGTTGACCACTATGTGACTGTTGTGTGATTTTTTCCAGAGAAGGTACTGAGTGATCACCTGCACAGACAGACGAATTACGTCCGCTCAAACGATCACTTTTGGCTGTTTATTTTGACAGTTTTCTGTTTGTTCAGTAACATAGTTTTAGTGCTCTAACACAAACTTTGTATTTGTATATTTGAAATGATTTTTGTAATTAACTTCTTCTATAGAGAACATTACAATTATCTAAAACTGAGTGGAGCTAAAGCAGCTGGTGATGTCCCAGAATTGTAAGTTGTATATGTTTTCTAGTTTTTAGCTCTCTATTTTATTATTATTTTTTTATATGAGATAACATTGTTGATGTGTCCTGGTTCATTGTACATTTAAGGATCATCTTCATAATTGCTCTGATCTCCTCTTAAGCATGTATTTCAGTGTGTTTCGACTAACAACTTGGGTCTCATTGTCGAAGTGGTTAAGCCTTTGCCTTGTATTCCGAAGATTGTGGGTTGGGATCCGGACAGCACTGTTTTGTTCACAAGTGCATTTTCTTCCAGAGACCCTTAGGATTATTGTTGGAGCTACGGAGTTTGTGCTTTGTACAATATTATCAGCGGGTGGCGTGACATTTCTGTGGAGAGGGACCGAGCCATATGGGGTAAAACTTGCTTCAATGAAGTCAATCCCATGGCTTTAAACCTTTTAGACTAACAACTCCCGTTCTATGTTAGTTGATGTATCTACTAGAGTTTCTTTCATAGTTTTCCCATCTTGCCACACTTATCGGTATGCCTAGCTTGCGCAACCCAGATAGAGAATATCCTTTATCTTCTTATCCTTTATCTTCTTCATTGAAATCTTCACATTGTATGTGTTTTCTCAGATCATTGATGATGTCGCTTATGTCCATAGAAGGCCCATTCTTGATCAAAGCATTGCTCGCCAGTGCCTCCGCCTCTCTTTGCCCTTCACCCCAGAATGACCTGGGACAAAGATGAAAGTAAGTGTCTGAATTGTCAGATTTTGTATGAATTGCATCCACTACCTTCCGAATGTGTAATGAATTGACTCATTGACAATTTCTAGACATTCGATCGCCTTGTGGTTTCTGTGGTAGCATAGAATAGAATCATTGTCTCCTCAACAAGTCATAAAAGCTAACTAAAACATGACCTATACTTTTTTTGGTTAACATTTCCAGAGAATTTTTGTTCTATATTTATGTTGGTGACTGTGCTTTATGTTTTCTATGTTGCTTAAGTTGTGGATACTTCACATTATTATTCCATGTATGGAAAACTGTTACTTAAGAGTGAAAGAAGAAAAGGAGTTTACAGCCGAAGCAATGACTTCATTGCACCAGGTTTTTACCCCATATTGTTCAGTCCCTCTCCGTAGAAATGGCATGGCACCTGCTGAGAGCATTGCACAAAGCACGAACTGCGTAGCTCCAGTAACAATCCTAGGGTCTCTGGAAAAATGTACTTGTGAACAGAACAGCGCGGTTTGGATAAGAACCCACGACCTTCGACTCGCAAAGCAAAGGCTTAACCCCTTAGCCACAGAGACCCCCTAAGGATCCTCTACTTAAGAGTTCCCTTATTTAATTAAGCTTGCAGCCCATCTGCCCAGCGTGTTCGTAGCGCATTAGACTACGGGTGACTATCCCTCTGTGTGTGCGGGTTCAATTCCGCGGGCTGGCAGAAAAGTCCCAGATTCCCCAGATTTACGGTGTTCGTGGCACCGAACCAAGGGTTACGATGTCCATGGCACCGAGCTGAAGAGCTGAAAAGCTCGTGCTTCTGGATCGAAAAAAAAAATAAAATTAAGCTTGCTGTTGTCTTATCAATTAAAAAAAATTTTCTCGCAGCGTTAGCATAAGAAGATATTTCTTGAGTTGTCTTTTGTGTGCGCTTCATAAACAGTGTTTTCCACCTGTGTTATTTCTATCCGAATCCATCTTTTGCATGGGCAGCCATTTGTTTTGTATTCACTGTATTGGAATAACATTGATCTTTGAGACTGTTGGCAATCTGCTTATGTGGCCGAACCATCTAATTTATTGTTTCTTAATGAAGATCAGTACTGATGTTGTACCCACTTTTTGCCTGATGTCTTCATTTCTCAACCTCTCTCTTCTGGATACTCTCGGCATTCTGCGTAGACACTTTATCTTTGTCATGACTAGTTTTCTTTTATCGTTTGATGTCAGCGTCCAGGTTCGGCACTGATAGCATAATGTTTGGAGAAATAGCCTGTTGATCAATGCTCTTTTTGTGTTCATGGTGACATGGTTGCATTTTAAAATTGAGACCATTTGTCCAATGATTTATTCTTCTTCTTCTTTGCTTTGTTATTTAACAATTTAATCTCTTTTGTGATATGTTTGATCTTTGCCAAGAACGTGTATACGCTGCACATTGGTTTGGTCCAATGATTTGATTTGCTTTGTTGCATCTATGTTGGATTTCGTTAAGATTTCATTAGTTGGATTTTATTAGTTATGATTTCGTTAATGCAAAAGGTGGACCTCAGAGATACCAGAGGGGTGAAAAACACTTTATGAAGTGCACACAAAAGCCTGTTCTAGAAATAACTTCTTATCCTGACCCAGGCAAAACAGGATTAGAGAAAAAAAGACTTTAGAATTCAGTAATTTCATAGAGATCTGTTACTTTAGAATTTAGTAATTTCATAAATTGAGATCTGTTACTTTAGAATTCAGTAATTTCATAGAGATCTGTTACTTTAGAATTCAGTAATTTCATAAATTGAGATCTGTTACTTTAGAATTCAGTAATTTCATAGAGACCTGTTACTTTAGAATTCAGTAATTTCATAAATTGAGATCTGTTACTTTAGAATTCAGTAATTTCATAAATTGAGATCTGTTACTTTAAAATTCAGTAATTTCATAGATTGAGATCTGTTACTTTAGAATTCAGTAATTTCATAGAGATCTGTTACTTTAGAATTCAGTAATTTCATAAATTGAGATCTGTTACTTTAAAATTCAGTAATTTCATAGATTGAGATCTGTTACTTTAGAATTCAGTAATTTAAGAGATCTGTTACTTTAGAATTCAGTAATTTCATAAATTGAGATCTGTTACTTTAAAATTCAGTAATTTCATAGATTGAGATCTGTTACTTTAGAATTTAGTAATTTCATAAATTGAGATCTGTTACTTTAGAATTCAGTAATTTCATAAATTGAGATCTGTTACTTTAGAATTCAGTAATTTCATAGAGATCTGTAACTTTAGAATTCAGTAATTTCATAGAGATCTGTTACTTTAAAATTCAGTAATTTCATAAATTGAGATCTGTTACTTTAGAATTCAGTAATTTCATAGAGATCTGTTACTTTAAAATTCAGTAATTTCATAAATTGAAAACTGTTACTTTACTAATACCTGTACATTTTGTATTTGTTGATCATATTCTTCACTTCTGTTGCTTTCTCTGGGGATCTTGGAACAAAACTTCTTCTCATCTTACAATAAATTTGAGTATACTTTGAATGATGTATGCATGTTTGTTATATGTGTATACATGTGTGTATGTACGATATTGTCTTGTCTCAAATACATACAAGCACAATAAGCTTATAGCATGTGTTTGTGCAAACACTGTTCGATCGAACCTTACCTGATTATTCTGTGTCTAGTTATAAAGAAACGTTTGAGAAAGACACTCCTCAGTGAGCCATTTTTTATAATGGCTCACTGGTTGTGTTCATAAGGACGCTCGTATTGCTAGGCTAGGCGATGGGTGTCATAAGAAATGAGGGTAAGTGGTTCGAATCCTGTGTTTGTCTATTTGTTTTCTGAACCTCTTAATACCTGTACATTGTTTATTTGTTGATCATATTCTTCGCTTCCGTTGCTTCCTCTGGGGTTCTTGCAAAAATCTCCTTGTTCTCATCTTTCTTTAGAATTCAGTAATTTCATAAATTGAGATCTGCTACTTTAGAATTCAGTTATTCTAAATTGAGATCTGCTACTTTAGAATTCAGAAATTTCTAAATTGAGATCTGTTACTTTAGAATTCAGTAATTTAAAATTGAGATTCTACTTTAAATTCAGTAATTTCATAAATTGAGATCTGTTACTTTAGAATTCAGTAATTTCATAAATTGAGATCTGTTACTTTAGAGTCTGTTTATTCTAAGAATAAATTAATACTTATAGTTATATTTTAATCTCAGATTCGAAACTGCAAATGTTTTACGATATTTAAGGTAGGTATGGTTTCTTTACACCCGAAAGCGCTTTCTAATTTTAGACTCATGAAAATATTCATCCCGTTTTTGAAATGTTACTACAGTAATGGCAAATAAATATATTTGTTTAGTTAAAATTCAGTTCTACTTCAAGTTATCAATTATATGAGGATTATCATCATAGTATCAGAACGATGTACATATGTGAGAACTGTACATATGTCAGAAATTTTACATATGTCAGAACGTGTACATATGTGCTCCGTTCACCTCAACAAATTCAACAGTGTCCAGCGCCTCAACACGCCAGTTTGATGTTGATTAATTAATATGAGGACTATCGTCATAGCACTCCGGACATGTCCACAGGTGCTCTGATCTCCACCTTAACAAATCAAGCAGCATCCAGCAGCCCAACACGCCAGTTCGATGTTGATTAATCAATCTTTTGCATATTTGGTATGTCTTTCTTTTCTCGCTCTACCACTATCGACACCAGACTTTCTCAATCTGGTCAGTGACTTGGATTCACAACCTTGAAACTCCTCTGTTCGGAAAGACACTCTCAATGTGTGAAGAATGTCAATGGTTATATTAAATTCTTGTAGAGTCAACGTATCAACATTTTGTGTACTCTGAATTCATTCACCGGCTTGTAGGTCTGAAATTCCAGGTAAAATATTCCCTGAGAGCTGCGCTAGTGTAGTGTTTAGTGTCTTTGCTTTGTAGACATGTGACCCTGGAATCAATTCCTTAGAGGGTAGATGCTCACCTCTCGTTACAAACGGTACCCAGTTTGCGCCCTTGTGAAACCATTTTCCAGACTTCTCTGATTTCAGTGTAGTTGAGATCGTGCTCCTAGTCCTATTCAAAACGGATGATAAAACGTAGGTTCTGTGTTCAATTTGAGCACATAAAAGAACCATTGGCAGTTCAAAATCAAGAAGAGTAGGCTGTAAAGCCGCTGCATGGGCAAAATTTATTAGAAAGATTAAAAATAAATTCCACCAAAACATTCTCACCATCTTAAAATTAACATTGGTGACCCTTGCCGGTGTTACAGAATTTGTGCACTCCCGCCTAGATCTTCATATGTAAGAAATAGATTGGAAACAAAATGGCTACTCACCGAAGTGCAATGATGATGGTCCTATCAATCATATAGGACACTTGTGATAAGGAAAGTAAGCTTTCACACAAAAATCAGTCAGAGGTGCAATGACTGCGCTTGACTCCATAGCGGGCGAACAATAAAAGTAAATACATTTTTATTTAAAGTATAAAAAAACAAATATTTAGAAGTAAAAAAATGGATTTTAAAATGTCAATTAAAACTAGTGTTTGTACTAACCTTTCAACTTTGAATACAACGGTTCTATACCTGGGGATGAATAGAGCACTTGGGGATTCATAAATAGATATATGAGAATGTGTCAGCTTGGAAGAGTAGGAGAACAAGAATAACATTTCAATTTGTCCTCATCTCTAAATGAAAATAGTCTGTTTATATTTGAATTATCATTGGGTTTCTGTTGTAGTGTAATGAAGTTTATTTGTTGCGTTACAAATGTTGTATACTGGAAGGGTATTATTGATATAAGGGAAGTATGAAAACTATGTAGCAATGGCGAAACACGTACAAATAAAGTACCATAGTTTTACAACAAACAATAACAATACACAGCAATGTTTGACCAAAGTCCTTTATCAAACAATTCTGTTGCTTGAACTAGGCCTTTTTGTTGAAACGTTGCTGTGTATTGTTATTGTTTTTGTATTTGATAAAACTACAGTATTTTGTTTTTACATGTTTCACCATTGTTCTAGAAAGGCTTTCAATAGTTTCACTAAACTACTATCAGTGGTTCTATTCTTCACAAGCCTGGTATAAATGTTCATAGTATTCACCAGACTGTTAAAGGAGATCTATAGACTTTACTCAACTGTTAAAGGAGATCTATAGACTTTACTCAACTGTTAAAGGAGATCTATAGACCACCAAACAGTTAAAGGAGATCTATAGACTTTACTCGACTGTTAAAGGAGATCTATAGACTTCACCACACTGTTAAAGGAGATCTATAGACTTCACCAGACTGTTAAAGGAGATCTATAAACTTCACCAGACTGTTAAAGGAGATCTATAGACTTCACCAGACTGTTAAAGGAGATCTATAAACTTCACCAGACTGTTAAAGGAGATCTATAGACTTCACCAGACTGTTAAAGGAGATCTATAAACTTACCAGACTGTTATCGGAGATCTATAGACTTCACCAGACTGTTAAAGGAGATCTATAAACTTCACCAGACTGTTAAAGGAGATCTATAGACTTCACCAGACTGTTAAAGGAGATCTATAGACTTCACCAGACTGTTAAAGGAGATCTATAGACTTCACCAGACTGTTAAAGGAGATCTATAGACTTCACCAGACTGTTAAAGGAGATCTATAGACTTCACCAGACTGTTAAAGGAGATCTATAGACTTCACCAGACTGTTAAAGGAGATCTATAGACTTCACCAGACTGTTAGAGGAGATCTATAAACTTCACTAGACTCAAAATGTTCTATAGCAGAAGTTTTATAACACCCTTGTTTTTAATCCCTGTCTCACCCTGTCTCCCCCTGTCTCCCCTGTCTCACCCTGTCTCAACCTGTTTCACCCTGTCTCAACCTATCTCACCCAGTCTCACTCTGTTTGATGAAGTCATTTTTATTAACCAAGGAGAATTTTGCGCTGGATGCCTTCATAATATTTGACGTTTGACTTATTTTTATCTCATCAATATTTTGCGTTGGACTACTTTCCTAATATTTTGCGTTTGATTTTACTTTCCTTATTCTGAACTTTCTATGTTGGAATACTTTCCTAATTGCTTGACACTTTCAATATGTTACTTCAACTTCATTGTAAAATTCACTTAAATAACGTTCACTTACACAACAATTTTGAAATACGTTCACCTTTACCACACACAATTTTGTAAATACGTTCACCTTTACCACAGCACCAAATTTTGTAAATATTACCTTTACCACTCAACACCAATTTTGTAAAACGTTCACCTTTACCACAGCACAAAATTTTGTAAATATGGTTCCTTTCCACCAGCACCAATTTTGTAAATTACTTACAGCAATTTTGTTTCACCTTTACCACAGCACAAAATTTTGTAAATAGTTCACCTTTCCACCAGCACCAATTTTTGTAAATACGGTTCACCTTTACTACCAGCACCAAAATTTTGTAAATGGTTCTTTACCACCAACATAAATTTTAAAATACGGTTCACCTTTACCACCAACACCAACTTTTGTAAATATGGTTCACCTTTACCACCAACACAAACTTTTGTAAATAGGTTCCCTTTACCACCAACACAAAACTTTTGTAAATACGGTTCACCTTTACCACCAACATCAACTTTTGTAAATATGGTTCACCTTTACCACCAACACCAACTTTTGTAAATATGGTTCACCTTTACCACCAACACCAAATTTTGTAAATACGGTTCACCTTTACCACCAACATCAACTTTTGTAAATATGGTTCACCTTTACCACCAACACCAACTTTTGTAAATATGGTTCACCTTTACCACCAACACCAACTTTTGTAAATATGGTTCACCTTTACCACCAACATCAACTTTTGTAAATATGGTTCATCTTTACCACCACATCAACTTTTGTAAATATGGTTCACCTTTACCACCAACATCAAATTTTGTAAATATGGTTCACCTTTACCACCGACACCAACTTTTGTAAATACGGTTCACCTTTACCACCAACATCAACTTTTGTAAATATGGTTCACCTTTACCACCAACATCAACTTTTGTAAATATGGTTCACCTTTACCACCAACATCAAATTTTGTAAATATGGTTCACCTTTACCACAACACCAACTTTTGTAAATAGGTTCACCTTTACACCAACATCAAATTTTGTAAATATGGTTCACCTTTACACCAACATCAATTTTGTAAATATGGTTCACCTTTACCACCAACATCAACTTTTGTAAATATGGTTCACCTTTACCACCAACACCAAATTTTGTAAATACGGTTCACCTTTACCACCAACATCAACTTTTGTAAATATGGTTCACCTTTACCACCAACATCAATTTTTGTAAATACGGTTCACCTTTACCACCATGAGAGTATCAGTTTATTTTTGTTTTCTTTGATTATTTTTTCTTTTTTTTATAATACACATTTTGACCATGAACTGAAAGTAGGTTTGGCTATGATGCTGACCACTGTGAAACTGACCACTGTGATACTGACCTGATAATGACCAATATGGTACTAACCTGATACTGACCACTGTGATATTGACCACTGTGATACTGTCCACTGTGATACTGACCACTGTGATGCTGTCCACTGTGATGCTGTCCACTGTGATACAGACCTGATACTGATCACTGTGAAACTGACCACTGTGATACTGACCTGATAATGACCACTGTGGTACTGACCTGATACTGACCACAGTTATACTGACCACTGTGATGCTGTCCACTGTGATACTGACCACTGTGATGCTGTCCACTGTGATGCTGTCCACTGTGGTACAGACCTGATACTGGCCACTGTTATACTGACCTATTACTGATCACTTTGATACTGACCTGATACTGGCCACAGTTATACTGAGCTGATACTGGCCACTGTCATAGTGACCTTCTTCTTCTTCTTCTTCTTCTTCAGCGATCTCTGGTCATGCGCCGCTTAATTTAATGTGGACCACAAACTGGGCAGTCAGCTTCAGGTCTGTCAGGTTTCCCAAAGCTTAGTTTTCAGGTCGACTGGGTGTGGCCACATGTTGCTTCTCAGCTCACACAGAAGAGGACAGTCTTGCAGGATATGCTCTGGTGTCTGTTCCGCCTGCTGACACTGGCAGAGAACTGTTTGACTTATTCCTAGTCTAAATAAGTGTTTGTTGAGTCTGCAGTGTCCGGTGCGTAGTCGAAATATAATGACCTGGTCTGTTCTGCTTAGGTCTTTGAGGAGTCTTTTCCATAATCATATCCAGTGTTTGTCTTCCAGTCTACTGCAGATTTTCTCTGTATGAGGGTTTTGACCTCTTGTAAAGACAATGGTTGGTAAATTTGCTCTTTGGCACTGGCCTTCTTAGCTAAGACATCGGCACTCTCATTGCTTGCAAAGCCACAGTGAGATGGAATCCACTGCAAGTGAATTTCTGCCTTTTCTGAAAGCTGAGCAAGTTATCTTTTTAGGTTTTGTACTGTGCTGTCAGCGGATTTAGCCTACAGGGCTTGTATAGCTGACAGTGAGTCTGTTAGAAATACCATCTTGCCTGCAGGTGCTTGCAGCTTATTCATGTGCTGTGCTGCTGCCATCAGAAAGGCTAAGAGTTTTGCTTTGTAGTTGGAACATATTCTTCCAGTAGGGCCGCTAGAGACACAGTAGTAGCATCTGGGTGCCTAATGTATACTCCTGCTCCACCATTCATGGTTGCCTCCATTGCTGATCCATCTGTGTAAATTCTTATCCAGCTGTCTTCTGGAAACATAGTGACCTAATACTAACCACTGTGGTACTGACTACTTTGATACTGACCTCTGTGATACTGACCACTGTCATAGTACCCTGATACTGACCACTGTGATACTGACCACTGTGACACTGACCTGATACTGACCACTGTGATACTGACATGATACTGACCACTGGGATACTGACCACTGTCATAGTGCCCTGATACTGACCACTGTGATACTGATCTAATACTAACCACTGTGATACTGACCACTGTGATACTGACCTGATACTGACCACTTTGATACTGACATGATATTGATCTAATACTGACAACTGTGATACAAACCACTGTGAGACTGACCACGGTGATATTAAGAAACCCTATTTAACTTGTTGTTTCAGACCTCGTGTCAACACAGAGGTACTACTGTCCAGTCTGGCTGCAGGAAATACAAGCAGAATGCAGTTTTCTCTGCCCGAGCGAGCAGATGTAGAACTTACACCAAGACGTCCATCTCATCCGGTGGCTGCCAGATCAGTACCAGCAACACCTGCCATCACTATTGAAATGGATACAGAAGGTAAAACATGTTGTATTATGTTCTTCAATGTTTAATCTTCATGTAAGAGCTGCTCTCCCCAGCATCTATTCAACCTTGATGCAGTCCCAGACATGATGGGCAGGACATGTGGCTTGAATGCCGGATTGCAGAATACCAAAAAGACTTATGTATTGTGAGCAGCGTAGTGGTAAACGCTCACAGGGTGGTAAAAAAATGTGATTCAAATACACACTCAAGAACTCGATGAAATCCTTTGGAATAGATGTTGACAACTTGGAGAAGGTTGCTCAAGTCAGATCAGCCTGGCACAAACTTCTGCGACCTGCAAGACAGGTAGAACCGTACAGATGGAACAGAAACAACAAACAAGAAAGGCAGTAAAACTCCCCACAGGTTCAAATATTCCTTGCCCACATTGTACAAGAACATTTCAAGTCCACATCGACCTCACTAGTTATATACTCACACACAGACAAACATAGCGCCACTAGATTCCCTTGGATGAAAAGTGGGGTCATCATCATCATCTGTGATGGACAAGCATCATAAATCTTCATGTTCTATGAAATCTGTTGTCATTCCCCACGTGGTTGATGGAATTGGTTGTCCACTCTTGCTGTTAAGGTTGGGGGTGGGAGCTTTAATTTGTGTTCCAGTGTCAGATGAGTCACCCTTGTTGTATTATATCTGTGTTTATTTAGTGAGGTCTTGATATTGTCTATCCATCTTTTTCTTGGTCTTCCCTTGGATTTAGCACCTGATCTCTTTTTATTGTATGCTGTTATTGGTGGTTGGTTGTATTTCTCATTAAATGTCCGAACCACTGAATTTGTTGTCTTTCAATGTATTCTGTGCATTAAGTTATGCCCACTCTGTTTCTGATGTCCTTGTTTCATTTTCTATCTTTCCTGGTGATCCCCACCGCCTTCCTCAAGCATTTCATTTCACATGTGGTGAGCTTTCTGGGGTGTGTTGCTGTCAGAGACCACGTTTTGCCAATCAAATAGTTTTACTGCAGTCTCATCTATTTTGTGAATATTATGTTTTATGTGTCTTATACATAAATTGCTATTATGTTTTATGTGTCTTTAGGTCTATTGCTCCATCCACGGCGAACAAAACGTAGCTATTCTATGGGTACCAACATTGATGCTAAAGGTCTCAGGAATTTGCTGCACTCACAGCAGAACAGCAGACTGGTAAGTTTAAGATTCTTAGATTGTTATTCTTGTTATGTAATATATATATATATATATATATATATATTCCTCTCGTACTCATTATACATTACATAGGAACTGCAAGTAATTTCTCTACACTGCTCTGTCCTGGGCAACTCGCTCAGTCTCTTCCATGGAATTGAGTCAGATATTTCTTGCTTCTCTCAGCAAAGTTCGTTTCAGGGTTTCCCTAGGCGTCCTCTCTTTCTTGAACCCTTTGCCTTCCACTTCAATGCCTGCTTTGATATTCTTTGATCATTTCTTCTCAGGGTATGTACAACATGTCTCTATCTTCTCCTCTTATAACAGTTGTTACTAGTGGTTGACCAGACATTACTCTGATTTCATCACTTCTCCTGAATTCATTCCATTTTATGTTCATTATTTTACGCAATCTATTTTTAAATGCATTCAACTTGCTTTCTATATCTTGAGTTATTTTCCAACTCTCGCTGGCATTTGTTAGGATTGATACAACATTGGAATTAAAAATGTTTTATTTAGTTCCAAAACTACATAACTTGCAGTTCTATATTTTATTTAGACTTGGTTTTTGTTTTTATGTTATAGAACTTGGTTATTTGCATATCTCTTGTACCAAAGGTACCAGGTTCGCTCCCTCATGGAGCCATCTAGATATTTTTCCAGAGATCCGTGATCTCAGTGTAAGTGAGATCGAGTTCCTAGTCTATTGGAGATGGACAATACAACATAGGTCCCGTGTTCAATTTGAGCATGTAAAAGAACCATTGGCAGTTCAAAATTGAGAAGAGCAGGTTGGAAAGCCACTTCCCGGGACAAAATTCATTAAAATATATTAAAAATAAAAATCTTACAAAAATATCTTCACCATCTTCAAAATTGCATCGGGCCCTGCCGGTGCTACGGAGTTCGTTCACTGCAGCTGTGATCTTCCTGTGTAAGAAAGAGATCGGAGCACACACGGTTATTCTCTGAAGTGCAATGATAATGGTCCTATCACTTAATCAATCAATCAATCACTCAATCAGAACTTGGTTATTGTTGTTATATTATAGAACTCTTGAATCTGTTACCAATGTCAAACATGCTCATTGAGTGTTAGCACAAGAGAGAAAGATCCCAGTGTATGAAAGGGGGAAAGTTTGTACATTTTTACAATTCTGTCATTCTCCAATATTCTGATCTTTACAGTAAAACTATGAAGGAACATCTGGCCAAATAGATTTGAGTGTGGGCTTCCATTTGGGAGACCTTGATTCAATCCCAGATAAGGTCAAGGAATTTTTTCTGTCAGGTGCATAAAGAAAAAATCTTAACCTGAACAGTTTTGCGCTGGCTGCATTAGCCATGCAGAGAAAGATACGAGGCATGAAAAAATCATCATTCTCAGTTTGGAATATCTTTGCACTCCGGACATGTCCATAGGTATCCTGATCTCCTTAGCAGTATCTTGAACATCATACAGCGACTAACTGTATCAATTAGAAATATCTTTGTTGTACTCTGAACATGTCCATGGGTGTTCTGATCTTCCCAATATCGTTAACAGTGTCCAGCGACTAACTGTATTAGTTTAATATTGATTGATGAGCCTACTCATACGCCTGTTGTGCTGCTCTTTTCTGGTGACTCCACCAGCTCTTGTAATCTAGTTCCTTACACATATCGTGGTTGGAGGGTTTGTTTGTCTTGATGATCTTTCAGGCTATGTTGGTGGGGGTCTAGCTTCTGGCAGGTCTAACCAAACCAAGCATTCTGAAGGTGAAAGGGCACGGAGCAGGACAGCACAGAACCAACCAGTGCATGGTAAATGCACTGACTGCAACCAACCCATCCCCTAGCTATGGGACAAATAGCAGTCATCCTGTTCCTTTCGGAGGACTCACATTTTCTTGTCTTCTACTTTTATGACACTTTCCCCAAGTATATTAGGATTAAACTGTAGTATCCAGCAAGCACACCCTGCACAAAAGCCTGGGTTGGTGAGCCTGGCGGCAAAAGTGTAGTGTGGGATGACTCCAGTCAAACCCAGGAAGATAGATCTCATCAGCAATTGACTGCAATTCTTTTTTAAATGTCAGTTATCAGAGAAAGCGACAGAGAGCTAAAGAGAAATGACATAAAGAAAAATAAGAGAAATAACTACCACAGAAGAGCCTCACTGAAAAAAGTATAATGAGTACAGAGCAAGAGGAAGACCACGCAAAAGATGGAGCGACTGCATCAAGAAAAGCTGTAAGAAAATGAATAACAGCTTACAAATTGCATTAGAACATGCAATGCGCACACAAGATCACTACACCCCGCTTTCCTCATATAAAGGAGTAAATGGTGGAAGAGAAAGAGAAGAAGAACTCTGTAATCCTACGAGAAACATGTGTAACTAATAACTTTGTCATCGCAAAAACATGTAAATAATGAGCAATAACTTGGTCATGTCATTATAATTTCAGGCCTTGTTCAAGTACGATAGAAACTTGACATCCACTGATAACATGCAGACAGAGATCAGCAAGAAAGCTTTCAAGAATAAACGTCTACAGCGTCTCTTCAGCCAAGATGTTTTATCATCATCAAGCAACAGGAGGACATCCTGGTCAGACTCGGACGCACAGATGTGCGAAGAACGAGGGAGTACGCGCAAAGCACCACTTCGGCATGCTATGACAGTTGATCTAGGTAACGCCGGTAGACACGATTCTGGAGATGACTCTGTTGCATTTGGATCTCCTATTTCACATGGTTCTCCTCTAGAGTCGCTGTTTGAGGAGGATGAAGAAACCGAAGCAAGGTCAATACTGGACAAGAATGGGAAGGATTCAACAAGAGCGTCAGTCAAAGCTAGCAAATATAGGTTAGAGCGACAGATGGGTCTTGACAAAAGCGGAACTGATGGACGCAGTGCCTTAACCAAGCAAGAAAAGAGCGACATGCAGAATATGCCTTTAGTTAATCGTGACAAATCTAGGCGTAGGAGTGGTGGCTCAGTAGGCAGTAGTGAAGAAACAGACATATAAGCAGATGAGATTCTCTTACTGTGAGAATTCTTCTTCTTTTAGCCTGTGATTATCTTGGTGCTAAGGACAGCAACTAAATCAAACTATTCTTCTCTGTCCTTGGTCGTTCTCTATACTCTGTTCCAGCTGTGATACATTTCTCTCAGTTCCTGCTCTACTGTAGTCCTCCAGGTGGTTTTGGTTTTTCCACGTTTTTGCATACCCTCCTGTGTCTATCTCAGTGCAGTTTTTGTGACAGTTTGTCTCTATGTGCAACTCATGTCCGATGAACCTCGATCATCTCTTGTGGATAATGGTGTTCATATTCTCCTGTTGATACTGTGTAAGCAGTTCTTGGCTAGAGATAGTTTTTGAACACAATGTCTTCTACAGACAAGTTGTATGAAAGGGGGCAGACAAGTTGTATGAAAGAGGGAAAGTTTGTACATTTTAAAAATTCTGTCATTCTCCAATATTCTGATCTTTACAGTAAAACTATGAAGGAACGTCTGGCCAAATAGATTAGAGTGTGGGCTCCCATTCGGGAGACCTGGGTTCAATCCCAGATACGGTCAAGGAGTTTTTTTTCTGTTCGGTGCATAAAGAAAAGATCTTAATCTGAACAGTTTCGCTGTGACTGCACTAGCCATGCAGTGATTAAATTCCTGAGGCTCATGCCCCCACTCCTTCCACCTGTCCTACACCACTCTAAAAATCGGTAACACAGGCAGCTCTTTTTTTAATGACAGTAAAACTGATAGCACACAGCTGCATATTAATCTTAGTCCTGATACTGTATTGAGCTGATTTTCATACTTCCTGATGTCAGAACGCATTTCTTACCTTACTCAGTCTGCTTTTAATGTCTGATCCAGTTCCTCCTTCGTGATTGATAACACTTCCAAGATATGTGGTTGTATTTTTTATCTTCTAGTTTGACTGCTGCTGGGGTGGCCATGTTCAAGAGACTAGATTATATTACTGTGACAATAGTATGCTTTTTTCGGAGTGTTTAGTTTAGTCGACAGATCATCATCACTGCATATCAAACTAATCCACTAGTTCTCTGATCTCCTCATTATGTGTCTTAGTTTAGACGTTAGATCATGATCACTGCACATTAAACTAATTAGTTCACTAGTTCTCTGATCTCCTCATTATGTCTCTTAGTTTAGATGTTAGATCATCATCACTGCACATTAAACTAATTAGTTCACTAGTTCTCTGATCTCCTCATTATGTCTCTTAGTTTAGATGTTAGATCATCATCACTGCACATTAAACTAATTAGTTCACTAGTTCTCTGATCTCCTCATTATGTCTCTTAGTTTAGATGTTAGATCATCATCACTGCACATTAAACTAATTAGTTCACTAGTTCTCTGATCTCCTCCTCAGTGTGTGGTGACTAATGATACAGTTTCTTTGCTCTTTTACTATTCTTCTTTGGCTACCAGTATACCACTCTTGTCTAGCTACACCACATTTGACTTGGAATTCGTGCACTCTGGTTAGGGCTGTAAATTCATCACCATTACTTGAATCATTTACTTGGCCTCTTTCCGTTAGGGAATATCATAATATCAGTCTGGTCCATTGCTCGCCCGCTTGTTACTGCAGCCCTACCTGCAAGCTTATCCATTACTCGCCCGCTTGTTACTGCAGCCCTACCTGCAAGCCTATCGGAGGCATTCATTTCCCCTTACACCTGCATGCCCTGGCACAAAAATAAAAATGATTTTGTTTCAGTCTAGACCTCCCCAGCGACTCCAACCATTGTCTCAGAACCCAGCTTGCTTCAGTCTACCTGAGCATAATGTCACTTATGCGCCAACGCTCCTTGACATGCAGGTTTTATGCAGGTCTTTGTTTATTTCTCTTCTCTGTACAGGATGTTCTAAGAACATTTCTGTAACACCGTGTTTCAAAAGATTCAGTTTTGTTCTTTAATGTTTGTGTTATGGTCCACGATTCACATCCATATGTTGTTACAGGGAGTATGCATGTTCTCAGATCCATACATCAGTATAAAGCAGTAAATTTCTCAGTCATCTTATCTATAACAAGATCATTTAAAAAACAGTACAGTTTTGTATTACAAGATCAGTAAGAAACAGTAAATTTATTGGTCATATTCATCACCAGCTTCCTTATCAGTGTCCCTTATCATTCAGTGTCCCTTGTCATTCAGTGTCCCTTATCATTCTGTGTCCCTTGTCATTCAGTGTCCCTTGTCATTCACTGTCCCTTGTCATTCAGTGTCCCTTGTCATTCATTGTCCCTTGTCATTCATTGTCCCTTGTCATTCATTGTCCCTTGTCATTCATTGTCCCTTGTCATTCATTGTCCCTTGTCATTCAGTGTTCCTTGTCATTCAGTGTCCCTTGTCATTCAGTGTCCCTTGTCATTCAGTGTCCCTTGTCATTCAGGCGAGTCTTACTCTGACTTCAGAAGTACTTGTAATTTAGATCCCCAAGTTGTCCCTATGTTGCCGGGGCTTGCAAGGAGAGCAAAGTATAGTAACACTACAACCTACAAACCATGTTGTTAAAGTCGACTGAGATTTAGGGAATCTATCCTAGTAAATAAAAAGTGTCGCAGAAATCGGATGTACTGGCCTACTTGTAGGTGCATAACTGGCACAGCGTACAATCGCTCTTGGGCTCGGATCACATACTAATCATAAAGAGAGGTTGACAAGTGGTCGATTTGGAGCGCTCGAAGAAGATCCCTAAGTCATAGATCAGAGTTTCATGTAATCCAAACGAGTACTGTATCTATGTCGAGAACTTTTGGCCCAAGCTAGCGTTGAACCGCAGAATTTCCATGACACTTGGTCAATAGCTCAGTGTGTTGTCAACTGTGCTGTCGGCAACTGATCTATATTGTTAACTGGATGTGCTCATTAAAATCATTACTTTTGATTTCTTGAAGCAAATATTTATTCAGTGTCCCAGAGAGCTGCAGTAGCGTAGCTGTTGGTGAATTCGCTTTCTAGACTAGTGGTCCGGGTTCAATTTCAGAGTGAGCATGGCATATTTTTCCTACCATAACGGCTCTCAGGTCAACCCAGCCTCCTCTTCTTCTGAATTCTTTAGAAACTGATATATATGACTTAGGGATCTTCTTCTTCTCCGAATGGTCCAAATCAACCACTTGTCAACTACTCTGTGTGATTTGTATGCGATCTGAGTCTAAGAGCGATTGTACATTGTGCCAGTTATGCACCTACAAGTTGGCCAGCACATCAAATGTCATCGCTGCTTTTTATTTACTAGGATAGCATCCCTAAGGCCTACATCAGTCGCCTCTTACGACATGCATTGTAGGTTGCAGCGGTACTATTCTTTGCTTTCCTTGCAGACCCCGGCACCACATGGGCAAAGAACCAGCCTCAATTGGGTAACGGGAAAAGCACCAGGCGGCCATCCTGTGCTGACGGTTAATGAAAAATACAAACCTAACACCGTATTACCCGAAATACCTTGAGGTATGAAAAAGGGTTCCTTTTATGTTTATTTATTTATTTATTGTCCCTGATGCATGCTTTACTGTATCAAATATTTGTATATATGTTACTTCATTCATGAATTAGTTCAGTAATGATTGCCAGTATACACATATTTTGCCTATTGTAGATGTGATCAAATAGTTTAGGTAATGTTATTGTCAGTATACACATATTTTCTGCCTTATTGTAGAGATTTATGAATTAGTTCAGGTAATGTTATCGCAGTATACATATTTCGTCTTATTGTAGATGTAGATTCATTAATTAGTTCAGGTAATGTTATTGCGATACATATTTTCTGCTTATTGTGAGATTTATGAATTGTTCAGGTAATGTATCGATACACATATTTTCTGTCTTATTGTAGATGTAGATTCATTAATTAGTTCAGGGTAATGTTATTGTCAGTATACACATATTTTCTGCCTTATTGTATTTTCTACCTCATCAGCTCCATCTAGGGATGTCTCTTGTGGATAGATATGTTTCTTGTGTATGTCAATTGATTTGTTATGTATGGGGATTGAATAGTTCCTTGTGTATGTCGATTGATTTGTTATGTATGGGGATAGATAGTTTCTTGTGTATGTCGATTGATTTGTTATGTATGGGGATAGATATGTTTGTATGTCGATTGATTTGTTATGATGGGGTAGATAGTTTGGTATGTCGATTGATTTGTTATGTGGATAGATAGTTTCTTGTGTATGTGATTGATTTGTATTTTGGGATAGATAGTTTCTTGTGTATGTGATTGATTTGTTATGTATGGGGATAGATAGTTTTTGTGTATGTATTGATTTGTTATGTATGGATAGATAGTTTCTGTGTATGTCATTTATTTGTTATGTATGGGATAGATAGTTTCTGTGTATCGATTATTTGTTATGTTGGATAGATAGTTTGTGTATGGATAGATAGTTTCTTGGGATGTGGATAGATAGTTTCTTGTGTATGTGGGTAGATAGATAGATATGTTTGTTGTGTATGTGGGTAGATCGATATATAGATATGTTTGTTGTGTATGTGGGTAGATAGATAGATATGTTTGTTGTGTATGTGGGTAGATCGATATATAGATATGTTTGTTGTGTATGTGGATAGATAGGATATGTTTGTTGCGCATGTAGATATATATAAATTGTAACTGCCCGCCTGCCCAGCGTGTTCGTAGCGCGTTGGACAATGGGTGACAAGCCCCTTGTGAGTGTGGTGCAACTACACGGCTGGCAGAAAAGCCACAGGTTCTCCAGATTTACGGTGTTTGTGGCACCAAACCGAAGGGTTACAATGTCCATGACACCAAGCCGAAAAGCTGAAAGCTCAAGTGCTTCTGGATCGGAAAACAAAATATATATATATAAATATAAACTGTAAACAAATATTGATACATAAATATAACAAGATAGTTGTCATGGTAACATATAGCTTCTTCTTCAAATGCTCCATATCGACCACTTGTGATCTATATGTGATCTGTATGTAATCTGTATCTGATCTCTATGTAATCTGTATCTGATCTGTATGTAATCTGTATGTGATCTGTATCTGATCTGTATGTAATCTGTATCTGATCTGTATGTAATCTGTATGTGATCTGTATCTGATCTGTATGTAATCTGTATCTGATCTGTATGTAATCTGAACCTAAGAGCAATTGTACGTTGTGTCAGTTATGCTCTAAAAGTAGGCCAGCACATCCGATTTTTGCTATGCTTTTTATTTACTAGGTAGCTTTCCTAGGCCCCTACCTCAGTCGCCTTTTATGACATGCCTTGTAGGTCACATTGTTTCTATTCTTTGCTTCCTTGCGTCCCAGCAACATACTGCTAGTAACATATAGCAAACGTGAATACTTTTTTATATTCTAATGCTTTGAATTCAGTCAGAGTTGAGGTACCTAATATGTCGCCTCTGACTGATTTTGCGCGAAGGCCTGCTTTTCTTATTCCCAGTGTTCTTTGCCATTCAGGTGAGCCTTACTTTGGTTTTATAGGTACTTGTAATTTAGACCCCCAAGTACAGGAGCAAGACCACACCAAATAAACACAGATATAACACAAGGGTGACTCATCTGGTCCTAGAACACAAATTAAAGCTCCCATCCCTACGTTTAACGGCAAGAGTGGACAACCAACTCCATCCTTCACTTGGGAATAGACAACATTACAGGAGCAGGGTCTCCTGTAGACCAACCACATACTGGATGCACATCATAAACATTTTGCCCAAGCTTGCCTAGAATCCCAGAACTTCCAGACAATGTGTTCTAGTGCATCAGCTTCAACATCAACCACCTCTCATGGGATAGATTATTTTTTATATTGTATGTGCAAACTTACCTTCTACCATGGGAAAGCTCAGCAGTAGAAAATAAAGATGGTTAGGGCATGGGAGAAGAATGGACTCATGTGAGAATGGAAGGATGATTGGAAGAATGTGAGAAGCATGTGAGATATCTGCCAGAGTTGTAGAGTTTAACCCTTTTACTGCTACATACTTTCTGAAGCTGAGCTAAAAATAGCTACTCTTTGTTTCTAGGTCACAAACGGGAATGTAAGCCTATAGCAGTGACAGTAACAATGTATAAAGTATTAACACGTCTTTAGCCCACAGAGGAGAGATAATATATAATAATTCCTCTCGATGCTTATCGTTACATAGGGCCTGCAAGTAATTTCTCCATACTGCTCTATCCTGGTCAACTCGCTCAATCTCCTCCAAGGAACTGAGATCGATATTTCCTGCCTCTCTCAGCAAAGTTCATTTCAGGGTCTCTTTAGGTCAACCTCTCTTTCTTGAACCCTTTGCATCCCACTTCAATGCCTGCCTTGATATTTGTTGATCATTTCTCCTCAAGGTGTGCCCAACATATCTCCATCTTCTCTTTCTTATAACAGTTGTCACTAGTGGTTGACCAGACATGTCTCTGATTTCATCACTTCTTCTGAATTGGTTCCATTTTATATTCATTATTTTTCAGAGACATCTATTTTCAAATGCATTCAACTTGTTTTCTATATCTTTATATAGAAAGTGATATAGAAAGCAAGTTGAATGCATTTGAAAATAGATGAAGTGTTAATGCATCTTTAGAAGTGAATGGGAAAAACGTATATATACGTCCGTAGCAGCTAAAGGGTTACTTGTTATCGCAAAGTAAATGAGGGTAAAAAATTAAATCACTTCCTGTACAATGCACGACGGCAACTTTGCCATAGCAGCCTTTAAACTTTCCAGAATATAGAAAACCCTCTAGTTCCCCACCTCTTCCCTACACCCCATCCTACCAATGATTGAGCTATGTGGTGACAGAGTACATGTTTGTTCCATGTTCATGTTGTTGTAAGGTTAATTTTTGTTGCATGTTCTTGATGTTTATGGAACAAGGACAAATTAATGTTTGTTCCGTATTTATTCTGTTACAAAGATATAATTTAATTGTATTTTAAAATGATTAACCTATCAGTTTTTTTTTAATTGTTGAGTGTTTTACAAATATAATCAGCATTTGAAGATTTTAAAAAATCAGTGCAATATATGCAAATTAATAACTCCTCTCGTACTCGTATAGGGCCTGAAATAATTCATCCATACCGCTCTATCCCGAGCAACTTGTTCAATCTCCTCCGTAAAATTGAGACAGATATTTGTTGCCTCTCTCAGCAAAGATCGTTTCAGAGTCTCCCTCTTTCTTGAACCCTTTGCATCCCACTTCAATACCTGCTTTGATATTCTTTCATAATTTCTTCTCAAGGTGTGTCCAACATATCTCCATCTTCTCCTTCTTATAACAGTTGTTACTAGTGGTTGACCAGACATTTCTCTGATTTCATCACTTCTCCTGAATTCATTCCATTTTATGTTCATTATTTTTCGCAGACATTTATTTTCAAATGCATTTAACTTGCTTTCTATATCTTTACTCATTTTCCAACTCTGCTGGCATATGTTAGGATTGATACAACATTTGAATTGAAAGTTCGTAATTTAGTTTTAATACTATATAACTTGCAGTTCCATATTTTATTTAGACTTTTAAAAGCTGATGTTACTTGGACACTTCGTAGCATAATTTCTTTTTTAATATTTCCTGTGCAATCAAAATTGCTATCTAAATAGGTGAACTGCTCTGCTATTTTTATCATTTTAGATTCCAGTGTGATATCTGCATTACTTGCCATAAGTGTCTTCATTATATTTGTTTTTCATAGCTTATCTGCTGTTCAACTTTTGATGCTATAGATGACAAGTTGTCTGTTTTTCTTTGCATATCTTGTTTGTTTCTACTTAAGAAGGAAATATCATCTGCAAAATTTAAATCTTCTAGTTGACTATTTTCTACCCAATCGATGCCAGTTTCACCCCTGCAACATTTTTGTATTACCGAGTCAATGGCCACTCCAAACAATAGCAGAAATAAAATATAGCTTTGCTTTATTTCGGTTTTAACCATAAACCAGTCACTGTGTCCACCATCAGTGCGGACTGCACACTGGGAACCATCATAGAGGCTCTTGATAATGTTTATTATTTTGTGTGGTATTCCATAGCATCTCAGAATATTCCACATCGAGATTCTGTGTAGACTATCAAAGGCTTTTTTAAAATTGATGAAATTTAATATAAGTGGTTGTTGCTTCTCAATATGTTCCTCCAAAATTAGTCGTAGGGTAATTATTTGGTCAAAACAGCTTCTTCCAGGTCTAAAACCAGCTTGTTCTTCTCTCAGGGTTGTGTCCACTGCCCCTTTGATTCAATTAAGAATGATTTTACTAAAGTCTTGGTCAGTACTGATAATAGGGTGATCCTTCTATTATAACTAGATAGATTTATAAATATAAGTGATCCCTTTAGTATAAATGATGATATAAATAGTAATATAATATATTGTATAAATGATGAGATAAATAGTAATATAATATATCGTATAAATGACAAAATAAATAGCACTATAATATATTGTATAAATGATGACATATATATATATATATATATATATAGTAATATAATTTATTGTATAAATGATGAGATAAATGGTAATATAATTTATTGTACAACTTGTGTGATTCTAAACTCCCTAAATCGCTTGATACTTTTGATGCAAGCCTGTCTTCAATAGCAACTTGTAAATCAAACATTTGAAGAAATTAACTTCAATCTCAAATAATGAATCAAACATTTGAAGAAATTAACTTCATATATCAAATAATGAATCAAACATTTGAAGAAATTAACTTCATATATCAAATAATGAATCAAACATTTGAAGAAATTAACTTCAATCTCAAATAATGAATCAAACATTTGAAGAAATTAACTTCAATCTCAAAATAATGAATCAAACATTTGAAGAAATTAACTTCAATCTCAAATAATGAATCAAACATTTGAAGAAATCAACTTCTAATCTCAAATTATGAATCAAAAATATTTTGAAGAAATTAACTTCAATCTCAAATTATGAATACAACATTTGAAGAAATCAACTTCATATATCAAATAATGAATCAAACATTTGAAGAAATTAACTTCAATCTCAAATTATGAATACAACATTTGAAGACATCAACTTCAATTCCAATTATGAATCCAACTTTTGAAGATATTAACATCAGCTTTATAACTTTCCACGCGCAGTTATTTCCTCATTTATTAACCAGTTAATTCAAGGAGGTAAAAGAAATAAAATCAATAAACAATCCCAACTACTCATCAATAAATAAACATATATATATTATTATATACTAAATTGAAGAAAACTGACAACCTAATAGAATAACAAGGTTAAAAGTAGTAGAAGTAAAATAGTAGAAGTAAAACTAGAAAGACTTCTTATAAGGGAAGCAACTCTTCTGGCGCAGTGTGCGGCTAATAGCGTCAACGGACTTCCGCGTGACTCAATGTCGGCTTAAAGCGTGGAAAGAGTTAATAGGAATACATTTTTAACTAAAAATAACTAGATTTTTCTACCCTATAATATACTGTTTATAGACCAGAGGTGGCTCGTAGCTAAAATTAGTGGGGTGCTGCTTCAGACAGAGGTGGCTCGTAGCTAAAATTAGTGGGGTGCTGCTTCAGACAGAGGTGGCTTGTAGCTAAATTTAGTTGGGGTGCTGCTTCAGACAGGTGGCTCGTAGCTAAAATTAGTGGGGTGCTGCTTCAGACAGAGGTGATCGTAGCTAAATTTAGTGGGGTGCTGCTTCAGGCAGGTGGCTCAGCTAAAATGAGTGGGTGCTGCTTCAGACAGAGGTGGCTCTGTAGGCTAAAATTAGTGGGGTGCTGCTTCAGACAGAGGTGGCTCGTAGCTAAAATTAGTGGGTGCTGCTTCAGACAGAGGTGTTGAGCTAATTTAGTGGGGTGCTGCTTCAGACAGAGGTGGCTCGTAGCTAAAATTAGTGGGGTGCTGCTTCAGACAGAGGTGGCTCGTAGCTAAAATTAGTGGGGTGCTGCTTCAGACAGAGGTGGCTCGTAGCTAAAATTAGTGGGGTGCTGCTTCAGACAGAGGTGGCTCGTAGCTAAAATTAGTGGGGTGCTGCTTCAGACAGAGGTGGCTCGTAGCTAAAATTAGTGGGGTGCTGCTTCAGACAGAGGTGGCTCGTAGCTAAAATTAGTGGGGGTGCTGCTTCAGACAGAGGTGGCTCGTAGCTAAAATTAGTGGGGGTGCTGCTTCAGACAAAGGTGGCTCGTAGCTAAAATTAGTGGGGGTGCTGCTTCAGAAATGTTTGAGCTATTGTTTTAATATTGGGTAAAATAAAACAAACATATCAAAAGAAAATGTACACATAAACTTGATGAAATCCAAAAATATTTATTTTTTACTTAAAAACTGTTGTTACTGTCTTTAATACCACTTTTGTGCTGTGCAGAACAGGAGGGGGAACTTGTGCCTGTGAAATTTAATGGCTAGTGTAGTCTCTGCGAAACTGTTCAGGTTTGGATTTTTCTTTATTAGCCCATAGAAAAAACTCCTTGGCCTTACCGTGGATTGAATTCAGTCTCCCGTATGGAAGCAGCACTCTCTTCTATTCGGCCAGATGATACACTTTTTATCTACGTTTCAAAAATTATTACAGTTCAGGGTTGATCCATCCCTTTATAAATGAAATCCATTCATCCTGTTTTACTTTGCAAGAAAATATTAGTAAGTTTTTTCCTTGATCTATGGATCAAAATCTTTCTCCATTGCAAGTACTTCTTTTCTTCATCATCCTAGGAAGCATAGGTCTGCAGCCATGGCTTTCAAAGCCCTCCTATCCAAGGCCATCTTTTCCAGATCACCCGCCTCTCCCCATTTTATTGAATTTTGTCTCCAACTCCCACCTCCAGGTTCCTGGGTCTTCCCTTATCTCTGTGCAAACATTCCAGGTGCCAATCCTGGAGATATTCCGGGTTGAAATAAGCTGAGTTGGCAGCCCTAATTCCTTTTGGATCATCAGGTCGCTTCATGAGTCCTTCCTTATGGGGTCTTTCTTCCTCGGGTGGCGAGCTAGGAATTTCTGTGGTTGTGGTTTCTGTAGATATCTACTGTTTTCTATGGGTGGGGTAGCTAGCCCCATGCCGAACCTCCTTAGTCGCCTCTTATGACATGTGCAGCAGGTAACAGTGGTTCTGTGCTTTACACCCCTAATTTGGGTCCCCATAACCACTTGGGCGATTCCAAGTACTGCAATAGCATTTAGTAGTTCAGGCTTCATAGTGAGTGCTCCTTAGAAACATTTGTATTCCGTTCAGTGTTGAAAAGCAGCGTTCTGTCTCTGATGTTGTCATGAGAATTGTCAAAGAGGATTTTTATCACTTTAGTAATTTCATTAAGAACATCATTTAGATTATTTTGCAAAATTAATTTTAGAAGTTTAATTAGTTTGCAAAATTAATTTTAGAAGTTTAATTAGTTTGCAAAATTAATTTTAGAAGTTTAATTAGTTTGCAAAATTAATTTTAGAAGTTTAATTAGTTTGCAAAATTAATTTTAGAAGTTTAATTAGTTTGCAAAATTCCTGAATATCAGATCTAGAATAGAATACTTCTAGTTCAGTTTCAAGCTTTTCTTTGTTAATCATGGGATATGCTTCAGTTGTCAGTACTATCTCTTCTGTAGGCAGTTCGTTCTTAAAACTAGTGAAGCTTTTCTTGTTAACTCTTAACTGTTCGTGGGTTTTAAGTTTTTTGGGTTATTTTTGAAGGCCTGCTCTATTACTAGAAGCCATATATACTCCATGAATTGAACATAGGCATGTTATATATGGTTAGAATGCTAATTGAATGTACTATCAAGATATGTGATTTTAATATCAGTGTGATGTGATATCAGTGACCTAATTTTGGTGATGCTAAAAATAGATTTAAAAACAAATTTCAAATAATTATAGTCACAAAGAAGGAAAAAATAAGTATGAAATATATCATGAAAACTATTAATATACTCTCTTAGTACCTTCATATTTACACAATATATCCAAACATGAAGTTGTTTGGACAATAAATAAGGCAGTAATTAGGATATTTGTAACTTCTAAATATTTCCATATTTTGAAGACACCAATTAATAAATAATAAATAAATAAGAGAAAATGATGCAGAACTGGTCTAGTAAGCAGCCCATAAAGAACTAACACTTATAGTCTTGATTAGGACAGTAATCTGAGTCATTAAATGCCATTTTTTAAGCAAATGTGTGATTTTTGACGAGCAAGTGAAACTGCCATGGGATTATCTAAATGGCGCCCTGAAATGTCGTGTAATAAAGCATGTTCTTACCACTGAAGTCGGAGAAGGTTCGCCTGAATGGCTAGGACACCTTACACACTGTTATCGGCTTCATGCAGAAATCAGGAGATACACATAAAGACTCCTGACTATGCATGAATTCATAGCGGGCGGAGGCAGAAGAAGAAAAAAGCATGCTTTATTCAACGAGATTAGACATCTTAAAATAAAAATATATTTTTAAACAATTTATTATGATAATATCATATGTTTTACATTATGAAACATAAATATATGCTTAAATGCATAAATAACACACAAATACTGCTAGTTCAGAGTCATGTAGCCATCTCATTTATAAATGAGATTTTCTTAGTACCTGAACGTTACAGGTTAAACAATTAACAGCTACTATATGTCTCTTGTACCGTATGCGTACTGTCAAGTAATTTCTCCACATAGCACTGTACTAGGCAACTCCTCAACTCGTGGAATTGAGCCAATATTTCTGCCTTTCATCAAAGTGTTTTTCATGGTTTCCTAGAGAGTCCTCTCTTTTCTTGAACCCTTTGTCTCCATTTCAATGGCTGCTTGGTATTCTTTGATCATTTTCTCAAGGTATGCCCAACATATCTCCATCTTTCCTTCTTATAGCAGGTCAACAGTGGTTGACCAGACATTTCTCTGATTTCATCATTTCTGAATTTGTCCCATTTTATGTTCATTATTTTTTGCAGACATCTATTTCAAAGTGATACTAAATGTTTAGTGGAAGAATATATGTCTATTATATCAAAACACATCATACAGTCGCACCCTTCATTAGCTTCTGCCATGATCGTTTTTGAAGGATTCTCACAGTACTCCGAGTTTTCTTTTTAAATTAGCGTTTTTGAAATCTGTTATATATTCATTAACAATCTGTTACACACTCAAATCTGTTATATATTCATTAACAATCTGTTACACACTCATTTCTCAAATCTGTTATATATTCATTTACTTTAAACACACTCATTTCTCACGATTGCATTTTGTTCTAAATTTCTTGAAACTGAAGCATAATCTGAGGGGAAAAACTCTAACCAAAGCATGAACTTATCATCATCAGATATTTTAAAATTCCTGTTGCTTGATTGCAATGGTTTGATCTGCATTTGATGTTGACTGTATTTCAGTAAGGCAGCTTTTTAAAGTTTTGCAAATTTTCATCAACTCTGTTTATGGTCTGTATGTTAAAGTTCTACCTTGTAGAGGATGGACATGGAAAGCTGACATCTATATGCTTCTTGAGAATAGATACATGTTACGGTGATCTTGAGAAGAATGTTGTAATAGTCAAAATATTAGGGATAAATATTCTTGTGTTCCGTGTAATACTTGCTGCGTTTCTCATGATTAAATTGATGTACGTAACAGTGACCTTGTAAATTGAAGTCCAACACAAATGCTACATAGTGTGGTACCTGGACCTTGTAAATTGAAGTCCAACACAAATGCTACATAGTGTGGTACCTGGACCTTGTAAATTGAAGTCCAACACAAATGCTACATAGTGTGGTACCTGGACCTTGTAAATTGAAGTCCAACACAAATGCTACATAGTGTGGTACCTGGACCTTGTAAATTGAAGTCCAACACAAATGCTACATAGTGTGGTACCTGGACCTTGTAAATTGAAGTCCAACACAAATGCTACATAGTGTGGTACCTGAACCTTGTAAATTGAAGTCCAACACAAATGCTACATAGTGTGGTACCTGAACCTTGTAAATTAGAGTCCAATACAAATGCTACATAGTGTGGCACTTGGACCTCTAAGAGTTAATTCCTGAAGGTTATATACTATACCAATGACTGATAAATTAATGATGTGTTTAGACTATACCATCAGCTGATAAATTAATGATGTGTCTAGACTATACCATCAGCTGATAAATTAATGATGTGTCTAGACTCTACCATCAACTGATAAATTAATGATGTGCCTAGACTGTACCATCAGCTGATAAATTAATGATGTGTCTAGACTATACCATTAGCTGATAAATTAATGATATGTCTAGACTGTACCATCAGCTGATAAATTAATGATATGTCTAGACTGTACCATCAGCTGATAAATTAATGATATGTCTAGACTGTACCATCAGCTGATAAATTAATGATATGTCTAGACTGTACCATCAGCTGATAAATTAATGATATGTCTAGACTGTACCATCAGCTGATAAATTAATGATATGTCTAGACTATACCATCAACTGATAAATTAATGATGTGTCTAGACTGTACCATCAATTGATAATTACCAATAGATGGATAATGTTACCAATAGATGGGTAATGTTACCAATAATTGATTTTTGGTCGCTACTAACATTATATGATTGATGTAATAATAGCTGAATAATATGTACTGTTACCAATAACTGATTTTTAAAGTGCTTTTACTAATAGCTGATTTCTTAGACACTGTTACCACCAGCTAATTGATGTATATTGTTAGAAATGGCTTATTAATGTGTACTGCTACCAATAATTGTTTTGTGTGTGATGTTACCAATAGCTGTTTTTGTGGACACTTTACCATAAGCTAATTTGATGCTTGTTTTAGAAATAGCTGATTAATTTGGACTGTTACCAACAGCTGATTTTTTGGGTGCTGTTACCAATAGCTGATTATTGAGCTATGTTTAAAGGGTTTTGTTACCACTGGCTAATTGATGTTCATTGTTAGCAATGGTTGATTAATTTGTACAGTTACCAATAGCTGCCCATGTATTATACAGTTAAGTATTAACTGTTACACTATGCACGATACTTCAAGTGTACTTTCTTTTGATGATTACTCTCAGGTCTCATTATTGGGTCATTTTTGTAACACATTGTCTTCCTATGTGACAACTGGTATTAGTTGTCTCCCATCATTTCTACAACTACGACTAGTATTAATTATCTTCCATCATCAGTAATTACTAGTGTTAATTATCTTCCATTATGAGTAATTACTAGTGTTAATTATCTTCCATCATGAGTATTACTAGTGCTAGTTGTCTCCCATCATGAATATTACTTGTGCTAGTTGTCTCCCATCATGAGTATTACTAGTGTTAGTTGTCCCCCATCATAACTACTATTACTAGTATTAATTATCTTCCATCATGAGTAATTACTAGTATTAATTATCTTCCATCATGAGTAATTACTAGTGTTAATTATCTTCCATTATGAGTAATTACTACTGTTAATTATCTTCCATTATGAGTAATTACTAGTGTTAATTATCTTCCATTATGAGTAATTACTAGTGTTAATTATCTTCCATTATGAGTATTACTAGTGCTAGTTGTCTCCCATCATGAATATTACTTGTGCTAGTTGTTCCATCATGAGTATTACTAGTGTTAGTTGTCCCCCATCATAACTACTATTACTAGTATTAGCTGTCTCATGATTACTATTACTAGTGTTAGTTGTCTCATGATTACTATTACTAGTGTCAGTTGTCTCCCATCATGATTACTATTACTAGTGTCAGTTGTCTCCCATCATGATAACTATTACTAATATTATTTGTCTCCCATCATGATTACTAGTGCTAGTTGTCTCCCATCATGACTACTGTTACCAGTGCTAGTTGCCTCCCATCATGATTACTATTACTAGTGCTACTTGTCTCCCATCATGATTACTAGTGCTAGTTGTCTCCCATCATGATTACTATGACTAGTGCTAGTTGTCTCCCATCATGATTACTATGACTAAAGCTAGTTGTCTCCCATCATGCTTACTAGTGCTAGTTGTCTCCTATCATGATTACTATGACTAGTGCTAGTTGTCTCCCATCATGATTACTATTACTAATACTATTTGTCTCCCATCATGCTTACTAGTGCTAGTTGTCTCCCATCATGACTACTGTTACTAGTGCTAGTTGTCTCCCATCATGATTACTATGACTAGTGCTAGTTGTCTCCCATCATGATTACTATGACTAGTGCTAGTTGTCTCTCATCATGATTACTATGACTAGTGCTACTTGTCTCCCATCATGATTACTATGACTAGTGCTAGTTGTCTCCCATCATGATTACTATGACTAGTGCTAGTTGTCTCCCATCATGCTTACTAGTGCTAGTTGTCTCCCATCATGATTACTATGACTAGTGCTAGTTGTCTCCCATCATGATTACTATGACTAGTGCTAGTTGTCTCCCATCATGCTTACTAGTGCTAGTTGTCTCCCATCATGATTACTATGACTAGTGCTACTTGTCCCCCATCATGATTACTATGACTAGTGCTAGTTGTCTCCCATCATGATTACTATGACTAGTGCTAGTTGTCTCCCATCATGATTACTATGACTAGTGCTAGTTGTCTCCCATCATGATTACTATGACTAGTGCTACTTGTCTCCCATCATGATTACTATTACTAGTGCTACTTGTCTCCCATCATGATTACTAGTGCTAGTTGTCTCCCATCATGATTACTATGACTAGTGCTACTTGTCTCCCATCATGATTACTATGACTAGTGCTAGTTGTCTCCCATCATGATTACTATGACTAGTGCTACTTGTCTCCCATCATGATTACTAGTGCTAGTTGTATCCCATCATGATTACTATGACTAGTGCTACTTGTCTCCCATCATGATTACTATGACTAGTGCTAGTTGTCTCCCATCATGCTTACTAGTGCTAGTTGTCTCCCATCATGATTACTATGACTAGTGCTACTTGTCCCCATCATGTATTAACTAGTGCTAGTTGTCTCCCATCATGATTACTATGACTAGTGCTAGTTGTCTCCCATCATGATTACTATTACTAGTGCTAGTTGTCTCCCATCATGATTACTAAGAGAAAAACCATCAATAGAAATGTCTCATTGTATATGACATTCAGAAGAAAATGAACAAAAGATGTGACTCAATGTCATTGAAAGATACTCTACAACAGACATATCTTGAAATAGCTGACATGTATGTCTACTTCTTCAATGCCCCCTCATGAGCCTCAGTGCCCTCACCATGCTCCTCAGAACACCCCTCATGATGCCCCCTCATGACGCCCCACCATGCCCTCACAACATCCCTCATGCCGCTTCTCACAACGTCTCCTCACGGCACCCTCAACATCCCCTTCATTATGCCCCCTCATGATGTCCTCACCATGCCCCTCACAATACCCTTTAAGAAAGCCCTTCATGACACCTTCTCGACATCCCCTTCACAATGCCCCTCTCTCATGAACACCCCCTCTCTCCCTGCGCTCATGATGCCCCACCCTGATGCCCCTCATGGTGCCCCTCATGACACCTTCACATGCCCCTCAGGATGCCCTCAAATGCCCCGTATGTCGCATCCTTCACGACGTCCCATTCATGACACCCTCTCATGACGCCCTCACTATGCTCCTCAACACGCCTCACAAGGCCTCCTCATTTACAACGCCTCACAACGCACAACACCTCTTCACGGCGCCACAACACCTCACGACACCTACAGCTCTCATGACACCTGTTATGGAACAAAGAAGAATAAAAGACAAACTAATAACCAATTGTGAATGAAACATAACATGACATTTTTATATTGCTGGATTTTGTCAGGCTTCTAGACTTTGTCAGGCTGTTTTACTTGTTCGATTTTACTGCTGTGTTATCTATTATACAGCCTTAGTTTTGTTTGATGGATTGATAGGTTGATACAATACCTTAGTTTTGTTTGATGGATTGATAGGCTTGACAACTCTAGCCTTAGTTCTGTTTGATGGATTGATTAGGTTGATACAACTCTAGCCTTAGATTTTGTTTGATGGATTGATCAGTTGATACACCTAGCCTTATTTTTGTTTAATGGATTGATAGGTTGATACAACCTAGCCTTAGTTTTGTTTGATGGATTGATAGGTTGATAAAACCTAGCCTAATTCCTGTTTGATGGATTGATAGTTGATACAACTGCTTTTTTGTTTGATGGATTGATAGGTTGATACAACTTGAGCCTTGTTTTGTTTGATGGATTGCTAGTTGATCAACCAGCCTTAGTTTTGTTTGATGGATTGATAGGTTGATACAACCTAGCCTTAGTTTTGTTTGATGGATTGATAGGTTGATACAACCTAGCTTTAGTTTTGTTTGATGGATTGATAGGTTGATACAACCTAGCCTTAGTTCTGTTTGATGGATTGATAGGTTGATACAACCTAGCCTTAGTTTTGTTTGATGGATTGATAGGTTGATACAACCTAGCCTTAGTTCTGTTTGATGGATTGATAGGTTGATACAACCTAGCCTTAGTTTTGTTTGATGGATTGATAGGTTGATACAACCTAGCCTTAGTTTTGTTTGATGGATTGATAGATTGATACATCCTAGCCTTAGTTTTGTTTGATGGATTGATAGGTTGATACAACCTAGCCTTAGTTTTGTTTGATGGATTGATAGGTTGATACAACCTAGCCTTAGTTTTGTTTGATGGATTGATAGGTTGATACAACCTAGCCTTAGTTTTGTTTGATGGATTGATAGGTTGATACAACCTAGCCTTAGTTTTGTTTGATGGATTGATAGGTTGATACAACCTAGCCTTAGTTTTGTTTGATGGATTGATAGGTTGATACAACCTAGCCTTAGTTTTGTTTGATGGATTGATAGGTTGATACAACCTAGCCTTAGTTTTGTTTGATGGATTGATAGGTTGATACAACCTAGCCTTAGTTTTGTTTGATGGATTGATAGGTTGATACAACCTAGCCTTAGTTTTGTTTGATGGATTGATAGATTGATACAACCTTCATCATTGAACTTCAGTAAATAACCATGTTTGTTCCTATCTCTTTCTTAAGCAAAAAGATCTCAGCATACGGAGCACAGATTCTGTAGCACCAACAAGTTTCCCTGATGTGATTTTTAGAATGTTGAAAATTTTTGAGAAATGTTATTTTAATTATATTTTCTATTAACTCGATTGTACCATTATATATTGCATAATGTCTGTAAGAAATTTCTCCATACTATTCTATCCTGATGATCTAATGAATACAGTATCTCTTGCCGCTCTTAGTAAAGTTCATTTTAAAGTTTATCTAGGGTGTTCTTTATTTCTTGCACCATTTGCCTCCCACTTCAATGCCTGCTTCATGATTCTTTGATCATTTCTTCTCAGAGTATGCGCAACATATCTCTATCTCTTTTTTGCATATAGCAGTGGTTGCTAATGGTTGACCAATTTCTCTGATTTTATGACTTTTTCTGAATGTGTTCCATTTTATGTTCATATTTTTTTCCCCTCAGACATCTATTATTAATTACATTCAACTTACTTTCTATATCTTTTGTCATTTTCCAACTCTCGCTGACATATGTTAGGATTGTCAACTCTCGCTGACATATGTTAGGATTGATACAACATTGAAATAAAAAATGTGTAATTTAGTTTTAGAACTATATAAATTGAAGTTTCATATTTTATTTTATTTAAGCAATTTTATTTATTATTAACACACTAACTACCAAGGGCCGCAGACTGTGTCATGATTTGTTTTATTGGCTAGTTAATTCAAATTTACCACCATATTTCATTGACCTCTTTGTCCCAGGAGACGATAGGTTTTGTTCACTTAGTTTGTTCTGTGCTGAATCGCAACATCTATTGTGACTGTAATTTTCTATTCTGGATTCGCAATCCTTGACACAATTAAATAGAAATAACTTTCTGCTTATTCGAACGGTCCATATCGACCACTTGTTAACCACTCTGTGTGATTTGCATGTGATCTGAGCCTAAGATCGATTGTACATTGTGCCAGTTATGCGCCTACAAGTAGACCAGCACATCCGATTTCTACTATGCTTTTTATTTACTGGGTAGCTTCCCTAGGTCCTACATCAGTTGCCGCTTACGACTTGCCTTGTATATTGCAGTGGTACTATTCTTTGCCCCACTTGCGGGCTCTGGCACCACATGGGCGGGATTTCTTTCATATGGCATCTGTCAATCTCTGCAGAAATTTGCTAGCCACCTGCCGACAATATTACACAAACTCCGTAGCTCCTGCAACAATCCTAGGTGCCTCTTATGAAATCCTTATGTGTCAAACTGAACATGAAGGAGACATAGATAGATTACAGACTGTACATTAAATAGATTATTCTGTGCTTATAGTTTCACGTGTCAAACTGAACATGAAGGGGATATCGATAGATTACAGACTGTACATTGAATAGATTATTCTGTGCTTATAGTTTCATGTGTCAAACTGGATATGAAGAGGAGATAGATTACAGACTGTACATTAAATAGATTATTTTGTAAATATAGTTTCAAATAGCTTTTTTGTGCACATTATTTTTGTATAATTAAATATATTTGTGTGTCTGTTCTTCATACTTTCTTCTTCATAATTTCTTCTTACTTTCTTCTTCATACTTTTCTTCTTCATACTTTCTTCATACTTCTCTTCATATTTCTTCTTCATCTTTCTTCTTCATACTTTCTTCTTCATACTTTCTTCTTCATACTTTCTTCATACTTTCTTCTTCATTCTTCTTACTTTCTTCCATACTTTCTTCTTCATACTTTCTTCATACTTCTTCTTCATACTTATCTTCTTCTTATACTTTCTTCTTCATACTTTCTTCATACTTTCTTCATACTTTCTTCATACTTTCTTCATACTTTCTTCTTCATACTTTCTTCTTCATACTTTCTTCTTCATACTTTCTTCTTTTCATACTTCTTCTTCATACTTTCTTCTTCATACTTTCTCTTCTTCATAATCTTTCTTCTTCATACTTTCTTCTTCATACTTTCTTCTTCATACTTCTATACTTTCTTCTTCATACTTCTTCTTCATTTCTTCTTATACTTTCTTCTTCATACTTTCTTCTTCATACTTCTTCTTCATACTTCTTCTTCATACTTTCTTCTTCATACTTTCTCATACTTTCTTCTTCACTTTCTTCTTCATACTTTCTTCTTCATACTTTCTTCTTCTACTTTCTTCTATTCCATACTTTCTTCTTCATACTTTCTTCTTCATACTTTCTTCTTCATACTTTCTTCTTCATACTTTCTTCTTCATACTTTCTTCTTCATACTTTCTCTTCTTCATACTTCTTCTCTCTTCTTCATACTTTCTTCTTCATACTTTCTTCTTCATACTTTCTTCATACTTTCTTCTTCATACTTTCTTCTTCATACTTTCTTCTTCATACTTTCTTCATACTTTCTTCATACTTTCTTCATACTTTCTTCTTCATACTTTCTTCTTCATACTTTCTTCTTCATACTTTCTTCTTCATACTTTCTTCTTCATACTTTCTTCTTCACTTTCTTCTTCATACTTTCTTCTTCATACTTTCTTCTTCATACTTTCTTCTTTCTACTTTCTTCTTCATACTTTCTTCTTCATACTTTCTCATACTTCTACTTCTTCATACTTTCTTCTTCATACTTTCTTCTTCATACTTTCTTCTTCATACTTTCTTCTTCATACTTTCTTCATACTTCTCTCATACTTTCTTCTTCATACTTTCTTCTTCATACTTCTTCTTCATACTTTCTTCTTCATGCTTTCTTCATCCTTTCTTCTTCATACTTTCTTCATACTTCTCTTTCTCATACTTTTTCATACTTTCTTCATACTTTCTCCCATACTTTCTTCTTCATCTTTCTTCTTCATACTTTCTTCTTCATACTTTCTTTCTTCATACTTTCTCTACTTCATACTTTCTTCTTCACTACTTTCTTCTTCATACTTTTCTTCCTTCATCTTTCTTCATACTTTTCATACTTCTTCATACTTTCTCATACTTTCTTCTTCATACTTTCTTCTTCATACTTTCTTCTTCATACTTCTTCTACTTTCTTCATACTTTCTTCTTTTCTACTTTCTACTTTCTTCATTTATTTTTAATGACTTGTAAATGCATTTTCAATTTCTCAAATATTTGTTATATTGTTTTCATACTTTCTTCATACTTCTCATACTTTCTTTCTTCATGCTTTCTACTTCATACTTTCTTCTATACTTTCATACTTTTTTCATACTTTCTTCATACTTTCTCATACTTTCTTCTTCACTTTCTTCTTCATACTTTCTTCTTCAAACTTTTTTCTTCATACTTTCTACTTCATACTTTCTCATACTTTTTTTCATACTTTCTTCATACTTTCTCATACTTTCTTCTTCATACTTTCTTCTTCATACTTCTTCATACTTTCTTCATACTTTCTTCTTCATGCTTTCTACTTTCTACTTTCTTCATTTATTTTTAATGAGATTTGTAAATGCATTTGAAAGTTTCCACAAATATTTGTGTTATTTCATGAGTGACAACAGGTAACACATATGATTTCAATACATTTTCGTGTTATTTCTGTGAATAAATAAAAGTAATTTTACTATAAGATTTCAATATATTTTGGTGTTTTTTTTCTGTAAATGTAAAAGTGTTTTTTTTTAAAATTTGGTTTTGCCCAATCCTGTTTTGCCTCACAGCGTCAGTATAAAAAGAGTATTTCTAGAATAAGCCCTTGTTTGCACTTTGTAAATAGTGTCTTTTGTCGTCTCCGTTATCTCAGAGGGCCGCCTTTTGCTTCATATCCATTGTATCTGAGTAATATTGCTCTTTTGGTTGCACTGTCTGTTGGTATTAGTTCACACAGGAAACATTTCAGTTGTTAGCATTTCGTGTGATTTTCATTGGCACAGGAACGGAGCAATTATGGGGTGACCCGTTGCAGTGAAGTTGGAACTGTACTTATGAACTATGAACTATGTCTGTTGGTAATCTGCTTATTGTGGCCGAACCATTTAAGTTCTTATTACTTGATGAAGTTCAGTACTGATGTTGTATTCCCCTTTTCAAATGGGACAACATGAGGACTGATTTCACAGTTAAGCAGCTGATAGAAGATAATGCAAATGATGATGATGTTGTTGTTGACCAATGGGTCTGTTCAACGTGGTGAGAAGTCAGGCTGGGGTTTCTTAGCTAATGCGCATAGTAGGGTTGTTGCAGAGCAAGGTGGAGCGTACATGACAACTACTTCTAGTATGAGGATGGAGGTTGAGGCAGTTACTGCTGCCCTCCATTGGCTCTCTGGGACTTCATTTACTGGGGCCGTTGTTGTACCTGATTCTCAGTCGATGCTTCACAAGATCCAAAAGAGCAGGTATCGGTATGAGTGGATGTCGTCTATAGAAGTTTCTAACCTCCAGAGACTTACGTGGATATACTGTTCTGTGCATGCGGGTGTTTACGGTAATGAGAGAGCGAACAGGCTAGCATCAACAGGATCAATTGTTGGGGAGTTTAAGACGGATAAGAGGAGTGTTCTTCGGTCTCTTCGCGACTGTCTTTTGGATGAGGACACTGAAATAGATGGTGAATTGATCCAGCGATTTAAACAATTTGGAGTTGCCCATTGTAAAAGTAGAACTGAATGCCTGAGGCGCAGAGTGAAGAGTGTGTTTAATCAGCGAGCCACAGGAACCATCAGTATGCATACTCTTCGATATCTGTTGGGGAGACTGAGCACCTATGGGTCTGCTCATATATGGAGTGCAATGATGTCAGTTTACTAACCAATAACTCCCTTTTTCTCTGATGTCTTCATTTCTCAACCGGTCTCTTTTTGTTACCCCCATCCAAACTGGATATAAAAGGTAGTTGCATTAAATTATCCTGATATGTATAACATTGGATTCTCCAAAAGATTTTCAATGTTTGTTGGCCTACAAGCTCTAATAAAACCAATAATAGAACTCTTAGGTTGAAAGGGTGTGCCTCTGCTTAAAGAGGCATTCTTCTTTCTTATTTTGTCGTCACACTGCTACCGGGTTGTTGCCCAGTGTCGTCACACTGCTAACCGGGTTGTTGCCCAGTGTCATGGTTTTTTGTTGTTTTTGTCTTGCGCTGTTCTAATGGCTTGTGTGATAGTTATTTTTGCTCTTTGACAGTATTCCACTATGCCATCTAACCATCTTTTTCATGGTCTTCCTCTCGCCTTCTTTCCTGATTTTCTGTTGTAGAAGACTATGTATACTGTGGAGTTTGGATGCATTCTTATTAAATGGCCAAAACACTTTATTCTTTGTTTCTCAATGTAATTCAAGCAAGGTTCTGTGCCAACTTTCTTTCTTATGCTGATGTAGGTGACTTTGTTTCTCAATGTAATTCAAGCAAGTTTCTGTCTCAACTTTCTTCTTATGTTGATGTTGGTGACTTTGTTTCTCAATGTAATTTCTTGCAAGGTTCTGTCCCAACTTTCTTTCTTTGACTCTTGTCTTTTCTGCTGCTGCTGGTAACTTTTTGCAGGCATCACATTTCACATGTAGTTATTTTTTGTAACTGCGATTTGCTCATTGTCCATGTTTGGCTCTGGTAACACAGAGTAGGTATCAAAAGAGGCTTTAATCCCCTACTTAAAAAAAGAAAAGAAATCTTCATAATGAGTTATTTTTTACTTTGTTGGCAACTTTGATCTGACAATAATAGTAGTCTAGTTCTTAGTTTGACAAGGACATGCCAAAAGATTTGCTCTGACAATAATAGTAGTCTAGTTCTTAGATTGACAAGGGACATGCCAAAAGATTTGCTCTGACAATAATAGTAGTCTAGTTCTTAGATTGACAAGGGACATGCCAAAAGATTTGCTCTGACATAATAGTAGTTTAGTTCTTAGATTGACAAGGACATGCCAAAAGATTTACTCTGACATAATAGTAGTCTAGTTCTTAGTTTGACAAGGGACATGCGAAAAGATTTACTCTGACATAATAGTAGTCTAGTTCTTAGTTTGACAAGGGACATGCCAAAAGATTTACTCTGACAATAATAGTAGTCTAGTTCTTAGTTTGACAAGGGACATGCCAAAAGATTTACTCTGACAATAATAGTAGTCTAGTTCTTAGATTGACAAGGACATGCCAAAAGATTTACTCTGACAATAATAGTAGTCTAGTTCTTAGTTTGACAAGGGACATGCCAAAAGAGGTTCTCTTATTCTTCTCTTCAATCCTATTTTGCCTCACAGCGTCATTATAAGAGATTTCTAGAACGGCTTTTTGTGTCCGCTTTATAAGTACTGTTCTTCACTAGCTCTGATGTTACTTAGTCAATTTTTGGCGTGGATGACCTCTTGCTTTATATCCACTGTTTCAGAATAGCACTGATCTTAGTCAATTTTTGGCGTGGATGACCTCTTGCTTTGTATCCACTGTTTCAGAATAGCACTGATCTTAGTCAATTTTTGGTGTGGATGACCTCTTGCTTTATATCCACTGTTTCAGAATAGCACTGATCTTAGTCAATTTTTGGCATGGATGACCTCTTGCTTTATATCCACTGTTTTAGAATAGCACTGATCTTAGTCAATTTTTGCTGGATGACCTCTTGCTTTGTATCCACTGTTTCAGAATAGCACTGATCTTAGTCAATTTTTGGCGTGGATGACCTCTTGCTTTGTATCCACTGTTTTAGAATAGCACTGATCTTAGTCAATTTTTGGCGTGGATGACCTCTTGCTTTGTATCCACTGTTTCAGAATAGCACTGATCTTAGTCAATTTTTGGCGTGGATGACCTCTTGCTTTGTATCCACTGTTTCAGAATAGCACTGATCTTAGTCAATTTTTGGCGTGGATGACCTCTTGCTTTGTATCCACTGTTTCAGAATAGCACTGATCTTAGTCAATTTTTGGCGTGGATGACCTCTTGCTTTGTATCCACTGTTTCAGAATAGCACTGATCTTAGTCAATTTTTGGCGTGGATGACCTCTTGCTTTGTATCCACTGTTTCAGAATAGCACTGATCTTAGTCAATTTTTGGCATGGATGACCTCTTGCTTTGTATCCACTGTTTTAGAATAGCACTGATCTTTCCATTCTAGAAAATTGCGAGAGCTGCAGACTCAACTATAAGTACAATAGATACAACAGTAAGCACTGAACAATTACAGTAACAATTTGACACTGAACAATCAAAGTAACAATTTGACACTGAACAATTACAGTAACAATTTGACACTGAACAATCAAAGTAACAATTTGACACTGAACAATTACAGTAACAATTTGACACTGAACAATCAAAGTAACAATTTACACTGAACAATTAGAGTAACAATTTGACACTGAACAATTAGAGTAACAATTTGACACTGAATAATTAGAGTAACAATTTGACACTGAACAAATCTCTGTCAAATACAAGAAATAACAAAGGCAGTACTGGTGCATTATAATTATGTGGTTTATTTAAGGTTTATAATAGTAGTAGTTGTAGTAGTAGTTGTAGTAGTAGTGGTAGTAGTAGTAGTTGTAGTAGTAGTAGTAGTGACAGTAGCAGCAGCAATAGCAGTATTAATCGTAGTAGTGGTATTATTATTAGTTGTAGCAGTACCAGCCGAAATAGTAGTATTAGTAGTTGTAGTATCAGTCGTAGTAGTAATTTTATTATTAGTAGTAGCAGCACAAGTAGTAGTAGTAGAAGTAGTAGTGGTGATGGTAGTAGTAACAGTAATAATAGTAGTAGTAGCAGCAGCAGTAATTGTTGTAGTAGTAGTAATTGCAGTAGTAATAGTAGCGGCAGCAGTAATAGTAGTAGTAACAGAAGTAGTAGTAGTAACAGAAGTAGTAGTAGTAACAGAAGTAGTAGTAGTAACAGAAGTAGTAGTAGTAACAGAGTAGTGTAGTAGTGTAGTAGTAATAGTAGTAGTAGTAGTAGTAGTAATAGTATAAGTAGTAGTAGCATGAATCTTTCTTTTCTCCAATCCTGTTTTGCCTCACAGCGTCAGAATAAGAAGAGATTTCTAGAACGGGCTTTTGTGTGCACCTCATCTATAGTGTCTTTCGTGGCATCTGTTATCTCTGAGGTCCATCTTTGGTGTGGCCGGAATTTTACTTTGTATCCATTGTATCGTAGCAACATCGCACTTTGAGGTGCACTGTCTGTTGGTAATCTGCTTATGTGGCCGAATCACTTAATTTGTTGTTTCTTGATGAAGTTTAGTACTGATGTTGTACCCACTTTTTTCCTGATGTCTTCAATTCTCAACCAGTCTCTTCGTATTAGACCCAGCATTCTGCGTAGACACTTCATCTCTGTTGTGTCTAGTTTTCCTCTACTTGTAGCATAATGTGGGGAGAAAGATTGTGTTGAACATTGCTTTTTTGTGTTCATAGTGATATGTTTGCACCTTAAAATTGGCACCATTTGTCCTATCATTTGAATTTGTTTTGTTGCATCTGTGTCATTAGTTATTCTTCTGTTTGCTGAAAAAATGCTCCCTAGATATGTAAAGTCTTTGACTTGTTTTAATTGGCGATTGTTGATGGATATATTGGTAGCGTTTTCCTCTCTAGCGAATGTCATTATTTCGGTTTTGCCGATGTTTATTCTCATATTGTATTCATTACATGTTAACTGGAGTGTTGCTATTCTTCTGTTGTTGACATGATTGCCTGATCGTCGGCAAAAAGAGTTCCCCAAGATTGTTTCCTTCACTGGTGTTAGCTGTTTTACAGATTTGATCAATATATGTGATGAACAGCAGCGGAGATAGTACGCATCCTTGTCTTACTCCTGACCGTACATGAAATTTTTCTGATAGTCCTGTGTTTGGTTGATTTGTAGCTGGCTTTTTATATAACGGCTCTTGCATAGATTGATTAGGTAGTTATTAACACCATAAGTTGATAATATTTTCCACAGCATGTGTCTGTCTACGCGGTCGAACGCTTTTTCCTGATCTACAAAAGCAACGTGCAGTAGTTTGTCGGATTCGATAGTCCTTTCAACTAACTGCATTGGTAGCAGTAGCAATGTTAATAGCAGCAGAAGTATTAGTAGCAGAAGTAGTAATAGCAGTAGTAGTAGCAGTAGCAGCAATAGTAATATTAATAGCAGTTGTATTAGAAGTAGTAATATTAGCTGACGTAGTAGCATCAGTATTAGTAGTAGTAGCAATAGTAGCAGCAGAAGTAGTAGTAGCAGTAGTAATGTTGATAGCAAAGTTGAGCTGATACAGAAACATAAAGGTAACCATAACAACACCACGCTGTTGGATAACAAATATATATATATATATATATAGTTTCTTAGACTTGAGACAAGAAGATATTATTGTATACCTCGTATAGTGAGACAAGAAGATACTCTTGTACACCTCGTATAGTGAGACAAGAAGATACTCTTGTATACCTCGTATAGTGAGACAAGAAGATACTCTTGTATACCTCGTATGGTGAGACAAGAAGATACTCTTGTACACCACGTATAGTGAGACAAGAAGATACTCTTGTATACCTCGTATGGTGAGACAAGAAGATACTCTTGTACACCACGTATAGTGAGACAAGAAGATACTCTTGTATACCTCGTATGGTGAGACAAGAAGATACTCTTGTATACCTCGTATAGTGAGACAAGAAGATACTCTTGTACACCACGTATAGTGACCACACCCAAACTGAGTAACCAGAGATAGTAATAATCATATTTGCTCATATATTAAAAAGTTTAAAATGTTCAAAGAATTGGAAAGTGCATGAAAATATTGTGTGTGATAATTGATAATCAATAATCGATACAGAATGACATTTCTTTTAACAGTTATTGACACAGATTGGAAAACAATCAATTATTATTTTAAATAACAAAATGGATGAAAGTATGGAAGACATAAACGTATGATGTAGATAAAATTACCACATAAACAATTTGCGATTTAGTTTTAGATTTAAAATGATTTATCAATGTTAAGATATCAACAAAGAAGTCTCTGTGACGTAGATGTTAGTTGCTTGTCTCTCGTGTCAAAGGTAACCAGTTCGATACCTTGTGGAGCCATCGAGATATTTTTTCAGAGTCATGATCTCAGTGTAGGTGAGATCGAGTTAATAATCCTATCGGAGACGGACGATAAAACGTAGGTCATGTGTTCAAGTTGAGCACGTAAAAGAACCATTGGTAGTTCAAAATCGAGATGAGCAGGCTGGAAAGCTGCTGTCCGGGCAAAACTAATGAGAAAAAGATTACAAATAAAACTCCTATATAGATATCTTTACCATCTTCAAAATTACATCGGGGATCCTCGTCGTTGCTACGGAGTTCGTGCGCTGTAGCTGAGACCTTCCTGTGTAAGAAAGGGATCGGAACATACATGATTACTCACCGAAGTGCAATGATAATAGTCATATCTATCAATCAATCAATCAATCAATCATTCAATCAATCAATCAAAATATCAACAAAAAAAGCAACAAGAATGACCAGATTAACAAGGGGTTTAGTCAACTTGTAGAACGTTTGCACGAATGGATTAGATTAGATTAACAAGGGGTTTAGTCAACTTGTAGAACGTTTGCACGAATGGATTAGATTAGATTAACAAGGGGTTTAGTCAACTTGTACAACGTTTGTACGAATGGATTAGATTTACAAGGGGTTTAGTCAACTTGTAGAACGTTTGCACGAATGGATTAGATTAGATTAACAAGGGGTTTAGTCAACTTGTACAACGTTTGTACGAATGGATTAGATTTACAAGGGGTTTAGTCAACTTGTAGAACGTTTGCACGAATGGATTAGAGCGAGGATCTCATGCGGGAGATACGGATTCAATCCATGGTCAAGAAAATGAATTTTTTTCTGTTGGGACATAAAGAAATATAACCTGAACAATTTCACAGCGACTGCACTAACTATGCGACTATTACATTTATCAAGCATATGTCCCTCCTGTCCTACACAGCCCTAAAAGCGGTATTACAGGAAGTAAAGATTGTTTTTTGATGTGGTCAGCTTTGATGATTTTTCCCCTTATTAGCAATCAGATATGGCACCATGATACAGTATAATTTAGTAAACGTGGTAGTATAAAGTAAGGTTTTCTGTTTGCAAATCTGACCAATCACTCATCGGTTTATCAGTAGATCAGAATACTAAGAGCATGCATATTTCCAGTGGCAACGCATGGGTGTGAAGCATGGACATTTAACAATGCAGTGGAAAAACATATATGTGCTTTTGAATATAAGAGTTACAGAAGACTTCGTACATCCTTAACAAAGAAGAGAACAAATAGATCTATACAGAAAGAAATCAAAATCAAAGAAAACTGCCTAATGCTACAAAAAATAAAATAAAATTGAGGTACTTTGGACATATTAAAAGACACAAAGGGCTGGAGAAGACCATCATGGAAAGAGGCATACCGGCAAAGAGGAGAAGAAGACCATGAAGAAGATGGATTCAGGATGTAACTGATGGTTTGAGCATAACGGGTGTAGAGGCGGGACACCTGGCCTATGACATATATATTCAGAAGGACTGTTGGGGTGGCAAAGTTCTGCTCAGGACAAGCTATTTGATGATGATGAGCTCATCTGTGCAATTTCGCTTCTCGACTTTATGGTTGATATCAAAGTGAAGTGCATTAGTAGTAGTAGTAGTAGTAGTAGTAGCAGTAGTAGTAGTAGAGATAGTAGTAGTAGTAGTAGTAGAATTAGCAGTAGTAGTGTAGTGTAGTAGCAGTAGTAGTAGTAGAGATAGCAGTAGTAGAGGTAGTAGTACTACCACCACCACTACTACTACTACTATTGCTTGATCTTGGCTAGGGGGTGGGGCTTTAAAACTGCTAAATTGCATGCTGTTATAAAAAATAAACAGGCCACAAGCGGCTCTCTCCAAGACGATGAATATTTCGGACCTTGCTCTCTCTCTCTTACGTACTGGGTCGGCCCAGTGCAGCACTGCCGGGTAGGTCACGATCAAAAAAAGATCTATACTGATCTGTGTCTAATCAGTATACATCTTCTATGGTTGAAAGCAAAACCACCTATAGTTATTATAACTGAGGATACTAAAACCTTGGTCATACTGGAGTCACAGACACATACTTTTACCCATGCATGTGTTCTCACTGACTCAATGGGAATGCTCAGGAAGATTGAACCAGGCTAGACTCTGAGGAGGTCTACGCTGACAACAATCAGTTTTTGCTGTTGAGACAGTGCATGCAGGATGTAAGGGAAAATGAACGTGAATAGAGGCTTGCAGGTATGGCTGCTGTAAAAAGTGGGAAAGCAATAGACAAGACTGATATTCTGAATTCACCAAGGGAGGAAATGCGTGTAAATGATTCAAGTAATATTGGGGAATCTATAACACTAACCAGACTGCAAGAATACCAAGTCAAATATGGTGTAGCTTGACAAGAGCGTTAAACTGGTACCAAAAGAAGAATAGTAAATCTACAAAAGCTAGCAGAAGATAACGAAGACATATCTACAGAAAACAGCAGGAGATAACATTTCGACTACAATATACTATTTTGTGCTTGGTGACTTCTTCTCTTATTTCAGCATTTCTTGTTGGAGTGATAATTCGCAAAGTTGTTTTTGTCCATTTCAGATTTCTTGTGCTCGTCACCGTGCTTACATTTGTCTACCTCTTCAGATATACACACACTTTGATTACACACATATACATACGTAGATTATACAAGTACTGATATATACACACTTAGATTACCATATCTCTCTCTTCTCTCTCTTGCTTTGTTATTACTGTATGGTTTTCTCAAAGTGTATCCTATCCAGCGACATAGTTTTGTTTAACTCTCTTGGTTCACTGGAATCTGTCTTGTTCTCTCCATAAGTTCCTCATATGTGACCCTATCATACCATCTCTTGGTTCACTGGAATCTGTCTTGTTCTCTCCATAAGTTCCTCATTTGTGACCCTATCATACCATCTCTTGGTTCACTGGAATCTGTCTTGTTCTCTCCATAAGTTCCTCATTTGTGACCCTATCATACCATCTCTTGGTTCACTGGAATCTGTCTTGTTCTCTCCATAAGTTCCTCATTTGTGACCCTATCATACCATCTCTTGGTTCACTGGAATCTGTCTTGTTCTCTCCATAAGTTCCTCATTTGTGACCCTATCATACCATCTCTTGGTTCACTGGAATCTGTCTTGTTCTCTCCATAAGTTCCTCATTTTTGACCCTATCATACCATCTCTTGGTTCACTGGAATCTGTCTTGTTCTCTCCATAAGTTCCTCATTTGTGACCCTATCATACCATCTCTTGGTTCACTGGAATCTGTCTTGTTCTCTCCATAAGTTCCTCATTTGTGACCCTATCATACCATCTCTTGGTTCACTGGAATCTGTCTTGTTCTCTCCATAAGTTCCTCATTTGTGACCCTATCATACCATCTCTTGGTTCACTGGAATCTGTCTTGTTCTCTCCATAAGTTCCTCATATGTGACCCTATCATACCATCTCTTGGTTCACTGGAATCTGTCTTGTTCTCTCCATAAGTTCCTCATTTGTGACCCTATCATACCATCTCTGGTTCACTGGAATCTGTCTTGTTCTCTCCATAAGTTCCTCATTTGTGACCCTATCATACCATCTCTTGGTTCACTGGAATCTGTCTTGTTCTCTCCATAAGTTCTCATTTGTGACCCTATCATACCATCTCTTGGTTCACTGGAATCTGTCTTGTTCTCTCCATAAGTTCCTCATATGTGACCCTATCATACCATCTCTTGGTTCACTGGAATCTGTCTTGTTCTCTCCATAAGTTCCTCATTTGTGACCCTATCATACCATCTCTTGGTTCACTGGAATCTGTCTTGTTCTCTCCATAAGTTCCTCATTTGTGACCCTATCATACCATCTCTTGGTTCACTGGAATCTGTCTTGTTCTCTCCATAAGTTCCTCATTTGTGACCCTATCATACCATCTCTTGGTTCACTGGAATCTGTCTTGTTCTCTCCATAAGTTCCTCATTTGTGACCCTATCATACCATCTCTTGGTTCACTGGAATCTGTCTTGTTCTCTCCATAAGTCCCTCATTTGTGACCCTATCATACCATCTCTTGGTTCACTGGAATCTGTCTTGTTCTCTCCATAAGTTCCTCATTTGTGACCCTATCATACCATCTCTTGGTTCACTGGAATCTGTCTTGTTCTCTCCATAAGTTCCTCATTTGTGACCCTATCATACCATCTCTTGGTTCACTGGAATCTGTCTTGGTCTCTCCATAAGTTCCTCATTTGTGACCCTATCATACCATCTCTTGGTTCACTGGAATCTGTCTTGTTCTCTCCATAAGTTCTCATTTGTGACCCTATCATACCATCTCTTGGTTCACTGGAATCTGTCTTGTTCTCTCCATAAGTTCCTCATTTGTGACCCTATCATACCATCTCTTGGTTCACTGGAATCTGTCTTGTTCTCTCCATAAGTTCCTCATTTGTGACCCTATCATACCATCTCTGGTTCACTGGAATCTGTCTTGTTCTCTCCATAAGTTCCTCATTGTGACCCTATCATACCATCTCTTGGTTCACTGGAATCTGTCTTGTTCTCTCCATAAGTTCCTCTATGTGACCTATCATACCATCTCTTGGTTCACTGGAATCTGTCTTGTTCTCTCCATAAGTTCCTCATTTGTGACCCTATCATACCATCTCTTGGTTCACTGGAATCTGTCTTGTTCTCTCCATAAGTTCCTCATTTGTGACCCTATCATACCATCTCTTGGTTCACTGGAATCTGTCTTTTCTTCCATAAGTTCCTCATTTGTGACCCTATCATACCATCTCTTGGTTCACTGGAATCTGTCTTGTTCTCTCCATAAGTTCCTCATTTTTGACCCTATCATACCATCTCTTGGTTCACTGGAATCTGTCTTGTTCTCTCCATAAGTTCCTCATTTGTGAACCTATCATACCATCTCTTGGTTCACTGGAATCTGTCTTGTTCTCTCCATAAGTTCCTCATTTGTGACCTATCATACCATCTCTTGTTCACTGAATCTGTCTTGTCTCTCCATATTCTATTTCCCTTCTACCTCTCTGTCATGGATTTTTCTCAAAGTTCATTTACCTATCATACCATCTCTTGGTTCACTGGAATCTGTCTTGTTCTCTCCATAAGTTCCTCATTTGTGACCCTATCATACCATCTCTTGGTTCACTGGAATCTGTCTTGTTCTCTCCATAAGTTCCTCATTTGTGACCCTATCATACCATCTCTTGGTTCACTGGAATCTGTCTTGTTCTCTCCATAAGTTCCTCATTTGTGACCCTATCATACCATCTCTTGGTTCACTGGAATCTGTCTTGTTCTCTCCATAAGTTCCTCATTTGTGACCCTATCATACCATCTCTTGGTTCACTGGAATCTGTCTTGTTCTCTCCATAAGTTCCTCATTTGTGACCCTATCATACCATCTCTTGGTTCACTGGAATCTGTCTTGTTCTCTCCATAAGTCCTCATTTGTGACCCTATCATACCATCTCTTGGTTCACTGGAATCTGTCTTGTTCTCTCCATAAGTTCCTCATTTGTGACCCTATCATACCATCTCTTGGTTCACTGGAATCTGTCTTGTTCTCTCCATAAGTTCCTCATTTGTGACCCTATCATACCATCTCTTGGTTCACTGGAATCTGTCTTGGTCTCTCCATAAGTTCCTCATTTGTGACCCTATCATACCATCTCTTGGTTCACTGGAATCTGTCTTGTTCTCTCCATAAGTTCCTCATTTGTGACCCTATCATACCATCTCTTGGTTCACTGGAATCTGTCTTGTTCTCTCCATAAGTTCCTCATTTGTGACCCTATCATACCATCTCTTGGTTCACTGGAATCTGTCTTGTTCTCTCCATAAGTTCCTCATTTGTGACCCTATCATACCATCTCTTGGTTCACTGGAATCTGTCTTGTTCTCTCCATAAGTTCCTCATTTGTGACCCTATCATACCATCTCTTGGTTCACTGGAATCTGTCTTGTTCTCTCCATAAGTTCCTCATATGTGACCCTATCATACCATCTCTTGGTTCACTGGAATCTGTCTTGTTCTCTCCATAAGTTCCTCATTTGTGACCCTATCATACCATCTCTTGGTTCACTGGAATCTGTCTTGTTCTCTCCATAAGTTCCTCATTTGTGACCCTATCATACCATCTCTTGGTTCACTGGAATCTGTCTTGTTCTCTCCATAAGTTCCTCATTTGTGACCCTATCATACCATCTCTTGGTTCACTGGAATCTGTCTTGTTCTCTCCATAAGTTCCTCATTTGTGACCCTATCATACCATCTCTTGGTTCACTGGAATCTGTCTTGTTCTCTCCATAAGTCCCTCATTTGTGACCCTATCATACCATCTCTTGGTTCACTGGAATCTGTCTTGTTCTCTCCATAAGTTCCTCATTTGTGACCCTATCATACCATCTCTTGGTTCACTGGAATCTGTCTTGTTCTCTCCATAAGTTCCTCATTTGTGACCCTATCATACCATCTCTTGGTTCACTGGAATCTGTCTTGGTCTCTCCATAAGTTCCTCATTTGTGACCCTATCATACCATCTCTTGGTTCACTGGAATCTGTCTTGTTCTCTCCATAAGTTCCTCATTTGTGACCCTATCATACCATCTCTTGGTTCACTGGAATCTGTCTTGTTCTCTCCATAAGTTCCTCATTTGTGACCCTATCATACCATCTCTTGGTTCACTGGAATCTGTCTTGTTCTCTCCATAAGTTCCTCATATGTGACCCTATCATATTATTCCAGTCCCTCTATTCTGCGCAGACACCAGTTGATGAATGTTTGCAATATATGCGTTATTATTTTAGTAGTTCTCCATGTTTATAACACATACAGCAGAACTGATTTAACATTAGAGTTAAATATTCTAATTTTTGTTATAGATTTGATTTCTGTAGACTTCCATATGTTTCTCAGTGCAATGAAAGCTCCTCTTGCCTTCTGTATTCTTATTTTGACATCTCTATCTGTTCCACTCCATTTGTCTACATTGTTGCCCAAATATGTATATGATTCTACCTCTTGAAGTGGGATTTCCTCAGGAGATCAAGTTTTCGTTTGCTTGGTTAATTCTCATTATCATTGTATTTCCCTTATGAATGTTCAGTCCTAGTTGCTGGGACTTTTGATTCAATGTGTTTAGCTTATCTATTTGATTTCGTGTATGTGACAGAAGGGCTATATCATCAGCGAAGTCCAGATCTTATAGTTGCTCTGTCAGAGTCCATTGAATTCCATTGCTGGTGTTAGTTACTGTGGTCTTCATAAACCAGTCTATTGTCAGTAAGAACAACAAAGGTGATAGAAGACATCCATGATGCACTCCTGTTTCTATTCCAAAAGTGGCTGTTAGTTTACCTTCATGACGAACTCTACATTTCATATCTATATATGTATATGGTTAATAATTTTCTGTGTTCTCCCATAATGTCTCATCAATTTCCAAAGGGTTTCCCTATCAATACTGTCAACAGCCTTCTCATAATCCACAAATCCAAGATAAAGTGGGGATTTCCATTCAATACTTTGCTCTATTATTATGTGTAATGTGGCTATCTGGTCAGCGCAGGATCTATTTGATCGGAAGCCTGTCTGTTCATCTCTTAGTTTTATATCGATGCCATCTCTCAATCTTTCTAGGATTACTCTGCTTAGTATTTTCCCCGATACACACTTAGGTTACACACCTATTTCACATATACACACCTAGATTACACACCTACTACACATATACACACCTAAATTACATACATACTACACATACACACACTAAGAAAACACATCTACTTCACAGATACACACTTAGATTACACAAATACTCGACATATACATACTTAGATTACAAACTTATTTCACATATACACACCAGATTACACACCACTACACATATACACCTGATTACACACCTACTACACATATACACACCTCGATTACACACCTACTACACATATACACACCTAGATTACACACTACTACAATATACACACCTCGATTACACACCTACTACACATATACACACCTCGATTACACACCTACTACACATAGACACACCTAGATTACACACCTACTACACATATACACACCTCGATTACACACCTACTACACATATACACACTGATTACACACTACACACATATACACACCTAGATTACACACCTACTACACATAGACACACCTAGATTACACACCTACTACACATATACACACCTAGATTACACACCTACTACACATAGACACACCTAGATTACACACCTACTACACATATACACACCTTGATTACACACCTACTACACATATACACACCTAGATTACACACCTACTACACATATACACACCTGATTACACACCTACTACACATATACACACCTGATTACACACCTACTACACATATACACTACACTAGATTACACACCTACTACACATATACACACCTAGATTACACACCTACTACACATAGACACACCTAGATTACACAACTACTACACATAGACACACCTAGATTACACACCTACTACACATATACACACCTAGATTACACACCTACTACACATATACACACCTTGATTACACACCTACTACACATATACACACCTAGATTACACCTACTACACATAGACACACCTAGATTACACACCTACTACACATATACACACCTAGATTACACACCTACTACACATAGACACACCTAGATTACACACCTACTACACATATACACACCTCGATTACACACCTACTACACATATACACACCTCGATTACACACCTACTACACATATACACACCTAGATTACACACCTACTACACATATACACACCTAGATTACACACCTAGATTACACACCTAGATTACACACCTACTACACATAGACACACCTAGATTACACACCTACTACACATATACACACCTCGATTACACACCTACTACACATATACACCCCTCGATTACACACCTACTACACATATACACACCTCGATTACACACCTACTACACATATACACAACTCGATTACACACCTACTACACATATACACACCTCGATTACACACCTACTTCACATATACACACCTCGATTACACACCTACTACACATATACACACCTCGATTACACACCTACTACACATATACACACCTAGATTACACACCTACTTCACATATACACACCTAGATTACACACCTACTACACATATACACACCTAGATTACACACCTACTTCACATATACACACCTCGATTACACACCTACTACACATATACACACCTCGATTACACACCTACTACACATAGACACACCTAGATTACACACCTACTTCACATATACACACCTCGATTACACACCTACTTCACATATACACACCTAGATTACACACCTACTACACATATACACACCTAGATTACACAACTACTTCACATATACACACCTAGATTACACACCTACTACACATATACACACCTAGATTACACACCTACTACACATATACACACCTAGATTACACACCTACTACACATATACACACCTAGATTACACACCTACTACACATATACACACCTAGATTACACACCTACTACACATATACACACCTAGATTACACACCTACTACACATATACACACCTAGATTACACACCTACTACACATATACACACCTAGATTACACACCTACTACACATAGACACACCTAGATTACACACCTACTACACATATACACACCTAGATTACACACCTACTACACATATACACACCTAGATTACACACCTACTACACATAGACACACCTAGATTACACACCTACTACACATATACACACCTCGATTACACACCTACTACACATATACACACCTAGATTACACACCAACTACACATAGACACACCTAGATTACACACCTACTACACATAATACACACCAGATTACACACCTACTACACATATACACACCTAGATTACACACCTACTACACATAGACACACCTAGATTACACACCTACTACACATATACACACCTAGATTACACACCTACTTCACATATACACACCTAGATTACACACCTACTACACATATACACACCTAGATTACACACCTACTTCACATATACACACCTAGATTACACACCTACTTCACATATGAAAATGAATGAAAATCGGGGGATATCCTTTACAGGACGTAACCATCAACCACAGTAAACGAGTTGTTGATTTTCTAGGCATCACTTATACGTTCAGTAGTTTGCCATTGCTTTCTGAACGGTGATGTCTATTTTTACCTTTGTAAAAATCCCACGGAAACGAATTTGCTTCCAAACTTGCCCACCGTGGGGTTTGAACCACATAGCATGGGTTTGTGATCGAGCTCACTACCGCTTGAGCTAGAGACGCTCACTACTTCACATATACACACCTAGACTACACACCTTCTTGACATATACACACCAAAATTACAAATCTAAATGAAGGAAATATATTGAATTATTAAGTCCACAATAGCTACAATATAGTAGCCAGAACACATACAAAGCTTGGATGAAAAGGGTAAATGCCAAAATAATCAATAAAGTAAAATCATAGCAGAATCAAAAGGTATTGCAATCTGACGACAAATGCAATTTTACAGTTGAGTGGACACAGGACCAACGGTTTCTAACTTCCTTATTTCCCAGTCAAATGAGATGATATTTATCAGATAGTACCAGGGTGGTCTCAGATGAAATATTATATAACTTTTAGATTAATTACTTGTCGTGTTGCTATGGAAATGGCGGTCATATTGGATTATAAACACTGTTTTAAACACTGCCATTGCCCGCCTGCCCAGCGCGTTCGTGGCGCGTTGGACTGCGGGTGACTACCCCTCTGTGAGTGCGGGTTCAATTACGTTGTCTGGCAGGAAAGCTACAGGTTCCCCAGATTCACGGTGATCTTGGCATCGAACCGAAGGGTTACTATGTCCATGGCACTGAGCCGAAGAGCTGAAAGCTCAAGTGCTTCTGGATCGGAAAACACACAAAAACACACTGCCATTATATCTTAGTCTGGAATGTCCTCTTATTGGAGTGGAGAAGAAGAAGAAAAGAGAAGGAATATAAGCATCTTATCTTATCTTATCTTAACACATTTGACGTGAAGCGTCGTGGGAGAGTTAGTTTCTATCTTGTGCCAGGTGTGTTGCGCTTGACGTTGTCAGTCCATGCTTTCGCAGGAACTCTGAGATGTTATCTATCCATCGTGTTCTTGGTCTGCCTCGTGCTCTGCGCCCTGAGTGTCGATTATTATAGGCACATGATGGTAGTAAATGTGGTTCCATTCTCATTAGATGGCCGAACCACTTGATTCTTTGCTTCTCGATGTACTGTATGCATGGTAAAGTACCAACAATGCTTCTGATATTCTCGTTTCTCACTCTATCTCGCCTTGTAACGTTGACAGCTTTTCGTAGACATCTCATTTCAAATGTTGTAATCTTTCTTTCTAATGTCTTAGTCAGTGGCCATGTTTGGCACTGATAGCAGAGAGTTGGAATAAATATGCAGTTTATCAGTTGTCGTTTTACTGCCATGTTAATACTTGGATGTTTTAATAGTGGTGACAGTTGGAATGTCACTGCATTTGCCTTCTGGCATCTAGTCTCGATTTCTCTGTCCATCTTTCCATCTGCTGTGAATATACTCCCGAGATATTTGAATTCTGGAGTCTGTTGTATTTTGACATTATTCACGTGTATATTTAGTTGACCTGTTGACCTACTTATTGTCATGACTGTTTTGGAAAATAAGGATGAGTATGATATATGAAATCAGAAATGAAGTGAGAAATAGCTTCAACAAAATCTGACAAAATCTGACCAAAAGCAAAAGGGTCCTAGTGCGAAGGATTGACTTCCTTGTACCGGGATTATATATATGGCTCTGTCCTGTCGGTAGAGATGACATATCATCTGTCGAGAGCATTGTACCGGGATTATATTTTGGCTCTGTCCTGTCGGTAGAGATGACATGTCATATGTCGAGAGCATTGCACAAAGCACGCACTCCGGAAACAATCCTATAGGTATCATTAAAAAAAATTACATATGCGTCTCGGTCCGGATTCAAACCTACAAGCTTCAGTACGACATGCAGACGACTTAACCACTTCACCATTGAGACAATCCCCTCCCCCAAATCTGAGATATAGTGAACTTGAAACTGACACACAATCTTTACACAGACGAATCAATTACAGAGCGCACGTACATACGCACGCACACACACACGGGCGCAACTACGCACACACACAAACACACGCGCGCACAAACACGAACGCACGCACACACAAACGCACTCGCGCGTACTGGATGTCGGAAATCAAAAGAGGAAGCTTATTAATTGGGTGCGTGGTGGAAAGGGGGGAGTAGCATAATAGAAAGATGGACGGAATACATCAGAGAGTTTAATGATGACGGAATACATCAGAGAGTTTAATGATGACGGAATACATCAGAGAGTTTAATGATGACGAAAGGACAAATGACATATTCAAGATTACAATTGCAGACAGCTAATACTTGCAGCAGAGGTTGGTGACTGTCATGGGTTACTCGCTACTTTATAGGACCGGAGGTAACGAGTATTAAATAGAACAATAAGTAATCGTTTCATTACCAATACCGGCTTATTGTCCAGTCTTCGTTGCTTGGTTGAACAGTTCTCTCTGTTCCTCTGTCTGATATCTTTTAAACCCCAATATACCTTCAAACAACAACTGCCAAGTCTTCCTATCTTTAGCTACCTCTTACAGCTGCCTCCAGCTGCTCTTCTCTTTATCATTAATATCTGCCTCTAAATATCTTCTCCATGTATTTCTAGACTTTCCTCTCTTTCGCATTCCCTGTGGGTTCAAATAAAGGACCCTACTTGTTATATTGCTCTCACATTTTCTCGCTTCATAAATCGTGTTCTCCACTGCCTTTGCTATTTCTGAAGTCCACCTTTTGCGTGACCGGTCTGTTGCTTTGTATCTACTGTATCAGAGCAGCAATTTTTGTTTGAGGTGTACAGTCTGTTGGTAGTTTGCTTAATGATGCCGAACCATTTAATTTGTTGTTTCTTGATGAAGTTCAGTGCTGATGTTGTACCCACTTTTTCCTGATGTCTTCATTTCTAAACTGGTCTCTTCTTGTTACTCCCGTCAACTGTGTCTTGATTAGTTTTCTTCTATCGTTTTTGAGGTCAGCTTCCAGGTTTGGCACTGATAGCAGAATGTTGGGAGAAAGGTTGTGTTGAGCAATGCTCTTTTAGTGTTCATGATGACACGTTTGCATTTCAAAATTGGTGCAGTTTGTCCTATGATTTGATTTGCTTGATTGCATCTATGTTGTATTTCGTTAGTTATTCTTCCATTTGCTGCAAAAAGTGTGTTAGTATCCGCAAGTAGCTGTCCTTTCTGTGGATTCGATTAACTGCTGGAAACTCGCAGCCTGGGGAAAGTTTCTTAGAAAAAATATAAAAATAAAATTCTTACAAAATATTTTTACCATCTTCAAAACTACATCGGGAACCCTCGCCGGTGCTATGGAGTTCGTGCACTGCCGTTGAGATTTTCCTGTGCAGGAAATAGATGGAAGAAGACATGGTTGCTCACCGAAGTTCAATGATAATGGTCCTTTCAATAATCAATCAATCAATCAATCAATCAATCAATCAATTAATTAATATCCGTTTGTTACTCCCTCACACATGTGCCCGTTTTTTAAATACAATTAAGTTTGTCTGTTCTTCGTTGATGGACATTTATACTAGTGTCTCACATATTTTGTGTGAACAGAACAACATTTTATGCACATACTATTGCACATACTATTGCACATATTGTTGCACATATTATTGCACATACTATTAGTCCTGGTATCCAATTGTGGCTGGGTCAACCTGAGAGCCGTTACTCCTGGTATCCAATTGTGGCTGGGTCGACCTGAGAGCCGTTACTCCTGGTATCCAATTGTGGCTAGGTCGACCTGAGAGCCGTTACTCCTGGTATCCAATTGTGGCTGGGTCGACATGAGAGCCGGTACTCCTGGTATCCAATTGTGGCTGGGTCGACATGAGAGCCGTTACTCCTGGTATCTAATTGTGGCTGAGACCTGAGACGTTTCTCCTGGTATCCAATTGTGGCTAGGTCGACCTGAGAGGCAGTACTCCTGGTATCCAATTGTGGCTGGGTCGACCTGAGAGCCGGTACTGTCGTAAAGATATTCCACACTCACCCCACCCCTTCCCTGTGGAATGAAATTGGTGCACATAGTTCTAATATGAAATGGTGAGATAGTTTCTCCACCTTCCCCTCTCCAAAAATATACATTAAAAAATATGAAACAACCGCTTAATATAAATTAAGAATATATGAGGGTATATACAAACTATATTATCAATATGTATTTAATGATATAAATTTACATATAAATAATTGATGACATAGTATGACTTGACTTATTCCTCTCCGCTCCTCGTGGAGCATAGGCCTCAACAGTTGTTCGCCACTCTTTTCTGGTCTCTGGCGTTGTTCTTGATGGTCTCCCAAGATAGTCGAGTACTCTTTAGTTCCTCTCCAGGTCTGTTTAGAACGTCCTATTTTTAGTGTTTCTTGCGGGTTCCACTCAAGTGCTTGTCTAGTGATACTCGACTGTGTCTTCCGTAAGGTATGACTAACCCATCGCCATTTTCTCGCCTTAACCTGGGTCATCGTGGGTGCCTGTTCTGTTCTTATCCACAGGTCTGTGTTTGCAACTGTGTCATACCATCTCAGTGTGAGAATCCGTCGAAGACATCCGTTGACAACGGTCTGAATCTTATTTGCATTTAACTTGGTGACTCGCCACGTTTCTGAGCCATAGAGCAACACAGATTTCACATTTGAGATGAATATCTGAACATAGTACAGTGTGTTTATTAAGTCACTGTGCAGTGATATTGAACATTTTTTTTAGTAATTATGTCACCAATGATGGAAATTTACGTCATGATATTCTGAGTTCCATAATCCTGTGTGCAGCAGTACACAACATGCCGTTGCTATAATCACGATTTCATTGCTGAAAGCAAATGGTTTAACGATTGAAAACATGGTATTCTTTGGTGGAACATGTCTTTCGTAATAGTGGCAAATATACTGAAGAAGTAGTTTGACAATATGTGCTGAAATTTCCAGACTCACAAGTCGTGTTCACAGCCATATTACCGAATACAAGCTAGCCTAGAACAGTAGTATCTAGATAAATAATAACAACCTACATTACAATTTTGTAGGCATCTTTGAAAACCACATTTCTCGTAATGTAGTCTCGCCAGGGACTCGTAAATTTCACTACATCTCGACTGTATAAACATCCTGTATAAACTGTATTATATAAATATATACTTTTGCACATAAATAATTGATGACAGTATAAATTTGACTTACAATTGAAACAGGTAGATTACATTTATTATGTGACATATGCAAGACAAATATGTGATGTGCAGCAGAAATTCTTGAAAGACACAGAGACAAGAAAACATCATGTTCTCATCAAGGGGAGAGATCGATCCGAAAACATAAACAAATAGTGGTCCATTAACAAAAAGGGGCATCTCAATTTATATACTTTATGGATATAAACAAGACAGAGACAGTCACACAGACAGTCACACACAGACACTGGAGATACCACACATATACACACACACAAAGACAGACACACACAGAGATATTCATACGGACACACATAATGACATACACACACATAGACACCCACACAAAGATACACTCACAAAAAAACACACACACAGACACACCCACAACAATAAAGACACACACACAGAGACAAACACACTGTCACACAGAGATAGATACCCACAGACACACACCGAGACAGACACACAAACACACACACAGTGTATGTTCATGTGTTGAAGAAACAAGGGCGGCAATGTGAAGACTGGGTTTTATCAAAGTTGTTTCCCTTTATGCTATTTGCTATCATAGGCGTGTTCCCGCTAATCTGATGAGCCAGCCATAGGCAATATATTCCATCCAAGATACAAGGGTCAGATACATAACTCCACAGCTGGTTATGGGTCATTCTAACACATATGACATCCACCATTTCATCCTAACATATTATTTTTATTATAGTTCTCTAGTATCGTTATACGTTACGTGTGACCTGCAAGTAATTTCTTCACATCGCTCTATCCTGGGAAACTCTCAATTTCTTATGTGGAATTATGTTCGATATTTCTCGCCTCTCTCAGTAAAATTCATTTCAGGGTTTCCCTAGGCTCTTGAACCGTTTGCCTACAATTTCAATGCCTACTTTGTTATTCTTTGAGTATAAGTTGTTAAGCCCTTGCCTTGCGAGTCGAAGGTTTGAATCCAGACCGCGCCGTTCTGTTCACGAGTGCATTTCCCCATATACCCCTACGATACTTGTCGGAGCTACGGAGTTCGTGCTTTTTGCAATACTCTCGGCAGGTGGCGTGCCATTTCTGCAGAGAGGGACCGAACCATATGTGATAAAACCCAGTGCAATAAAGTTAATCCTTCAGATTTAAGAAACATATTAAAAACTCCATACCAATTCTTATCAGAGTATGTCCACCATATTTCAATCCTCTCCTTCTTATAACAGTTGTTACTAGTGGTTGACCAGATATTTCTCTGATTTCATCACTTCTCATGAATTAATTCCATTTTATGTTCATTATTTTTTCGCAGACATCTATTTTCAAATACATTCAACTTACTTTCGATATCTTTATTGAATAGTTTCCTCGTCTGTCTGTCTGACTTCGACTTTTCGCTAACTTCGATTATAGCACGTAAATTGATTAAGTGCCATCACCACATCGAAGGTTAACTGCACTTCCTATTTCTTGCCACGGTAGTCCATTCCGTCCAACTTTATTAGGTTCATATCTTAATGTTTCTCTCCTAATAACATTCCTATCAATCAAACGTAATAATATTGCTGGCTTCCTGTTGTCATAAACCGCGTCAACAAGTATTGTTGTCATCAGAATGTTATGTCTCTGTCAAAGTCCAAGATATTTTATGTCCATGGTTGACCTATTTTAACAATTCTTTCTTCTATTCAACTTTTTACGTACTTTTTCATTCAAAAAATTGACGGAAACATATATATCTATCTTCTTTTCCTTTGCGTTCGTTCTTTACGACCAATTTTAATCACTCTTTGTGATATGTTTGATCTTTGCCAAGAACGTGTATACGTTGCACATTGGTTTGGTAGACCCCTAAACGCATATTATTTCTACATGTTTAGGACATGTGCATCCGATTTCAGCCAAATCTCCTTAGTCGCCTCTTACGACATGCGTGGCTCTATTCTTTGCACCCCAAATTTGGGCCCGGTAACCACTCAGGCGTTTATATATATATATATATATATATATATATATATATATTTGATAAACACAGCGAGAGTTGGAAAATGACTAAAGATATAGAAAGCAAGTTGAATGCATTTGAAAATAGATGTCTGAGTAAATAATGAATATAAAATGGAACGAATTCAGGAGAAGTGATGAAATCAGAGACATGTCTGGTCAACCACTAGTAACAACTGTTATATGATGGAGATATGTTGGACACGCCTTGAGAAGAAATTATCAACGAATATCAAAGCAGGCATTAAAGTGGGATGCAAAGGGTTCAAGAAGAGAGGACGACCTAAGGAGACCCTGAAACAAACTTTTCTGAGAGAGGCAAGAAATATCGGTCTCAGTTCCATGGAGGAGATTGAGCGAGTTGCCCAGGATAGAGCGGTATGGAGAAATTGCTTCCAGAACCTATGTAACGTATACCGATACGAGAGGAATTATTATTATATATAACTTAAACAAGCTAAATCAGAATGGAATGGAACTGATAGAAACAGAAAGTACTAAAGTAATAGTTAGTTAGTCTTTCCTCTTGGGCCTGTGGGCGGCGCATAGGGCAGAGGTCATAGTTCTCCATGTCTCGGGGTTCGTTGCTATCTGTTTTAGGTCTTTAATGTTTACTAGCCCATCGTTGAGCCTTCTCTGGTGATGGTTCTACGCAGTCTCTCTTGGTCTTCCTCGTTTTCTTTTTTCCTCTGGTGTCCATATGAGGGATTGGTAAGGGAGTCTTCTCATCCATTCTAAGTGTGTGGCCGATGTAGTTCCAGCGGCGCTTTCTTTTAAAATTTGATACATTTTCTTGCTTGGTCTCTTGTCTTATTTGTGTATTGGGTCTGAAATCTGACCATTTGAGGTTCAATATTCTTCTAAGACATTTATTCTCAAAGTTATCTAATTTTCTTTCTAGAGCTTTTGTTGCTTTCCAACTCTCGCATCCATAAAAGTAATAAGACAATGCAAATTGCCAGTGGCAACTTAAAGGTGCAAAACAAGGAAATTTAACAAAGCAGTGAAAAAACATATCTGTGTTTTAGAATATAAGTTACTGATCACATTTTATGAATAGAAATATTTCTGTTTCTTTTTATTCCAACGTTCCATATTGCCTACTTATTAACCATTATTTGTGATTTGTATGTGATCTGAGCATAAGAGCGATTGTATGTTGTGCCAGTTATGCGCCTACAAGTAGGCCAGTACATCTTATTTCTGGACGCTTTTATTCACTAGGAGCTATCCTAGGTCCTACATGAGTCACCTCTTACGACATGCCTTGCAAGTCGCAGTGGTACTATTCTTTGCCCCCCAAGCGAGCCCCGGCACTACACGGAAGTAATATAAATACCACTTTTATAATGTTACATCTGTTGTGTTATACTGTAGTATTGCCTAAGTTAGAGAGCACATGTTAGCGAGTCAATGATTGGTGATCAATTAGCAACCCTAACCAGACTGCAAGAATATCAAGTCAAATGTAGCTGTAAATGTTAGCTACAAGTCAAATGTGGTGTAGCTATAAGTCAAATGTGGTGTAGCTATAAGTCAAATGTGGTGTAGCTATAGTCAAATGTGATGTAGTTAGCTATAAGTCAAATGTGGTAGCTATAGCATGTGGTACTGTAAGTCAAATGTGGTGTAGCTATAAGTCAAATGTGGTGTAGCTATAACAATGTGGGTAAGTCCAAATGTGGTGTAGCTAGCATAAGTCAAAGTGATGTAGCTATAAGTCAAATGTGATGTAACTATAAGTCAAATGTGGTGTAGCTAGCTATAAGTCAAATGTGGTGTAGCTAGCTATAAGTCAATTGTGGTGTAGTTAATCAAATGTGGTGTAGTTAATCAAATGTGGTGTAGCTAGCTATAAGTCAAATGTGGTGTAGCTAGCTATAAGTCAATTGTGGTGTAGTTAATCAAATGTGGTTTAGCTAGCTATAAGTCAAATGTGGTGTAGCTAGCTATAAGTCAAATCTGGTGTAGTTAGACGAAGAGAATAAGGAATTTTAAGAACCCTGGGGAAGCAATGGAAGAATGAATGTGATCAATATATAGCCAGTGAACAATTATTAGGGTATTATGGAAAGAGGAACTTACCAAACACAGGATTGGAACCACCCACCCGTATTTCTAACTTCTGTAGCAATATGGGAAGTTAAAGAAGAATAGTAAACCAACAAAGAACTGGCGTTGTTAGATGCCGCACGTTGAGAGATATACTGAGGAAGAGATCGCAACACTTACATGTTAATTGGTTCGATGTACTGTGATGATGATCTGACGACTAAAGTAAACTAGAACTGTGGTCATTAGTTGCCACATGCTGAGAGACAAACTGAAGAGAAGTTCGGATCACTTATGGACTAATTGTCTCGGTGGCTAAGTCCTCTGCCTTGTGAGTCGAAGGCCGTGGTTCGAGTCCGGACCGCGCCATTCTGTTCACGAGTGCAGTTTTTTCCAAAGACCCATTGGATTGTTGCTGGAGCTACGGAGTTCGTGCTTTGTGCAATACTCCGGCAGGTGGCGTCCATTTCTGCGAGAGGACTGAGCCGTATGGGGTAAACCCGGTGCAATGAAGTCTATCCTTCGGCTTAAACCTTTTAGGTACAGGGATGATGATCTGACGACTAAAGTAAACTAGAGCTGGTGTCATTCGTTGCCACACGCCTGAGAGACACACCGAGAAGAGATCGGAACACTTATGGATAATTGGTACGATGTGCCGTGATGACGATCGGCGACTAACCAAGAACTGGTCTCGTTCGTTGCCACACGCCTGAGAACACCGAGGAAGAGATCGGAACACTTATGGACTAATTGTTAATGTGCCGATGACGATCTGGCGACTAACCTAAGAACTGGTCTCGTTGTTGCCATACGCCTGAGACACACCGAGGAAGAGATCGGAACACTTATGGACTAATTGGTACGATGTGCCGTGATGACGATCTGGTGACTAACCTAAGAACTGGTCTCGTTAGTTGCCATACGCCTGAGAGACACACCGAGGAAGAGATCGGAACACTTATGGACTAATTGGTACGATGTGCCGTGATGACGATCTGGTGACTAACCTAAGAACTGGTCTCGTTAGTTGCCATACGCCTGAGAGACACACCGAGGAAGAGATCGGAACACTTATGGATTAATTGGTTCAATGTGCCGTGATGACGATCTGGCGACTAACCTAAGAACTGGTCTCTTTAGTTGCCACACGCCTGAGAGACATACTAAATAGATCGAAGCACTTATGAACTAATTAGTTCTATGTACAGTAAGGATGAACTGACGACTAAACTAAACTTAAATTGTAACAAAGGCGAAACAAGTAAAAAAAGTCAGATAGTCTTACAAAGTAAAAAAGTCAGATAGTCTTACAAAGTAAAAAAAGCAGATAGTCTTACAAAGTAAAAAAAGTAGATAGTCTTACAAGTAAAAAAAGTCAGATAGTCTTACAAAGTAAAAAAAAAAGTCAGATAGTCTTACAAAGTAAAAAAAAAAGTCAGATAGTCTTACAAAGTAAAAAAAAAAGTAAGATAGTCTTACAAAGTAAAAAAAGATCAGATATAGCGACGTTTCGACCAAAATGTCTTTATCTAGCAAAGGATACAGAACAAACCATGGAATGGGTACTATCTTCATATACGCTAGACATCAGACACGGTCAGACCACAAATTCCCAACTGCCATAAAATAAAAAAATATATGACTAAAAAACACAAAAAATATGAAAAACTAGAAATGGAAAAAAGAAGATAAAGCAATACTAATCAAATATATGCTTAAAATATATACATGTAACATATATACATATAGTATGGAGTATGAGAAGGATCAATATTAATTCTAAGAAACATAGGAATGTAGTGCATTGAGCCCGTGAGGTCGCAAGATACCATATAAATATATAAAACGAGTTTTAGAGCAAATTAACAACGATCATCAAAGGAACATGATTGTGTGGCTGTGACCTAGATATAGCAATCTGTCAAATGATCAGTTCCAGTAAAATTAGTGGCTACATGGGTCACAGAGCACATTCGTATATCAAGTAATTGTTGACGGAAATGGTCACTAAGCTTTTTGCCAGTTTCGCCTATATACACCTTATCACAACGTTTACAAGTGATGGCGTAGATTATGTTGTTGTATAGTTTTACTAGTCTGTCCTTATATCGATAATAAACTAAACTGTAGCATGGTATCAGGTCTGATTGGTCAGAGGGGATGTAGTCAGGAATTGTTCATGCCAAGAAACAAGTTATTATTGTATTATAGTATATCAGTTCTTAGAACGTCATGGAAAGAGGATGGACAAAACAAGGACATACTACAAGACTTACATATCATGGATCATTAGCTCATAAACAACATCATATCCTGGGAAAATGAAGTATTTCGCTCCCGTTAAACGACACGGTGGTTTGGAGAGAATAGTAATGGATGGAATTGTTCCTGGGGGTAGAGGCAGGGGAAGACTAAAACGAAGGACATCAAAGAAACCGTAAACATGACGTTAGAAGAACCGGGAGAACTTGCTAGAGACAGAGTTTTTCAGGCAGGCTGTGAAGAAAGTGACGTTCTGCAATCGACATGCTACTTGATCCATGCGAAACAATTTGCAACCAAACTGTCTGCAGCGTGATTCCAACTCAGAACGTCGGGGTTAACAGACGGAGTCACTATCCCCTAAGCCACATACGCCACCGAGACTGTTATTACAATTGCAGTACATTACGTTACAATAACATTGGTTTGAATAACATATTTTACAGTAACAGTTTCAAAATTAGCGATCAATCGTCATTAGTTATATTAGTTTAAATAATATTAATTATAATAATAGGTGTAGGGTTGCCATATTTTGATCTTCCCAAATGAGGACACTTCTCCTAATATTCAATTTCCTTGAAATTGTGTTCTATGTAGATTTTTCTGTTGACTTTATTTTAGAATGTCTTTCATTTCCATCAAATACCCATCAAATTGTCTGCATGTTAAATGTTTGAAATGAAATTTTACAAGTGAAATTGACTGGACGAGTCCACACTAGTGCTAAGATTATTTCTCTCATTGGTCCATTTGGGTATTCTTCTTCTTCTTCAGCAATCTCTGGTCATGAGCTTAATTTACTATGGACCACAAACTAGGCAGTCAGCAGCAGGTCTGTCAGGTTTCCCCAAAGCTTAGTTTTCAGGTTGACTGGGCGTGGCCACATGTTGCTTCACAGCTCACCCATTGGGTATGCTTTGGAATAAATATTCTTTCTACCGAAGCATTGTGTGCTGGAACAGCAAAGAAGAAATGTGCTATATTCATGATTTCAGAGTACATTTCACTACTCCTATACAGTTTACAATATAATCACATGACTTTGTTGCGATGGTTACCACATGATGTAGCTGATAGATTACTAATTCTGTTTTAACTTGTAAAACTGCAGACAAATCTACGAATTGTTTTTAATTATTCGCGCTGGGACGCTCAGATTTATTCGTGAAATGAGGGCGAGTCCGCAAAATGAGGGCAGTCATGAGTAGAAAATGAGGGCGTATGGCAAAAATGAGGGCGTATGGCAAAAATGAGGGCGTATGGCAAAAAATGAGAGGGCGTATGGCAAACCTAATTTGGGTTCTCTGTGACGCAGAGGTTAGGCAACCGCCTCTTGTTTCAAAGGTACTCGGTGTCCTCTCTCCTAGAGACATCAGGATATTTTTCTAGAGATTCCTGATCTCAGTGTAGGTGAGATCGATTTGCTAGTTCTATCGGAGACGGTCGATACAAAGTAGGTACGGTGTTTAAGTTGAACACGTAAGAGAACCCTAGGCAGTTTTACAATCTAGAGGAGCAGGCTGGATAGCAACTGCCCGTGCTTAATTCATTAAAAAAATTACCTACAAATATTTTCACCATCTTCTAAATTACATCAGGGATCCTCGCCGGTGCTACAATCCTCGCCAGTTCTACGATCCTCGCCGGTGCTACGATGTTCGCGCACTCTCACTGATATTTTCCTGTGTACGAAAGAGATTGGTGCATACATGGTTACTCACCGAAGTGCAATGATGATGATCATATTAATCAATCAATAATAATAGTAACAATTTTAAAAAAAATGAACAGCAGATTAAAATATGATTATAAATTGTTTGACTTAAATATGTTATATATATATATATAATATGTTATTAAAAATATAATAGTAACATGATGAAATGTATGATTTGTTATATTATATGTTATTAAAAGCATGCGATTGGAATGAATCTGAATAACATTTCCGAAAATAAAGAATTCATGAACAGAATTTGGAATGGATAATTTTTATATGATTGTTAACCCCTTCAACGTGCGGAGCCAGTATGCAGGCTCACATTATGTTTAAAGATGACGATTAGCCGGTGGCTAATTCAGTAAAATCATTATCATTGGCCTCTGTCTCAAGAGACAATAGGTTTTTGCTTCACGTAGTTTGTTCTGTGCTGAATCACAACGTCTGTTGTGGCTGTAATGGCATATTCTGGAGTAAAACACGTAATCACAAATAGTTTTACTGCAGTCTCATCTATTTTGTGCATATTCTGGAGTAGTAATCCTTGACACAGTTGCTGCAGGTGAAACTGGAGACGAGCTGATAAATAGGATGTTCTCTCTGCACTCTGCGCTCTCTTTTACCTCCATATGTGATGGTGTTTTTCTTCTATTCTTTTTGAGCCACCCTTCACTGTCACTCGCCATGCTTTCCTGTCTTTGGAAAACCGCTCCCAATTTTCTTTGTCTATACTGTATGAAGTTAGATTGCGCTTGCAGGTGTTAATGAAGCGTGGTAGTGGGAGTCCATGCTGTCTAGTACCAGTTGCAAGTTGACTATATATACTTTGTGATTCTACCATTGCTCATACGGTGGCACACGTGTCCCTGATATCTCTGACGTCGCTTACTCAGGAAAGTGTACACTCAAGGTGTACACACAAGATGTACATACCAGGTGTACACACTAGTTCAGTATACAATGCTTTTCTTTTTATTCAAACGCTCTATATCAACCACTTGTTAAACCCCTCTTTGTGATTTATATGTGATTTGACCCTAAGAGAGATTGTACGTTGTGCCAGTTATGCGCTTACAAGTAGGCCAGACCATCTGAGTTCTGTGATGCTTTTTATTTACTAGGGTAGCTTCCCTAGGTCTCTACCTTAGTAGCCTCTCACGACATGCCTTGTAGGTCGCAGCGTTACTATTCTCCCCCAACTTGTGCGCCCTGACAATACACTGTCGAGTTGACCATATAGAATTTCCTTTAGGACTCTACCATTGCTTATACGGCACACGTGTTCCAGCCACCTCAGATGTTGCTGATCAATTACATGACATGAACACCGTGGCGTTTCCTTTTACAGGACGTAGTAAACAACAGTAAACGAGCCGTTGACTTTCTGGACACCACTTATACGTTCAGTAGTTTGCCATTGCTTTCTGAACGGTGAGGTCTATTTTACCTTCGTAAAATCCCACGGAAGCGAATTTGCTTCCAACTGTCTGTCGCGGTGTTTGAACCAGATACTCTTGGGTTGCAATGGAGTTTATTACCGCTTAAGCTATAGACGTATAATTCAGTAAACAAATACAATAACAATACGTCTGTAGGTAAGAAACAAATATGATAGAACATGAAAGGGGTTAGATTATTGATTCCCTATTGACTATTGGGGGTGATGATTTTGAGGTCTGTCTGAGGCTCTCACTGTCAAACTCGGTACTTGCTACACTATCACTTTGGCAGATATGCATCTCCAACTCTGTTAGCCGGGACTCGACGTCCCAACGCTGCTGGTTAAGTTTGACAGTTAAGGAAGAGTTCTCTCCTTCTAATTGAGCCAGTCGTTCACGGAGCCTGGTGATCTCCTTGTGTAATGTGTCTGATTGGCAGTTGTCTCTTGGAGGGAGAGGAGAGTGCGGGGAATGCAACTGACCAAGTGAGGTAAAATGAGGTTGATGTTGTTGCAAAAGAGAATGCGTTGAAGCGATGATGTGTGGTGGTTGTTGATGAAGCAATGACGGGGAGTGAGGATATCCTGATATTGAAGTCTGATCTGGATGAGGTGAAGAGATATCTGATTGTTGAGGTAGTACAATGTTCGGAGCAGGTTGATAGATGGCTGGTGATCCTGGGTAATGAGAAGGTGATCCTGGGTAATGAGAAGGTGATCCTGGGTAATGAGAAGGTGATATTGGGTAGTTGATCGATGGTGTGCAAAATGGAGATAGAAAACCCATTGGTTGTCCCGTGTTGATGTAGGTCATGTTATGGTACGCATACTGTGCCGCTGCCGCAGAAATGGGAACGGGTCCAAGGTGTGTAGCTAACTGCGCTGAAGAAGAGTGACCATTGACCATAGGTGCTGAAGTTACCACAGTTGTATTGTTATTTCTAGTCTGGGATTCTGATTTTTTTGGGCTGGATGGCACGCTTGAAGGATTTCTTCCAACGTCATTGCAAACAGGTGATTTCTGGGCGGTGTCCACAGTATGACGTCATACTGGAGATTGTCATGGACGTTGTCATGTTTCCCACCGGATGTTGTGAATCTGAAGACAAACTATGCTGCTGGTCTGTCCCCCCACATCGAAACACAAGGTTATCCTCACTCTGAGTGTTTATCAAACCTGCAGCGTTATGTTCATCTTGTACCGTCCCACTTCTGTCACCTCCTGAACCATCCTTGGTGGTCAAGCTGGACGGCAGGGTTTGATTGCGTTGTAAGACCATGGATTCTAACGGAGCTTTGCCGGTGCTTTCCACTAGCCCCGGCGTGCTCTTACTTCTTGATATGGCAGCTGTAACAAAGAATATTTGCAAGATTAACTTTAATAGTAATCAGTAGTGGGTACATGGACAATCTAATATGATGGATAAATGGATAATCTAATATCGTGGATAATCTAATATAAGGATAATCTAATATCATGGATAATCTAATATCGTGGATAATCTTATATGATTGTTGGAAGTAAAGAAACATACATTTTACATACAAAATTAATTAGAAATAATTGAATATATTGACATATAAATTTCTATAATTTTGATCATTTTCAAAATTACATCGAGTACACTAGCCGGTGCTGCGGAATTCACGCACTACTGTTAAGATCTGGCTGTGTAGTACACTAGCCGGTGCTACGGAATTCACGCACTACTGTTAAGATATGGCTGTGTACTACACTAGCCGGTGCTGCGGAATTCACGCACTACTGTTAAGATCTGGCTGCGGAATTCACGCACTACTGTTAAGATCTGGCTGTGTAAGAAAGAAGTTGAAGATAATGTGGCAATTTCCTGAAGTGCAATGATGATTGTCTTATCTTCTTCTTCTTCTCATTCGCTGATGTTCAATGTCTACACAATGAAGCCGGTTCTATGGATGTATGTTGTTGTATTTGTTAGTTCATCAAGGCTTCCAAACAGCTTTGTATTGATGTCTGTCTCTGTTGACCAATCTTCTTTCTGCAGTTGATTCATCAGGTGACAATCTTGCAGGATGTGTTCAACTGTCTGTGTGGTCTGTCCACAAGCACATGTGGGTGATGGAATTGTCTTATTAATCAATCAATCAATCAATAATTCAGTCAGTGATATAAAAACTAGAATTCCTCTTCTTCTTTGTTTTGTCGTCACACTGTTACCGGGGTTTTGCCCAGTGTCGTGGTTTTCTGTTTTTATTTTGCGCTATTCTGGTGGTTGGGTGTTTGTTATTTTTGCTCTTTGACAGGATTCTGCTATGCCATCTAACCATCTTGTTCGTGGTCTTCGCCTCGCCTTCTTTCCTGATGTTCTGTTGTAGAAGACTCTGTATACTGCGGAGTTTGGATGCATTCTTATTAAGTGGCCAAACCACTTCATTCTTTGTTTCTCTATGTAATTTAAGCAAGGTTCTGTGTCAACTTTTTTTTTTAATGCTGATGTTGGTGACTGTTTTTTCTGGTGTTGTTGGTAACTTTTCGAAGACACCGCATTTCACATGCAGTTATTTTTTGTGATTGTGCTTTGCCAATTGTCCATGTTTGGCTCTGGCAACAACAAGTAGGTATAAAAATGCTGTTGATTATCTGTTGTTTAGCTGTCAGTGAGACGTTTGGGTGCCTTAACAATGGGGCTAGCTAGAAGATTTCAGCATTTGCATTTTCTGCACTCTAACCTCCTCTATCTGTCTAGTCTGTCGTCTTCTGTAATATGTTTCCTTTTCTTTCTCCAATCCTGTTTGCCTCACAGCGTCAGATCAAGAAGAGATTTCTAAAACGGACCCTTGTGTGCGCATCGTAGATAGTAAACGACGCCGCCTCTGTTATCTTTGAGTTCCATCTCTTGTGTGGCCGGCTTTTTGCTTTGTACCCATTGTATCGGAGCAGCATTGCTCTTTGAGGTGCACTGTCTGTTGGTAATCTGTTTATGTGGTGGAACCATTTAATTTGCTGTTTCTTGATAAAGTTCGGTACTGATGTTGTACCCACTTTTTTCCTGATGTTTAAATTTCTAAACCAGTCCCTTTTTGATAACCCAAATATTCCGCGTAGACACTTAATCTCTGTCGTGACTAGTTTTCTTCTATCATTTGATGTCAGCGTCCAGGTTTAGCACTGATAGCATAATGTTAGGAGAAATATTGTGTTGAACATTGCTCATTTTGTGTTCATGGTGACATGTTTGTATTTTAAAATTGGCGCCATTTATCTTATAATTTGATTTGCTTTATTGCATCTTTGTTGGATTTCGTTCCTTTTTTTCCCGTTTGCAGACAAAAATGCTCCCTATGTATGTAAATCTTTTACTTTGTTTTAACTCTTAGTGAACCGGGGTCCATGTTTTTACAAGCAATTTGTTATTAGGATAAAAAACGCCCTTTAGTTTGACTCCTTGTTAAAAAAGCATCCAACCCAAAACCACATAGTATGGCGTTTGGTTCACTAGGAGTTAATGGAAACTATACTTATTTTCACTTACCTTTTCTAAAGGTGCTTTCTTGTATTTCTCCAGCCGTTTGACAGCTATTGATTCCAGTTTGACCCTTGCTGCTGGATATTCTTTGAGAACATCCCACAAGTCTTTCTTTGACAAGCAGAATAGATCAGAGTAGCCTACAGATCGTACACTTGCTGTGCGACGGTTACCAGCAGTTCCCATGTTTAGAATGCTGATCTCACCAAAGTAGCTGCCTGAAATGAAAAACAAAGAATGATAACAACAATGGTTACTGATGGAAACTATATGAACATAATCAACATCAAATAGTTTGTCCAGACCCTGACAGTGTCTCTGTAGAGTTGAGGTTTGGTGATCGCCTCTCGTTCAAAGGTACTCCGTTCGTTTCCAGCATGAAGGGATCGAGATATTTGTCCACAGATCCATGATTTCAATGTTAGATTGAGTTCTAGTCATAGAGATTGGCAAAAATAAAATGTTAAATTACTGTAACTGTATCCTTCACGTTAACTTAATTGATATAATTTATATTTTGCATTTTGATTTTATATTTTGCGATTTCTTCGAATTTCATCGTTCTTTACGACCAATTTCATCGTTCTTTACGACCAATTTCATCGTTCTTTACACATCCGTTCTTTACCAATTTCATCGTTCTTTACCACCAATTTCATCGTTCTTTACCACCAATTTCATCGTTCTTTACCACCAATTTCATCGTTCTTTACGACCAATTTCATCTTTCTTTACGACCAATTTCATCGTTCTTTACGACCAATTTCATCTTTCTTTACGACCAATTTCATCGTTCTTTACGACCAATTTCATCTTTCTTTACCACCATTTCATCTTCTTTACCACCAATTTCATCGTTCTTTACCACCAATTTCATCGTTCTTTACGACCAATTTCATCTTTCTTTACCACCAATTTCATCTTTCTTTACCACCAATTTCATCGTTCTTTACCACCAATTTCATCGTTCTTTACCACCAATTTCATCTTTCTTTACCACCAATTTCATCTTTCTTTACCACCAATTTCATCGTTCTTTACCACCAATTTCATCGTTCTTTACGACCAATTTCATCGTTCTTTACCACCAATTTCATCGTTCTTTACGACCAATTTCATCTTTCTTTACCACCACTTTCATCGTTCTTTACCACCACTTTCATCGTTCTTTACGACCAATTTCATCGTTTTTATTGTGATGTATCTTCTTCTTCTTCAAACGCTCCATATCGACCACTTGTTAACCACTCTTTGTGATTTGTATATGATCTGGGCCTAAGAGCGATTGTATGTTGTGCCGGTTATGCGCTCACAAGTAGGACAGCACATCCGATTTCTGCAACGCTTTTTATTTACTAGGTAGCTTCCTAGTCCCTACATCAGTCGCCTCTTACGACATGCCTTGTAGGTCGTAGTGTTACTATGCTTTACTTCCCTTGCGAACACAGACAAAACAAGGGCGTGATTAAAGCTAAATGAAAATAATCATCAAATAGTTTGTCCAAAGTAGAGCTTTGTCACCCTCACAGTGTCTCTGTTGCATTGGTCTCTGTAGTGTAAATGTTTGGTGCTCGGCTCTCGTGCCAGAGGTACTCGGCTCACTCTCACGCGGTACCATCGAAATATTTTTCCAGAGGTCCCTGTTCTCAGTGTAGGTACGATCGAGCTCCTGGTCCTATCAGAGGAGAATGATAAAACGTAGGCCTCGTGTTCAAGTTGAGCCGTAAAAGAGCCCTGGCAGTTCAAAATCGAGAAGAGCAGGCTGGAAAACCGCTGCATAAGCAAAATTCATTTGAAATATTTGAAAATAAAATTCCTACACATTATTTTCACTATCTTCTAAATTACATCGGGGACCCTTGCCGGTGATACGGAGTTCCTGCACTACCTCTGAGATCTTCCTCTGAAAAAAAGAAATCAGAGTACACATGGTTACTCACCGAAGTGCAATGATATGATGGTCTGATCAATCAATCAATAAAACCTTATCAGTATTTCGAATTTCTCCTCTCTCATAGTCCAGATGTCACACCCTCTGCAGCGGTTATGTTCAAATTATCAGTTACATTTCGAATCCATTTTCTGTGTTGTACTTCTCTTCTCCTCTTTAGTGGGATGCCCCATTCCGCAATGGACTTCTTTAATCCTGCGCATGCCCGCCTGCCCAGCGTGTTCGTAGCGCGTTGGACTACGGATGACTAGCCCTCTGTGAGTGCGGGTTCAATTCCGCGGGCTGACAGAAAAGTCACAGGTTCCCCAGATTTACGGTGTTCGTGGCACCGAACCGAAGGTTACGATGTCCATGGCACCGAGCCGAAGAGCTTTCAGCTCAAGTGCTTCTGGATCGAGAAAAAAACAAAAAACATTCGCGTCTCTTGATATGCCCAAAATACTTCAATTTTCTCATTCTTATTTGTAGCATCTGCCAGTTTTCTTTGATTTGTAGCATCTGCCAGTTTTCTTTGATTTGTAGCATTAGCCAGTTTTCTTTGATTTTGAGTTCTTTCTGGATAGATCTATTTCTTCTCTTCTCTATCCATGATATACGGAGGACTCTTCTGTAACACTTATATTCAAAAGTACGTATATGTTTTCCCACTGCCTTTTAAAGTGTCCATGCTTCACACGTATATGTTGCGACTGGGAATACCTGATGGGAGATAAGACATTGTTAGTGTGGTCAGCTTTAAACGGTCAGACATATTGGGGGGATGAGGGGAGGGGGAATAAAAATACACAAGAGAGAGAGAGAGAAAGAGAGAGAGAGAGGAGAGAGAGAGAGAGTGGGAGAGAGAGAAAGAGAGAAATGTGTCCATAGTTATTTATTGCTGAAAAGTTACTGATAATACTAGTATTCCTAATCGTTAAATTTAATTTCTGACGTAATATAACCTTGTTCTTCTCATGTGGACGGGGACATCGAATGATAGAAGAAAACTAGTCAGGACAGAGATGAAGTGTCTACGCAGATTGCTGTGAGTAACAAGAAGAGACTGGCTGAGAAATGAAGACATTAGGAAACAACAACACAACATACTCTGACTTCATAAAAACAAAATTCATCATCACTAACTGAACTTCATCAAGAAACAACAAATTAAATGGTTCAGATACAAAGCAAAAGGTCATCCACGCAAAATGTGGAACCCAGAAAGTGCACATCAAAGAGCAATGTTACTCTGATACAGTGGATACAAAGCAAAAGGTCATCCACGCAAAATGTGGAACCCAGAAAGTGTGCATCAAAGAGCAATGTTACTCCGATACAGTGGATACAAAGCAAAATGTCGCCCTCACAAATGGTGGACGTCAGAGATAACAGAGGCGACAAAAGACACTTTTGATGAAGCCTACACAAAAGTCCGTTCTAGAAACCTCTTCTGATCATCCTAACTCTGTGAGACAAAACAGGATTAGAATCAAGAAAGAAAGTTCTGGAAATTGTGTGTTGTTTTTTAATTGAATTCATCTTTATCAAACTATATTGGAATACGAGGGCCATGCGAGGGTTGTCGTCACAATCCGGAGATTTTTTACCAGATATCGTCGGTCGTATATTATCGGTGGGGAGGGGGTAGAGGGGGCATGGTTATAAGTTATATGAGGCCCTGGTGATGGCAATGATGATGTTGATGATTTCACGAAAGTCTTACCAGGTTTAAGAGTAGCTAACACAGTTTTCCCATTGTCTGCTACAACATGAAGACGTCCTCTATTTACTATATACATCTCTTTGCCAATCTCACCTGAAATATAAAACCAATCTCACCTGAAACATAAAACCAATCTCACTAAACATATAACAATCTCACCTGACAACATATAACCAATATATCTATTTGCCAATCTCACCTGACAACATATAACCAATATATCTATTTGCCAATCTCACCTGACAACATATAACCAATATATATATTTGCCAATCTCACCTGAAACATATAACCAATATATCTATTTGCCAATCTCACCTGAAACATATAACCAATCTCACCTGACAACATATAACCAATATATCTATTTGCCAATCTCACCTGACAACATATAACCAATCTCACCTGAAACATATAACCAATATATCTATTTGCCAATCTCACCTGACAACATATAACCAATATATCTTTCAATTTACCTGACAACATATAACCAATCTCACCTGACAACATATAACCAATCTCACCTGACAACATATAAACAATCTCACCTGACAACATATAACCAATCTCACCTGACAACATATAACCAATCTCACCTGAAACATATAACAATCTCACCTGACAACATATAAACAATCTCACCTGACAACATATAAACAATCTCACCTGACAACATAAAACCAATATATCAATGACTGACTATTCTCTATCTCGGTTAGGAGTCTCTGTGGCGTACAGGTTCGGTTCTGTGTCTCTCGTGCCAAAGATACCGGGTTTCGCTCCTCGTGGAGCAGTCTGGATATTTTTCCAGAGATGCTTGTTTCAGTGTAGACAAGATCAAGTTCCTAGTCATATCGGAGAAGGACGATAAAACGTAGGTTCCGTGTTCAATTTGAGAATATAAAAGTCATTGGCAGTTCAAAATAGAGATGGGCAGGCTGGAAAGACGCTGCCCGGGCAAAATTGATTAGAAAATATTAAAAATAACATTTCTACAAAAATATCTTCATCATCTTCAAAATTACATCGTGGATTCTAGCCGGTGCTACGGAGTTCGTGCACTACAGCTGAAATCTTCCGGTCTAAGAAAGAGATCGGATCCCACATGGTTGCTCACCGAAGTGCAATGATGATGGTCAAATCAATCAATCAATCAATCAATCAAACAATCAAATCAATCTCGGCTGTGTAAGTTATGCATACCGGTACCTGTGGCAAGTCACGAAAACACATAAGAGAAACACCAGTAGATACATCAACCAATACAGAACAGAATTTGTTAGTCTCAATCTAGGGTTCCCAAAGTGGGCGGTACCACCCTCCAGTGGGCGCTGAAGCCTTCCAGGGGGCGATAGTGGGTTCAGAAGCATTTGAGGGGAGTTTTTTCGTGATTTTGCGATTGAATAATAATAATAATAAATTGAATTCTGCATTTTAATTCATCTTATGCACGATTACACGATCCATTTTTTCCTACATTTTCTATTTCATGTATATAATCATTTAAAATTGACCATGTATGACAGAAATAAGTAGACGGAAGACTAGATAGAGAGATAGAAGTTAGAGTGCAAACAGCAAATGCTGTAACCTACCAGCTAGCCCCATTCTAGGGCACCCACAAATTTCACTGACAGCTAAGCAACAGATGATCAACAGCATTTTTATACCTACTTTGTGTTACCAGAGCTAAACATGGACAATGAGCAAAGCGCAATCCTAACAAATAACTACATGTGAAATGCGCTGCCTGCGAACAGTTACCAAAAACACCAGAAAAGACAGAGTCACCAACATCAGCATAAGAAAGAAAGTTGGTACAGAGCCTTGCTTGAATTACATTGAGAAACAAAGAATGAAGTGGTTTGGCCACTTAATAAGAATGCATCCAAACTCCACAGTATACAGAGTCTTCTATAATAGAACATCAGGGAAGAAGTCGAGAGGAAGACCACGAAAAGATGGTTAGATGGCATAGCAGAATCCTGTCAAAGAGCAAAAATAACAATCACACAAGCCACCAGAACAGCGCAAGACAAAAACAGAAAACCACGTCACTTGGGCAACAACCCGGTAACAGTGTAACGACAAAAGAAGAAGATATTTTTAGATTCAAATACATCCGATATGAACGACAAGTTACGACATTAGTGGTGTATCTTTTCGAATATCTGAAAACCTTAGCAAATGTTAAATGTCAAGTTGGTACAAATGGAGACAATTCATTTATTATATGCTTGACATTTAGGTAAAATGGTGATATTATTACTTCCCCTTCTCAGCATCCATTTAACGGTTACCGTCAGTATCTCCGTTTTTATTGCACTTGAAGCATTAGAAATCAAGGAGACAAATCTAGATTATCTATATATATCACATACCCAGAATCTCAAGTTCAAATCGCTACTAAGCAACTCACGCAAGATTGGGAGGTATTTGTAGATGCTGTCATAGTAGGGAATTCCCACAGGTACATGCTAGATAATGCTCGCTAAATACACTTCGTGTGTGAATCACGTGCAGACTAAATAATACAAACATTATTGAACACATGTACCAAACTAGTTCACATAAAATGTATGAGGTAGTTATCAGTTATATGGGTACGACCAACATAGAATCTTGAGAAGTTCATAGGTGCTCCGATCTCCGACTCAACAAATCTAACAGCGGCCAGCGGCCCAACACGCCAGTTCGATGTTGATTAATCAATCTTTTGCATATTTGGTATGTGGTTCTTTTCGAGCTTCACAAATTTCGACACATCTTCAATGATGCAATGATCACTAAACCTCTGTTCAAACTCTCAATCTGATGTTCAATGGGATTCACAACACTGAAACTCGTCTGTTCGGAAATACTCTCTCAATGCGTTAAGAATGTGATTTCGGTCAATTCCCTCTGATACCGTAGCCATGCCAGTCAATCTATCAGCTCGTTCATTACCACTGACTCCTGCGTGCCCAGGGACAAAAATTAAAGTGATTTATTTGATCTCTGTCCGTTCCAATACCTCCGCTCAGTTTCGTCTCACCATTCTTGTTTTAACTTTACGAATCATGCTCATGGAGTCAATGCGTATGAAAACACGAGAGCAGTTGTCAGATGCCAACCACATCAACGTCTCTGTAACCGCCCGTACTTTTATTGACATAGTTATTTGTGACATACATTAAAGTGGTGATGTACCGTGGTGAGAAACTGAAGGCTGTTCGACTATTCTGGGAGACCATAACAAAAATCTAGAGACTGGAAAAAGTGGCCAACAACTGTTGACGCCCTATGCTTCACAAGGAGCAGAGAGGAACAAGTAAATAAGTCGATATCTGAAAACGCTGCAAGAAGAAGAAGAAGAAGAAGAAAGAAGAGAGAAGAAAATAAAAGTTAACCTTTGACTTTAAGGTCAAGTTCTGTAATGATGTCGATTTGTCATTTCCAGAAACGTCTACACGGCTCTAGATAAGCAAAGAATTATGGCAACTAAAATCTTGCACAAGAAATCAAATATCTGAAATTATGAGTCGGTCTAGAGTTGGGCAATGAAATAAAACATGAAATAAACTTCGATTCAGAACTTGTGTATCTTATGTTATAGTTTGAGAACCGCTATAGCACAGAGTCTAGTCCACTCCATCCCGTAGACGAGTGGTCTCGATTGAATCTCAAGTGGAAGTTGAGTAGGGTTATTTCTACAGCAAATAAAATAACTCTCCCATCGACCCTATATCAATGTGCTACAAGAGAAATGCTGGGAAGTAACAATGGCCGGCGTGATATTGACCACACTCCGCGTGCTGTGACGTCGTTCACAGAACAAAATACGAGACTAAACCCACATCGTATCAAAATGGATTCTTTATGTCTGTAATCTAACAGTCAAACGTGTGTGGTGTCTGTGGGCGTATGGGCTGGGCCTGTGGGTGTATGTGGGTGTCTGTGGGCGTATGTGGCCTGGGCGTCTGTGGGCGTATGTGGCCTGGGCGTCTGTGGGTGTATGTGGGCGTCTGTGGGTGTATGTGGGCGTCTGTGGCTCAGCGAGTAGTGAGTTCAATCACAACCCAAGAGTATCTGGTACACCGCGGCGGGCAATTGGGAAACAAATTTGTTACCGTGGATTTTTACAAACGGTAAAAATAGACCTTACCGTTCCGAAAACAATAGAAAACTACTGAACGTATAAATGGTACCTAGAAAATCAACGATTCGTTTACTATTGTTGATGGCGACATCTTGTAAAGGATATGCCGATTTCATTCAAGCATCAACTAGCTAATGTTATCACGAGGTCACCAACGAGGTCGAAAATCTTACTCCTTGATAATACGTAATGACATTTAAATCAGCTTCGTTCCGGTACCTGGATGTCATTTTCAATGAGAAAGCAGACAGACTGCTGGATCTGCAACCATATGGGGGAGTCAGTCAAATACTAGAGATAACACTCTGAACGCCCTATAGAGTGTAGGACTAACACTCTGAACGCCCTCATAGATGTGGCACTAACACATGTGGAGAGCTCCTCATAAGTGGGGCACTAACACTCTGAATGCCTCATAGGTGTGACACTAACACTCTGAACGCCCTCTAAGTGGGCCCCTTGGAAAGAGATTTATCATCTAAAATAGATTTCAAACTGTTGCTTACTCCCACTTTGAATGACATCAACTTTGTAACTGTTATAATGTGGAGGAAGGAGGTCGTTACAAAGTATATATATATGCTGTATTTTCACTTTGACATGGAAAAATAATATATATTTCTGTCATACATAGTCAATTTTCAAATGATTATATATATAAAAAGAAAATTTATGAAAAAATGGATCGTGTAAGATGGGCATAAGCTGAATTAAAATGCAGAATTCAAATTTTTATGATTATTCAATCGCAAAATCACGAAAAAAAACTGCACCCAAATGTTCCTGAACCCACTATCTCCCTCTGAAGTCTTCAGCGCCCACTGGGGAACCCATGATTTAAGCCGATCTACGTCAACAGCTAGATTGCAAGAGATTGGATTAAAGATTGGAGTGGTCACAAAAAGAAAAGCACAACAGGTATATGAGTGGGCACATGAATGAACATTAAACTGGTACGGTCAGTTTCTGGACGCTGTTGGAGATATTGTGAAGGAGACCGGAGCACATATGGACATGCCCAGAGTGCAAAGGAAGATATGAAACGGAATGGTCCAAGTCTGTACTAGTTGTTTCTAAAGTTTTCTTATGTCCTTTAAGGTTAGTTGATTGATTGATTGATTGAAAGGACCATCATTATTGCAATTCGGTGAGTAATCATGTGTGCTCCGATGTCTAAACAGAAAGATCTCAGCGGCAGTGCACAAACTCCGTAGCACCGTTGAGTGTCCCCGATGTAATTTAGAAGATGTTGAAAATATTTTGTAGGAATCATTATTTAAAAAGAAAAAATATATAATAAATTTTTGCATAGCTGGCGTTTTATTTTAGATTGTTCTCGATTTTGAGCTGCCATTGGTACTTTTACGTGCTTAATTTGAACACGGGACCTACGTTTTATTTTCCGTCTCCGATAGGACTAGGAACTCGATCTCACCTACACTGAGATCAGGAATTTCTGGAAAAATATCCCGATGGCTCAACGTGGGAGCGAAACGAGTACCCTTGCTACGAGAGGCGAGCATCTAGCCTCTATGTCACAGATACCCTTAGGGTTGTGTGTCACACTAATATTGTTGTCTTCACCAAGCTGACGCCGGTCATCTTGCACAGAATAGTGAGTTTTTCAGGGCTGCTGTCATTGCGGCCAAGTTCCAGAAGGGACAAGCTACTTGATGATGATGATGATGATGATGATGGAGATGATGATGATGAAGATGATGAGAGCTCAGGCAACTTTAAAAATAGACTATGAACTAATATATACACTATACTAAAATCTGACCAATTCGAGATTGCGTCATATGTTTACTGCGTCCTGCATAAAAACAATCATAATATTTCTTGAAATACGCAGCCTTCATTACCTGTAGACAACAGCGCATTGAATCTAGTTGGCAAATCTCTGAGATCTAGATAGTAATCTACATGTCCCGTCTGTCAACTACTATAGAAAATTTGACACATGAGAAATTAATTCTGAACCAGTACAGCGAAGATATGTAGCGTAACTTTGTTTTGAATATATTGATTTATCTAACGACTACAATTGTGCAGCTTAGGGGACAAGAGAAGGGATTCTGTCTCTGTGGCGAAGTGGTTAAGCTGTTGCTTTGAGTTCTGAAGGACTTGGGTTCCAAGCTTCACCGTACTGTTTACAGGGTCTTGGGTTCCAAGCTTCACCATACTGTTTACCGGTGCTTTGTTTCCCGAGATTTCCAGAATTATTGCTGGAGCTACGGTGTTCTTACTTTGTGCAATACACTCGGCACTGGCGTACAATTTCTGCGGAGATGGGACTGAGTCATATGGGGCAAAACTGGTGTAAGGACGTTAATCTTTCGTCTTTAGACCCTTTAGAAAGGGTTGGGGACGGGGGCTGGGGGACGGCACGGTCTTCCACATTACAGCAACAGATAGGACGGGGAGGTATATAAATAATCTCAATCATCATCATCATTAAGTAGCTTGTCCCTTCCGAAACTTGGCTACCATGATAACAGTCCTGAAAAACTCTATATTTTATGCAAGTTGACCAGCATCAGCAGAAATCATTCTCAGATCGTCAATGATATCTTGCACCCATCGTCTTCTAGGTCTTCCTCTCATTCTTATTCCAGACACAATTCCCTCCAAAATTATCTTCTCTAGGCACTCATGTCGTGTGATGCGTCCAAAAAATTCTGATTAGTTTTTAATGGAAATTTTAATGTTTTTTAATAGGCAACTCTCTTTAATAACAAATTGTTTGTTCTTTAATAGGCAACTCTCTTGAAAATCAAGCTGTTGCAGAACAGAAGCATTTGTTCTTTTCTCTGTCCATGATATTCTAAATACACTTCTGTAGCATTTTCATCCACATGCATTAACGATATTCTCCGCCGCTTTGTCAATGGTCTATGTCTCACAATTAATAACTAATATAACTAAATGGTCATATAAGAGGACAATATCCTGGATTTGTGTGTGTGTAAGTGACTGTTGTACAGATGAAGATGTTAGGGTTAGAATACAAAAGGCAAGATTGCCTTTGTCATTCTGAAGAACATATATAGTTCAAGAATGATCAGGAATAAAACTAACATAATGATATGTTAACTCAAATGTCAAAGCTGTCCTTCTATATGGAGCAGAGACATGGAGAACAACTAAGGGAACACCAAAAGTTGCAGACATTCATCAATAGATGCCTGCGTAGGATACTCCATCTGCGATGGTATGACATGACCACAAACAGGGAACTCTGGGATAGAACAGAACAACGACAGGTGGAACAAGAGATAAGGAGCAGAAGGTGGCGATGGATAGTACACACACTGAGGAAACCACCTAACAGCATCACAAGACAGGCTCTCCGATGGAACCCCCAGGGCAATAGAGGTAGGGGAAGACCCAGGAACACCAGGAGACGGGAGTTGAACAAGGAATGCAAGAAAATGGAGAGAGAGTGGAGAGATCTGGAAAAGATGGTCTTGGATAGGCAGGCTTGGAAGGACTTGGTTGCGGACCTATGCTTCCCTAGGGGGTGAAGAAGAAGAATTGACTGTCGAGGATCATGTGGGCTCTACATGTTCTTGGTATTGTGGGTATGTACATGTTCTTGGTATTGTGGGTATGTACATGTTCTTGGTATTGTATGTATGTTTGGTAGTGTACATGTTCTTGGTATTGTGGGTATGTAGTTTTCGCCGTTCCAGTTTGATATTTATATAAAACATAGGATGGATTATCGCAGTGAGTAGTGCGTTCTATTTTCGAATCGGACACAAAAGGGTTGTGGGTTTATTTCCAGCATCTGACGTTCAACATGTGAAGAAAGGATTTGTCTCTTCTAACATATGTATAACAAAATTGAAGCTTTTGAAACAAGGAGCTATAGAAAAGTTCTTAGAACATCCTGGACAGAGAAGAAACAAAGACATCCTACAAGACCTGAATATCAAGGAGCATTGGCTCATAAATAACATCATGTCACGGAAGATGAAATATTTTGGCCAATTAAACATCACAGTTTGGGCTGGAGAGAAAGGTAATGTAAGGCATGGTTCTGGAAAACGAAGGGGACGACCAAGACAAAGATGGCAGCAGGACATCAAAGATACCTTGAACATGACGATGGAAGAGGCGGGAGAACTTGTAAGAGACAGAGCTTTCCAGGTGGTTTGTGATGAATGTAACGTTCCGCAAGGGACATGCTACTACTTGAACATATGTATACTTGGATCTAGAAATCAGAGTAAAAATAATAAGGGTTGACTTCATTGCTGTCGGTTTTCCACATCTCTAATCCTCTAATGCATTCTAATCCATTCAATCATCTCTAATCACATATCAAAATCGCACATATCTAATCACATTCTAATCCCATCATCATTCTAATCACATATCTAATCACATATCTAATCCACATATCTAATCACATATCTAATCACATATCTAATGCACATATCTAATCACATATCTAATCCAGATTCTAATCCACATATCTAATGCACATATCTAATCCACATATCTAATCACATCTCTAATGCACATCTCTATGCAAACTAATCAATATCTAATCCACATATCTAATGCACATATCTAATGCACATATCTAATGCACATATCTAATCCACATATCTAATCCACATATCTAATCCACATATCTAATCCACATATCTAATCCACATATCTAATCCCCATATCTAATCCACATATCTAATCCACATATCTAATGCACATCTCTAATCTACATATCTAATCCACATATCTAATGCACATCTCTAATCCACATATCTAATCCACATATCTAATCCGCATATCTAATCCACATATCTAATGCACATATTTAATGCACATATCTAATCTACATATCTAATGCACATATGGCTCGGTCACTCTCCATAAAAAAACAGGCGAGCCATCAGGCGATAGTATTTAAAAAAGCACAAAATCACTATGACAACAACAATATTAGATATCTCTGGACAAATGCACTTGTGAACAGAACAGAGCCGTCCAGATTCGAACCTACAACCATCTGAACGTCATACAAACAGCGTAACCACTTAGCGACAGAAACATCACCGGGCATGTATGTCTTGGAATGTGACGTGTTAGGCATGACATATATATGGTCTGCAAATACTGTCGCATGGAGATCAAGAATAGAGAACAGATGAATAAAGAAAGAAAAACATTTTCATTTTGTCATAATCGGCTAGGTATGGGAACTATCAGCATGTGTGTCATTCACCATCTAATTAAGTTGATTGATTCATTAATAGGACGATCATCATTGCACTTCAGTGAGTAACCATGTATGCTCCTATCTCTTTCTTATATAAGAAGATCTCAGCGGCAGTGCACGAACTCCGTAGCCGATTTAATTTTCAAGATGGTAAAAGTATTTTGCAGGAATTTTATTTGTAATCTTTGTAATGAAGCTCAGCAGCGGCTTTCCAGCCTGTTCTTCTCAACTTTGATCTGCCAAGGGTTCTTTAACTTGCTCAAACTGAACACTGCGCCTACGTTTTATAATCCGTCTCCGATAGGACTAGGAACCCATCTACACTGAGATCAGGGCTTCACGAGGGAGCTTACCTTAGGAACAAGAGACGAGCACCTAATCTCTACAGCACAGTGTGGTCCCTGGCAACATAAGGCCGACTAGCACATACGGGAAAACCCCAATTTCTGTTTAATGGGGGCTGATTTTTATAAGTGTTTGATAGAACACTGTAAGATTTTCTACAATTTTATACAATTCTACGAGTCGATGGTTATTTATTAATGAAAAATGTTCATAATACGGTTATTCCTCAGTATTAAACATAACTTGTAACATAATATAACTTTGATTTAATATGTTTTAAACATGAATTTGACTATATACAACATTACTGGAATGCAAGATCACGCGACAATTATGGTCTGATTTAATAGAATGTTTTGACCTTAGCTCGAAGGCCTTTGCTTTCGGAGGTCACGGCCACAGAAACTACCCTAATAAGAAGCATATGCCAATAGAGCAAAGACGGATGTCTGTTGTACTTACTAACAAAATATTACGCTTGAATGAATAAATTACTGGTGGCATTTGGACAGCGTTCAACAATAAATTCAACAGACCTTACGATCGTACGCACTGGACGTTAGAGATTACTATAGTAACAATAGAAAAATGGATTGATACTAGAATGGGTTTTGAAAAAAGTCGATTCAATTCATTGTACTACTTTGGAAAACTACCGTAGTTTCTTTTCAATCTTTGCCATTGAGTATCAAGTTTTAGTGCAGTCAATCGCGATATCGATGTATCTTGTTTCACGGACATTAGACGACAGCGGTTCCCAAGTTAACTCATTTTGGACCAAACGCCACACTAAGTGGCTTTGGGTTGGACACCTTTTTTACCAGGAGCCACACTAAAGGGTGTTTTTATTCTAAAAACAAATGGCTTGTAAAAATATGGCTTTTGCCCTGCTCCACTGTAGTCTTGCATGGAGGTTAAGGCCGTTACTGCTGCCCTCCATTGGCACTCCGTTTACTGGGGCCGTTGCTGTTTCTGAATCTCAGTCGATGCTTCACAAGATCAAAAATGGTAGGTTTATGTATGAGTGGATGCTGTCTATAGAAGTTTCTAATCTCCAGAGGCTTACGTGGATCGTGGCCTCGGATAACATGTGGCCAGCGGGCTCAGGTAAAATTATAGGAAATAATAGCACAACCGTCGCGTGACAGCGCGTTCCAGTATTATTGTATAAAGACGAATTAATTTTTAAATCAACATAACAAGCTAAATCAAGGTAATATTATGTAACAAGTTCAGTTTAACACTAAAGAATATCAGTATTATGAATATTTGTCATCAATAAATAACCATGGACTTATAGAATAGAGTAAAACTGTAAAAAAAAAACCTTCAGTGTTCTATCAAAAATACATAAAATCCAGTTCTCTCCCTCCCCCATTAAACATGAATTTTCGATTTCCCTTCTAAGCTATTCGGTCTTATGTTGTCGGGTGCCACGCCTAGATCTACTGTCTTGGACACCGTTCTACTCACCATTCAGAAAGCAACGACAAACTAACGAACGTATAAATGGTGCCTTAAAAAATCCGTTATTACTGACTAAAAAACTTGTTTATTGTCGTTGATAGCGACGTCCTGTAGAGGATATGCCACGGTATTTATGCCACGGAGGATATGCCACGGTATATGCCACGGAGGATATGCCACGGAGGATATGCCACGGAGGATATGCCACGAGGATATGCCACGGATTATGCCACGGAGGATATGCCACGGAGGATATGCCACGGTATTATCACAGGTATGCCACGGAATGGGAGGATATGCCACGGAGGATATGCCACGGTATTTATGCCAGGAGGATATGCCACGGAGGATATGCCACGGATATGCCACGGATATGCCACGGAGGATATGCCACGGAGAATATGCCACGGTATTTATGCCACGGAGGATATGCCACGGAGGATATGCCACGGTATTTATGCCACGAGAGGCAGGTTATGCCACGGTATTTATGCCACGGAGGATATGCCACGGAGGATATGCCACGGTATTTATGCCACGGAGGATATGCCACGGTATTTATTACACGTACAAGAAGACATTGATATGTCACGGTATTTATTACACGTACAAGAAGACATTGATATGTCACGGTATTTACTACACGTGCAAGAAGACATTGATATGTCACGGTATTTACTACACGTGCAAGAAGACATTGATATGTCACGGTATTTATTACATGTACAAGAAGACATTGATATGTCACGGTATTTATTACACGTACAAGAAGACATTGATATGTCACGGTATTTATACACGTCAAGAAGACATTGATATGTCACGGTATTTATTACATGTACAAGAAGACATTGATATGTCACGGTATTTATTACACGTACAAGAAGACATTGATATGTCACGGTATTTATTACACGTACAAGAAGACATTGATATGTCACGGTATTTATTACACGTACAAGAAGACATTGATATGTCACGGTATTTATTACACGTACAAGAAGACATTGATATGTCACGGTATTTATTACACGTACAAGAAGACATTGATATGTCACGGTATTTATTACATGTACAAGAAGACATTGATATACCACGGTATTTATTACATGTACAAGAAGACATTGATATACCACGGTATTTATTACATGTACAAGAAGACATTGATATGTCACGGTATTTATTACATGTACAAGAAGACATTGATATACCACGGATTATAAACTACAGAAAGACATTGATATACAAAGTATTATTACTAAAGAGCATTGATATTCAAATATGACAGAAGATGATATCCAATAATTTATCACTACAAGAAACATTGATATCAGTAGAATATGAAAGAATGGAAGACAAAGAGAATCTAACATTGCATATTCAAATATGACAGGGAAGAGACCAATAAACACTAACAAGAAAACGATGGAGAGATTATATTAAAGTAAACAGATAAACTTGAGTCAACAATTGGGGAGACAAGGCGTAGAACAGAGATGAATAGACGTGGCTGACTCCGTGTGTTGCCGGGGCCAGTAAGGGAGCAAAGAATGGTAACACTGCGACCTACAAGGCATGTCGTAAGAGGCGACTAAGGTAGGGGCCTAAGGAAGCTACCCTTGTAAATAAAAGCGTCGCAGAAATCGGATGTGCTGGCCTACTTGTAGGCGCATAACTGGCGCATGTCCCTCTTGTCATACAACGCCCAAAAAGCGGTATTACAGCAGCAACTACAGTTTTTTCTTCTGTAATATATTGAAATTTGCAAGCTAAACAAATTGAGAAAAGTCTACTCCAATCTTTTCTTGTTGTCTGTAATGTTCTTTGTAACTAGTTTTTTTCCTCTTCAATTTATTGAAATTGCAAGCTAAAATTTTTTTAGAAAAATCGACCCCAATCTTTCTTTGTTAGCTGGAATGTTCTTTACTTTTTGGCGTGTCGTTTCCGTAACTTCACTAACGTTGTCTTTATCTCAATGGCTTCATTCACCTCGTCTAGTTGTTAGTCTGTTGTAAGCGATGCTCAAGCCAACATACAGTAAGTAAAGAATACATACAACATCATGCAACTATTACGTTTGAAGTTCCAGATATAGATGATGTCAACTGAACGACCGACATTGAATCTACATCAATGCAGACAGTTAACACCACTGTTGTCACATAAAGAGATACCGCTAACAACTAAAGCAAATCTTAAAAGAACGATTTTCTAACCAATACTATGTTACCAGTATCAAACATGGCCAATAACAGTAGATAATGAACGGAAAATCATAACGACAGAGATGATGTGCTTTAGAAGAGCTGCAGGGGTGACAATAAGAGACAAAATTTGAAATCAAGAAATCAGAAGACGATTGAATGTATTACCGGTCATACAATTCATAGAAAGTAAGTTGAATGTATTACCAGTCATGTAATTCATAGAAAGTAAGTTGAATGCATTTGAAAATAGATTGTGAAAAATAAGAAACATAAAATGGGATGAATTCAGGAGAAGTGATGAAATCAGAGAAATGTCTGGTCGACAACTAGTTACAACTGTTTGAAGATAGAGAAGATGGTGGTATGTTGTACATGCACTGAGAAGAAATGATCACAGCAGGCATTGAAGTAAGATGCCAAAGTTTCAAGAAAGTGATGCCGTCCTAGGGAAACTCAGAAACGAACTTTGCTGAGAGGTAAGAAATACCGGACTCAATTCCATGGAAGAGATATTCCTAGGATAGAGCGATATGGAGAAATTACTTGAAGACCCTATGTAAAGTGTAACGGTACGAGGGGAATTATTATAATTCATAAAAGAACAACAGTAAATGGTTTGGACACCTGACAAGAATGCTCTGGTATCGACTGCCACAGAGAGCCACACTGAACAGTATAACGAGTACACATCAAGAGGAAGACCACGCAAAAGATAGAACGAAGGCATCAAGAATAGACTTAAGAGAATGAAAAACAGTTTACAAAGTGCCTTGATCGATAAACAGACAGTGTACAAGTATTGGGGACTTTTGGGGACTTTTGGGGACTATTGGGGACTTTCTACACACACACAAAATTACCAAGCATAGGATTCGAACCACTCATCCTCATTTCTTGCGGCCCCTATTGCCTAGCCCAACAATACGAGCGAACCACTCATCCTCATTTCTTACGGCCCCTATTGCCTAGCCCAACAATACGAGCGAACCACTCATCCTCATTTCTTGCGGCCCCTATTGCCTAGCCCAACAATACGAGCGAACCACTCATCCTCATTTCTTACGGCCCCTATTGCCTAGCCCAACAATACGAGCGAACCACTCATCCTCATTTCTTGCAGCCCCTATTGCCTAGCCCAACAATACGAGCGAACCACTCATCCTCATTTCTTACGGCCCCTATTGCCTAGCCCAACAATACGAGCGAACCACTCATCCTCATTTCTTGCGGCCCCTATTGCCTAGCCCAACAATACGAGCGAACCACTCATCCTCATTTCTTACGGCCCCTATTGCCTAGCCCAACAATACGAGCGAACCACTCATCCTCATTTCTTACGGCCCCTATTGCCTAGCCCAACAATACGAGCGAACCACTCATCCTCATTTCTTGCGGCCCCTATTGCCTAGCCCAACAATACGAGCGAACCACTCATCCTCATTTCTTGCGGCCCCTATTGCCTAGCCCAACAATACGAGCGAACCACTCATCCTCATTTCTTACGGCCCCTATTGCCTAGCCCAACAATACTAGCGAACCACTCATCCTCATTTCTTACGGCCCCTATTGCCTAGCCCAACAATACGAGCGAACCACTCATCCTCATTTCTTGCGGCCCCCTATTGCCTAGCCCAACAATACGAGCGAACCACTCATCCTCATTTCTTGCAGCCCCTATTGCCTAGCCCAACAATACGAGCGAACCACTCATCCTCATTTCTTACGGCCCCTATTGCCTAGCCCAACAATACGAGCGAACCACTCATCCTCATTTCTTGCGGCCCCTATTGCCTAGCCCAACAATACGAGCGAACCACTCATCCTCATTTCTTGCGGCCCCTATTACCTAGCCCAACAATACGAGCGAACCACTCATCCTCATTTCTTGCGGCCCCTATTGCCTAGCCCAACAATACGAGCGAACCACTCATCCTCATTTCTTGCGGCCCCTATTGCCTAGCCCAACAATACGAGCGAACCACTCATCCTCATTTCTTACGGCCCCTATTGCCTAGCCCAACAATACGAGCGAACCACTCATCCTCATTTCTTACGGCCCCTATTGCCTAGCCCAACAATACGAGCGAACCACTCATCCTCATTTCTTACGGCCCCTATTGCCTAGCCCAACAATACGAGCGAACCACTCATCCTCATTTCTTGCGGCCCCTATTGCCTAGCCCAACAATACGAGCGAACCACTCATCCTCATTTCTTGCGGCCCCTATTGCCTAGCCCAACAATACGAGCGAACCACTCATCCTCATTTCTTGCGGCCCCTATTGCCTAGCCCAACAATACGAGCGAACCATTCATCCTCATTTCTTGCGGCCCCTATTGCCTAGCCCAACAATACGAGCGAACCATTCATCCTCATTTCTTGCGGCCCCTATTGCCTAGCCCAACAATACGAGCGAACCATTCATCCTCATTTCTTGCGGCCCCTATTGCCTAGCCCAACAATACGAGCGAACCATTCATCCTCATTTCTTGCGGCCCCTATTGCCTAGCCCAACAATACGAGCGAACCATTCATCCTCATTTCTTGCGGCCCCCTATTGCCTAGCCCAACAATACGAGCGAACCATTCATCCTCATTTCTTGCGGGCCTATTTGCCTAGCCCAACAATACGAGCGAACCACTCATCCTCATTTCTTGCGGCCCCCTATTGCCTAGCCCAACAATACGAGCGAACCACTCATCCTCATTTCTTGCGGCCCCTATTGCCTAGCCCAACAATACGAGCGAACCACTCATCCTCATTTCTTGCGGCCCCTATTGCCTAGCCCAACAATACGAGCGAACCACTCATCCTCATTTCTTGCGGCCCCCCATTGCCTAGCCCAACAATACGAGCGAACCACTCATCCTCATTTCTTGCGGCCCCTATTGCCTAGCCCAACAATACGAGCGAACCACTCATCCTCATTTCTTGCGGGCCCCTATTGCCTAGCCCAACAATACGAGCGAACCACTCATCCTCATTTCTTGCGGGCCCCTATTGCCTAGCCCAACAATACGAGCGAACCACTCATCCTCATTTCTTGCGGCCCCTATTGCCTAGCCCAACAATACGAGCGAACCACTCATCCTCATTTCTTGCGGGCCCCTATTGCCTAGCCCAACAATACGAGCGAACCACTCATCCTCATTTCTTGCGGCCCCTATTGCCTAGCCCAACAATACGAGCGAACCACTCATCCTCATTTCTTGCAGCCCCTATTGCCTAGCCCAACAATACGAGCGAACCAATCATCCTCATTTCTTGCAGCCCCTATTGCCTAGCCCAACAATACGAGCGAACCACTCATCCTCATTTCTTGCAGCCCCTATTGCCTAGCCCAACAATACGAGCGAACCACTCATCCTCATTTCTTGCGGGCCCCTATTGCCTAGCCCAACAATACGAGCGAACCACTCATCCTCATTTCTTGCGGCCCCTATTGCCTAGCCCAACAATACGAGCGAACCACTCATCCTCATTTCTTGCGGCCCCTATTGCCTAGCCCAACAATACGAGCGAACCACTCATCCTCATTTCTTGCAGCCCCTATTGCCTAGCCCAACAATACGAGCGAACCACTCATCCTCATTTCTTGCAGCCCCTATTGCCTAGCCCAACAATACGAGCGAAACACTCATCCTCATTTCTTGCGGCCCCTATTGCCTAGCCCAACAATACGAGCGCTTCTAAGAACAACAATCAGCTAGCGATGTAAAAAAAAATATAGCTTTACTGTGGAATATCTTTCATAAGAGCTTCATCTGTTGAGCACAAAATAATCAGGGCAGGTTATATCAAAGAGTGTTTGCACAAACATTATTAAAAAAAAAAAAAAAGTAAATGAACCATTTTTATACCACGTGGTATATAGGATAATACGGTGTTACGCCGGTATTTTTTCGGCACACGATGGGTGATGTAGTCAACATCTCACCGGGTGACTTTACTTTCCAGTGCTTTTCCTGGTACCTAATTGGGGCTATGTCAACCGGAGAGCCGTTATGGTCGGTTAAACCTACTTGTGGAATTAAACCTGCACCACTAGGCTAAGAAGTGAGTTCTCTAACAACTACGCTACTGCGTCTATCTGAACAAACATATGCGATAAGCTTATTGTGCTTGTATATTTGAGACGAGACAATATCATACATACACACATGTATACACATATAACAATCATGCATACATTATTCATAGTAGCTTCAAGTTTATTGTAAGATGAGAACACGGAGCTTTTATTGACACACAAGATCACTACATCCCTCCCCCCTTCCCCACCCCCAAACAGGTTTATATATTAGTTATTTTAGTTTAGTCATCGGATCATCATCTCTACACATCGAACCAATTAGTTCATAAGTGTGTTCCGATCTCCCCCTTAGTATGTCTCTCAGCGTGTAGCGACTAACGACACCTGTTCTTTGTTGGTTTACTACTCATATTTGTCTACCAGCATATTGTTCTTGTCTAGCTACACCACATTTAACTTTGAGTTCTTGCAGTCTGGTTAGTGTTGTAGATTCATCACTATTACTTGAATCATGTACATGTCCTCTCTCCCTTAGGGAGTTTATAATATCAGTCTTGTTATAAAGAAATAAATGGTGGAAGAGGGGAAGAAGATCAATGTATCATCATCAAATAACTAGTCCTGAGCAGAACTTTGCCACCCCAACAGTCCTCCAGAATTTCTCTCTCATAGGCCAGATGTTCCACATCTGCAGCTGCCATGTTCAACCCATCAGTTACATCTTGAATCCCTCTTCTCCGTGGTCTTCCTCTTATCCTCTTTGCCAGTGTGCCTCCTTTCCATGATAGTTTTCTCCAGATCAATGTATACGATCTACAATAAACCAATCAATCAATAGAACGTTTCTAATATTTCCCTACCATCAATGACTGAGATTTGTTGGAACTTCTTCCCCAGGCAAAGATACACAATGCCTCTTATGTTCAGATTAAAACTATTATTACTTGCGCTAGCTATCAATCTGTGATCGATATTCACACAAAAAATGTCTGTGAAATGACAGTTCTAGAACCGATTGTTCCTGATGATATTTTAGATCTTGTATCTCTTTACATTGGAAGTCCATTTGTGAGAATTTTTTCTTTCTTTCTTTTTTTTCTATTATTTTTTTATTTTCAACCACCAGACCAGACTTTGTTCATGAATGTTTCATTTGATATGATTTCTTGTCTCTCATGTGTCAGAGTTTATTTTTGGAGAAACTTAATTCTGATCATGCGATCTAGCTTGCTTGAAATGTGGTTTTTATTTCTTTCTTCAGCGGGGATCAGTGGTGTAGTGTTGTGTGTTTGTTTGTTCGCCACCCGTGTGTTGCTGGGGCTAGAAAGGGGAGCAAAGAATAGTAACACTGTGACCAAAAAGGCATGTCGTAAAAGGTGACTGAGGTAGGTACCTAGAAAGAATACCCTAGTAAATAAAAAGCGTCGCAGAAATCGGATGTGCTGGCCTACTTGTAGGCGCATAACTGGCACAACGTATGATCGCTCTTTGGCTCAGATAACATACAAATCACAAAGAGTGGTTTAACAAGTGGTCGATATGGAGCGCTCGATGAAGAAGAAGAGGTTTGTTTCCGTTTGTTCTTTACGATCAGTTTAATCATTGTTTGTGAAATATTAGACCTTAGACAAGAACGACTATATGTTACGCCTCAGTTTGTAGGCCCCTACATGTGTAGAGCAGGCCCAGGCCCCTACATGTGTAGAGCAGGCCCAGGCCCCCGACAACATAAAGTTGATTAGCTCAAATAGAAAAACCAAAATTCCTGCTTTAATGGGGGACATTTTTTGTATATGTTTGATAGAACGCTGTACACTTTTTTTTGCAGTCTTACACAATTCTATGTGTTCATGATTACTTATTGATGGCAAGTGTTAATAATACTGATATTCCTTAGTTTTAAACTTAACTTGTAACATAATATAACTGGTTTAACATGTTGTGTTGCTTTTAAAATGAATTTATCTTTATCTAACAATTCTGGAATACGAGATCACGCAACAGTTGTGCTCTTATTTCCTAGAATTTTTACCTCAGCCCGCGGGCCGTATGTTATCGGAGGCCATGGTTTGACTATGAAATACGACTATGCGATGCGCCCCTGTTCGTAGACCTCTGCACTTGTATGACAGGCCAGAGACAACTATACAGTTATCTAGAGTTGGCTGTGGACAAGCGCATCTGAAAATGTCGGCCTTATGTTTGAGTCTCCCTCGCTGATAGTCAGAAAGTGTTCCCTATGGTTCTCGGGGAGTTTCCAGGAGGTGTCCGGTGATTCACAAAAGCAAACATTTACATGAGGTTTATTCCATGAAAGTTTTTAGGGGTTTCTGTTTGAAAAAAACAAAGCTTGAAAGGCACATCATTTCCGTTTTCTTTCGTTTTCCTCGTTTTCTTTTTATTAAGTTTCATGATTTACGTCTTCAATGACGATCAGTAATAGATTGATTTATTAGCCAAACAATTTTAGACTTTTCAGCTATCAAAAAATAATTTTTGACCTAGATTTGGGAAATTACTTTCCCTGACTTTAAAATCGACTATCCTACAAGATGACAATTACGTACTAAAAATAGCTACACCCTTTCTAAATATTGGATGAATTACCATAGGAAAGTATCAAACGAAAGTACCTTACTTTTCCTTGCTTCGTATATTTATTGTCTCACTTTTCCTTGCTTCGTATATTTATTGTCTCACTTTTCCTTGCTTCGTATATTTATTGTCTCACTTTTCCTTGCTTCGTATATTTATTGTCTTACTTTTCCTTGCTTCGTATATTTATTGTCTTACTTTTCCTTGCTTCGTATATTTATTGTCTTACTTTTCCTTGCTTCGTATATTTATTGTCTTACTTTTCCTTGCTTCGTATATTTATTGCTCTTTAACAATCATTTTTTGTCGATGGTATTCTAAAATAAATTGTATTAAAGCACTTTAAAAACTGCGTGAGAATCACACCAAGTACAAGCAGTACTTTACTTTATCTTTCTCTCATTCTTCTTCTTCAAACGCTCCATATCGACCACTTGTTAACCACTCTTTATGATTTGTATGTGATCTGAGTCTAGGAGCGATTGTACGTTGTGCCAGTTTTGCGCCTACAAATACGCACATCCGATTTCTGCGACGCTTTTTTGTTTACTAGTGTAGTTACTTCACTAGCTCCCAACCTCAATTGACTCTTATGGCATGCATTGTAGGACGCAGTGGTACTATTCTTTGCTTGCATTATGGGCCCCGGCACCAAACGGGCATCTGATCGATTGTTTGATTGATAGGACCACTATCATTACACTTGCGGTGAATGCTCCGATCTCTTTCTTACACGGGAAGATCATCTCAGCGACAGTGCACGAACTAACTAACACCGGCGACAGTACCCGATATGTCATTTTGAAGATGGGGACAAATATTTTGCATGCATTTTTTCTTGTAAATCTTTTTAATGAATATTGTCCGGGCAGCGGCTTTCCAGCATGTTCTTCTGGATGTTCTTCTGGATTTGAACTGACAAGAGTTCTTTACGTGCTCAAATTGAACATGGGGCAAATATTTTATAGTCTGTGTCCGATACTACTAGGAACTAGATCTCATCTACAATGAGATTACGGATCTTTGAAAAAAATATCCGTATGGCTTCTCTCGAGGGAGAGAACCGACTACCTTTGAACCCACAGATGCTCAGTCTCCCCCAACAGATATCGAAGAGATGAAATGAAAATCGTGGCATATCCCAAAGGACGTAGCCATCAACCACAGTAAACAAGTCGTTGATTTTCTAGGCACCACTTATACGTTCAGTAGTTTGCCATTGCTTTCTGAACGGGTGGCGCCATCGTCCTTTGTTAAAATCAACGGAAACAAACAATTTGCAAGCAAACTGTCCGCAGCGTGATTCGAACTCAGAACGTCGGGGTTAATAGACAGAGTCACTAACCCCTAGGCCACAGACGCCACATCGAAGAGATACTGATGGTTAAACGCACTCCTATCTTTGACCCCAGACACCCAGTTCTACTTGTACAATGGGTAACTCCAAACTGCTTAAATCGCTGGAAACATTCAACATTTATTTTAGTGTCTTCATCCAACAGACAGTCGCGAAGAGATCGAAGAACATCCCACTTATCCATCTTCAACTCTCCAACAATCATAACCTCTATGCCACTGAGATACTCAAATATTCTCTAAACTGACTGAAATATAACGCTTACCTTTTCTACAAATATAATCACCAGGTGAGAAGAGAACAGGCCGAAGTCGCAGTACTAGCTCACATAGAAATCCGGCCTCCGTTGCTTGGAAGATCTCCACTCGTTTCAGTGTATCCAGATGAACGTGTATAGCAATTTCAGCCTAAAATTGTTTAAAATTGTTTAGCATGTACCGAATACAACATGAGAATAAACATCGACAAAACAGAAGTAATGACATTCGTCAGAGAGGAAAGCACTACCAATATCTCCATCGATAATCACCCACTAAATCAAGTAAAAGACTTCACATACCTGGGAGCATTTTTCAGCAAACGGAAGAATAACTAATGAAATCCAACACAGATGCAACAAAGCAAATCAAATGATAGGACAAATGGCGCCAATTTTAAAATGCAAACACGTCACCATGAACACAAAAGAGCAATGTTCAACACAATCTTTCTCATTAGATTATGCTACCAGTGCCAAACCTGGACGCTGACAACAAACGATAGAAGAAAACTAGTCACAACAGAGATGAAGTGTTTACGCAGAATGCTGGGTGTAACAAGAAGAGACCGGTTGAGAAATGAAGACATCAGGAAAAAAGTGGGTACAACATCAGTACTAGACTTCATCAATAAACAACAAATTAAATGGTTCGGCCACGTAAGCAGATTACCAACAGACAGTGCACCTCAAAGAGCAATGCTGCTACGATACAATGGGTACAAAGCAAAAGGCCGGCCACGCAAAAGATGGACATCGAGATAACAGCGGCGATGAAAGAGACTATCTACGAAGCGCATACTAGGGCCCGTTTTAGAAATCTCTTCTTGACCTGACGCTGTGAGGCAAACATGATTCGAGAAAAGAAAGAAAGAAAGAGAAAGAAAGAAACTATTTAAAATAGAAGAAGAATATAAGACAATTAAAGCAACTACAGAACTGAACTGAAGAATATCCAATTTATAGAACACTATGGAATATTAGTTACATACATCGAATTTATAGAACAATATGGAATATTAGTTACATACATCGAATTTATAGAACAATATGGAATATTAGTTACATACAACGAATTTATAGAACAATATGGAATATTAGTTACATACATCGAATTTATAGAACAATATGGAATATTAGTTACATACAACGAATTTATAGAACAATATGGAATATTAGTTACATACAACGAATTTATAGAACAATATGGAATATTAGTTACATACATCGAATTTATAGAACAATATGGAATATTAGTTACATACAACGAATTTATAGAACAATATGGAATATTAGTTACATACAACGAATTTATAGAACACTATGGAATATTAGTTACATACATCGAATTTATAGAACAATATGGAATATTAGTTACATACATCGAATTTATAGAACAATATGGAATATTAGTTACATACATCGAATTTATAGAACAATATGGAATATTAGTTACATACAACGAATTTATAGAACAATATGGAATATTAGTTACATACATCGAATTTATAGAACAATATGGAATATTAGTTACACACAACGAATTTATAGAACAATATGGAATATTAGTTACATACAACGAATTTATAGAACAATATGGAATATTAGTTACATACAACGAATTTATAGAACAATATGGAATATTAGTTACATACAACGAATTTATAGAACAATATGGAATATTAGTTACATACATCGAATTTATAGAACAATATGGAATATTAGTTACATACAACGAATTTATAGAACAATATGGAATATTAGTTACATACAACGAATTTATAGAACAATATGGAATATTAGTTACATACAACGAATTTATAGAACAATATGGAATATTAGTTACATACAACGAATTTATAGAACAATATGGAATATTAGTTACATACAACGAATTTATAGAACAATATGGAATATTAGTTACATACAACGAATTGAATGAATAAGTTCGCGTCAGAAACTGTTACCAAGGTCGATTTTACAAAGATGCGTAAGAAACCTACCATAGTCAGAATAAACTAGTCACGACAGAGATGAAATGTCTATGCAGAGTGTTGGGAGAATCAAGAAGAGACCGGTTTAGAATTGAAGACATCGGGGAGGGGGGAAAGTGGGTACAACATCAGTACTAAACTTTATCAAAAAACAACAAATTACGCTTCTTCAAAGTGGAGAAGAGAAAGACCACGAAGAAGATGGGTTCAGGATGCAACTGATGATTTTAGCATGACGGTTGCAGAGGAGGGACATCTGGCATATAAGAGAGAGAGAAATTTATAAGTAATGTTAGTGTGGCACAGTTATGCTCAGGACATGCTATTATATGATGATGATGATGATTAGTAACAGTGGTGGCTCGTTATCATTTTTGTTAGTGGGGCCAGATAAAATGTTTGGAAAATCATGGTTTTGGGATTAGGTTATATTTTAGTATTTACTATTATTTGTCTATCCTCTCTTTACTAGAAACACTTACACATTATTTTTGGAGGGGTCCGGCCCCACTGGCCCTTAATGACGAGCAGCCACTGATTAGTAAGGATCATGATAACAGCACTCCGGGCAGGTCCATTAGTGTTCCAATCTTCTCTCCAATAATTTACCAGTGTATAACGACAAATCACACCTGTTCTGTGTTGGTTAATCATATTTGTATCGTGCCTCTAACAATGTCTGACAGTTCTCAATTTCATTATATATATAATACACTACCTGAGTGATGAATCTACAACACTAACCAGACTGCAAAAATTCTAAGTCAAGTGTGGTGTGGCTAGACAAGAACACTATGCTGGTAGCCAAAGAAGAATAGTAAACCAACACAGAACCGGGGTCGTTAGTCGCCACACGCTGAGAGACATACTGAGGAGGAGATTGGAGCACTTATGTACTAATTGGTTCGACTTGCAGTGATGATGATGATCTGACGACTAAACTAAACTAAACTGAGAGACATATCGAGAGGAGATTTGAGCTCTTATGGGCTAATTGGTTCGACATGCAGTAATCATGATCCCACGACTAAACTAAACTAAAACTTTGAGAACATCAGTTTACAACATCAGTTTACAACATCAGTTTACAACATCAGGTTACAAAGCAAGGCAAACTTTGAAAAAGATGACTGGAAGAAGTGAAAGAAACACTAACTAAATTCATTATGACACTCTATCAAGCCACACACCTCGTGATGTTCAGATACGAATTATGCATGTCTTCATTCTACGAAGCTTTAAGGTACAGGCAATATGGATAGAGAGAAAGAAAATAATGAAGAATAATTAGTTTGTATTACGTTATAGGCAACTTCGTGTTGCTGCATGTGAACCTCATTTCTATAATAATAAATAATAATTCCTCTCGTACGTTACATATGGCCTGCAAGCAATTTCTCCATACCACTCTATCCTGAACAACTCGCTCAATCTCCTCCATGAAACAGAGACCGATATTTCTTGCTTCTCTCAGCAAAGTTCGTTTCATGGTCTCCTTAGTTCGTCCTCTCTTTCTTGAACCTTTGCATCCCATTTAAATGCCTGCTTTGATATTCGTTGATAATTTTTTCTCAAGGTGTGTCCAACATATCACCATCTTCTCCTTGTTATAACAGTTGTTATTAGTTCCTTTCTGTACACGCAATATATTAATTAAAGGGCGCTCCGCATAACATATTAACTATAACATATTTTATTCAATATAAAAGCTTAATAGGCACTACACGCAATATAGTAACTAAAGGGAACTACACGCAATATAGTAACTAAAGGGAACTACACGCAATATAGTAACTAAAGGGCGCTACACACAATATAGTAACTAAAGGGCGCTACACGCAATATAGTAACTAAAGGGCGCTACACACAATATAGTAACTAAAGGGCGCTACACGCAATATAGTAACTAAAGGGCGCTACACGCAATATAGTAACTAAAGGACACTACACACAATATAGTAACTAAAGGGAACTACACGCAATATAGTAACTAAAGGGAACTACACGCAATATATTAACTAAAGGGCGCTACACGCAATATAGTAACTAAAGGGCGCTACACGCAATATAGTAACTAAAGGGCGCTACACGCAATATAGTAACTAAAGAGCACTACACGCAATATAGTAACTAAAGGACACTACACGCAATATAGTAACTAAAGGGAACTACACGCAATATAGTAACTAAAGGGCGCTACACGCAATATAGCAACTAAAGGGAACTACACGCAATATAGCAACTAAAGGGAACTACACGCAATATAGTAACTAAAGGGAACTACACGCAATATAGTAACTAAAGGGCGCTACACGCAATATAGTAACTAAAGGGCGCTACACGCAATATAATAACTAAAGGACACTACACACAATATAGTAACTAAAGGGCGCTACACGCAATATAGTAACTAAAGGGCGCTACACGCAATATAGTAACTAAAGGACACTAAACACAATATAGTAACTAAAGGACACTAAACACAATATAGTAACTAAAGGACACCACACACAATATAGTAACTAAAGGGCACTACACACAATATAGTAACTAAAGGACACTACACACAATATAGTAACTAAAGGGCACTACACGCAATATAGTAACTAAAGGACACTACACGCAATATAGTAACTAAAGGGCGCTACACGCAATATAGTAACTAAAGGGCGCTACACGCAATATAGTAACTAAAGGGCGCTACACGCAATATAGTAACTAAAGGGCGCTACACGCAATATAGTAACTAAAGGGCGCTACACACAATATAGTAACTAAAGGGCGCTACACGCAATATAGTAACTAAAGAGCACTACACGCAATATAGTAACTAAAGGACACTACACGCAATATAGTAACTAAAGGGAACTACACGCAATATAGTAACTAAAGGGCGCTACACGCAATATAGCAACTAAAGGGAACTACACGCAATATAGCAACTAAAGGGAACTACACGCAATATAGTAACTAAAGGGAACTACACGCAATATAGTAACTAAAGGGCGCTACACGCAATATAATAACTAAAGGACACTACACGCAATATAGTAACTAAAGGGCGCTACACGCAATATAATAACTAAAGGACACTACACACAATATAGTAACTAAAGGGCGCTACACGCAATATAGTAACTAAAGGACACTAAACACAATATAGTAACTAAAGGGCACTACACGCAATATAGTAACTAAAGGGCACTACACACAATATAGTAACTAAAGGGCACTACACGCAATATAGTAACTAAAGGGCACTACACACAATATAGTAACTAAAGGACACTACACGCAATATAGTAACTAAAGGACACTACACGCAATATAGTAACTAAAGGACACTACACACAATATAGTAACTAAAGGGCGCTACACGCAATATAGTAACTAAAGGGCGCTACACGCAATATAGTAACTAAAGGGCGTTACACGCAATATAGTAACTAAAGGGCGCTACACGCAATATAGTAACTAAAGGGCGTTACACGCAATATAGTAACTAAAGGGCGCTACACGCAATATAGTAACTAAAGGGCGCTACACACAATATAGTAACTAAAGGGCGCTACTGCATAATCTATTAACTAAATGGTGCTCTATATAATATAATAACTAAAATGCGCTCTACAAAATATAGTAAATAAAGAGCGTTTCACATAATTTAGTAACTAGAGGGCGCTCTACATAATATAGTAACTAAAGGGGGCACTACATAATATAGTAACTAAGGGGCGCTCTACATAAAATAGTCACTACAGTGTGCTCCACATAAAGAAAAATATACAGACATGTGAGTCACGACAGCACTGGCAGACAATGAGACCAACCTTCAACTTGTCGGGTAGTAATCCCAATGATTTCTCCTCGTCTGCCGACTTGTTGCACATCCAGAGGTAGTCAAACCATTTGATAACACGATCTTGAAGTTTGAGCGGCACCCGTCTTAAGGCCATATATGTTTTCACACCATCCAAGCGAGCTGTAGAAGAAAGGATTGAGTACCTTTTAGTTTAGTTGTAGTGGGGACGACTGTAGACAAACCACATCTAAAAACTGGATGAAAATATGTTGGTTTTTGGGCCCCTCCGATCCAGAAGCACTTGAGCTTTCAGCTCTTCGGCTCAGTGCCATGGATATCGTAACCCTTCGGTTCATGCCACGAACACCGTAAATCTGGAGAACCTGTGACTTTTCTGCCAGCCCGTGGAATTGAACCGCACTCACAGGGGGCTTAAAAATAAATAGTCAGAAGTTGGATATGAACCCAATGATGATATTAGTTAGGGGGCCTGTGTGGTGGGAGGTGAGGGGCTTCAGAATCGTGGACCATAACACAAACATTAAAAACAAAATTGAAGCTTTTGAAACAAGGTGTTACAGAAAAGTTCTTAGAACATCCTGGACAGAGAAGAGAAGAAACAGAGACATCACACAAGACCTGTATATCAAGGAGTATTGGCTCATAATAATATCATGTCGCAGAAGATGAAATATTTTGGCCATGTTAAAAGTCACACTGGTTTGGAGAGAACGGTAATGGAAAGCATGGTTCCTAGTGTACGAGGCTGGGGACAATCAAGACAAAGGTGGCAGCAGGACATCAAAGAAACCTTGAACATGACGCTGGAGGAGACGGGAGAACAAGCAAGAGACAGAGAGATTTGCAGGTGGGTTGTGATGAAAGCAACGTTCGGCAAGAGACAAACTACTACTTGTGCATTGGTCTTGATGTGCACTCACTATTCTTAAATAGTAAAAATTATATTGTCTACATAATTTATTTGTGAGAAACTAGAACAAGTAACACATCGTTTAATTCATTGAATCACAGCCATCTGTAGTCATAAGCTCGTTCAGATGAAATGGAAATTCCCGGAAATCAGACCACTTCTGTCACATGACCTTTGCATTCCAGTATTGTTAAAAAAAAAGACGAAACCATTTTAAAAACAACACCACGTGCGACATCAAGGTTAAATTATGCCATAAAATAAATTTAAAGATAAGGATTATCAGTATTAATAACACTTTATTTTATCAATAAATTACCATTGAAAAAGAGAATTAAGCAAAATTACAATAAAGTGTTCTGTTAAACATATTTTTAAAAGTGAGCAAATTAATTGATTGATTTGATCCTTATCATTGAACTTTGGTCAGTAACCATGTGTGCTCCGATCTCTTTCTTAAACATTAAAATTTCAGCGACAGTACACGAACTCAGCAGCATCGGCGAGGGTATCCGATGTAAATTAGAAAATGATTAAAATATTTTGTAAGAATTATATTTGTTTTATCTTTCTAACGAATTGTGCTGTGCTCCAGTTTTCCAGCTGTTTTTTTGATTTTGAACTAATTCTAATCATTTTTCTGTAAAACTAGAACTTTTTGGCCTCTAGAGATTTTTCTGTTTGTTAATGTCCATGACTCGCATCCATATGTCAGTATTGGCTCTATGTAACACTTAACAACTCTCATTACCATATGCATACATTATCATATATTACAGCTATCAGATATAATAGACGATACATATAGTATCGGATATGGCAACTGTCATATATAATCGACTATACATCAATCAATCAAGTGCCATGCCTTCCAGCTTAGAGATCAGATTTTTCCCTAACTCTCTCTCTCTCTCTCTCTCTCTCTCTCTCTCTCTCCTTAGTGCAGCTATACAGCTCTGACGTCAACTAAACATCTATCAATCAAGTGCCATGTCTGCCGGTGTAGGCGATCATGTCTCTCCACAACTATCTCTGCTTGGTGCATGTAATCAGTTCTGACGTCGATCTTATGTCGAGCCATGATGTCAGGCCATCCAACATCTTCTTCCTCTGTCTTCCACGACCTCTCCTTCTCTGAATTTTACCTGATGTCACCAAATGTTCTAAACCTTCTCTTCGCATTATATGCCCTAAGAACCGTGATTGCCGGATTCGTATTCTTTTGATAAGATTTCTTGTGTGCAGGCCTGCGACTAAATATATAACCCTTTAATTAATCTGTCGTTTCTGTGTCGTTATTTTCCATTGTTTTTGCTATATATTCTGTGTTGTTTCGTCCTATTTCATCAGCCTTCACGCTTGCAATTAATTATTTTCTAACTTTCCAATATTTCAAGTTATCTTTGTGGTTCTGTTGTCTATAATATAATCTATCATCAAAGGACTGACATTTCAGAATAAATATTTAAGAAGAATCCTGCAAATTTTCTAGCCAAATATCATAACAAATGAGGAAGCTTTTAAAACAAACAGACTGTGCATCCTTGGAAACCATAATTAAGAGACGAAGATGGAGGTGGTTTGGGCATGTACGTCGTTTGCCAGGGGTGAGGGGCATTGGCTAGGACAGCTCTCTGATGGACAGCGGATGGGAAGAGAAGACCTGGACGTTCAAAGGAAACATGGAGAAGAACTGTGTAGAGAGAGTTGAAGAGAGAGGCTTGATGTGGAGACAGTTGGTAGAAAGGCAGCAGAACGCAACAGTGGAGGTCTCTTGTGGAAGTCCTATGTGTCAATAGGGACACGAAGAGGATATAGATAGATCATCAATGGATTAAGGAATGTGCCTGCACTATAATGTTCAAGGGATTAAGGTATGTGACCTGTACAACAATAGTAATGTTATTATCTAGTATGACATATTTTAAAATTACTATTGCTAAAAAAAAAAAGCATAGTTCAACACAATCTCTCTCTTCCCACATTATGCTATCAGTGCCAAACATGGATGCTGACATCAAATCATAGTAGACAAATAGACACGACAGAGATGGAGTGTATGTAGAATGCTGGAAAATCAAGAAGAGAGGGATTTAGAAATGAAAACATTATGAAAACAGTGGGTACAACATCAGTACTGAACTTCATCAAGAAACAGCACATTAATTGGTTCAGCCACAGAAGGACATTATCAATAGGCCGAGATGTTGCTCCGATACAGTGGATATAAAGCAAAATTCCGTCTACGTAAAGGTGGACAATAGAGATAAGAGAGGCGGTGAAAAACACTATTTATGAGGCGCACACAAAAGCCCGTTCTATAAATCTCTTCTTATCTTACCGAAGTGAGGCAAAAAAGGATGAGAGAAAAGAAGAAGAAGAAGTGTTTTATGGTCTTGTTTATTGAACTTGCTATTTTATTTTTACATCTCCTTTACAGTTCTCTCTCTCTCTATATATATATATACTTCTTTCATCTCATGCATACTTCATTTCCCTAAGAGAGAGAAGAGAGAGAGAGAGAGAGGATGTTAAATAATTAAAGAATAGTGGTGAATCTACAACCTAACCAGACTGAAGAATTGCAAGTCAATATGGTGGTAGATATGAGTACTATCTAGCCAGACTGAAGGAATTGCAAGTCAAATATGATGTAGCTAGATATGAGTACTATACTAACCAGACTGAAGGAATTGCAAGTCAAATATGATGTAGCTAGATATGAGTACTATACTACTGGTAGCTAAAGAGAATAATAAACCAACATGAACTGGTGCCGCTAGTCGAGACAGCTGAGAGACATACTGAGGAGGAGATTGGAGCACTTATGGACTAATTGGTTCAATGTGCAGTGATGATTCCCACGACTAAACAAAACTAAACTGAGAGAATACTAAGGAGGAGTGGAACATTATGGACTAATTGTTCAATGTGCAGTGATGATGATCTGACGATAAACTGAACTGAACTAGAGACATACTAGGAGGAATCAACTTTTTCGACTACATTGGTTCTATGTCAGTGATGTATTCGACGACTAAACTAAACTAAACTGAGAGATATACTGAGAGGAGATTGGAACACTTATGGACTAATTGGTTCAATGTGCAGTGATGATGATCCGACCACTAAACTAAACTGAGAGATATACTGAGAGGAGATTGGAACACTAATGGACTAATTGGTTCTATGTGCAGTGATGATGATCTGACGACTAAACTAAATTAAACAATTCTCGTTGTGTGTAATACTTCCTTCTTTCATTCCACTACAATCTTTTATCTTAGTTATTCTTCCATATGTTATCTGTCACTAATTACTATTCAGAAATACAAATCCTTGTCTTTGAACTAACCCCCACAAGCCATCCCTTATTTCCTGATCTCATTAGATAAACCCAAGTCGTTATATGCTTTGATTAGCATCATCATCTCACACAATAACAAAACATCAAACAAGATAGCTAATCATGATTCCATTCTAAAATTTTCTCAATATAAGGGAAAGTTGCAGTGTCAGTTTCAGTATGGGATATCTTCATTGCATTCCGGACATGTCTATAGGTGCTCCGATCTCCTTCGCAGTATCTCCAACAGCGACCGTACCAGTTTAATTATGATTGATGAGCTTTCTCATATACCTGTCGTGCTGTTCTTTTCTGGTCACTCCAATATTCAATCGCATCTCTTATGTTTGAAATAATGCAGTTAAACTACATAGCATTGATGAAACATGTAAAAACAAACTACTGTAGTTTTACACAGTACAAAAAACAATACAGAGCGACGTTTCCACCAAAAAGACCTTTATCAAGAAGAGGTATACAACAGTGAAGAAATTCAAACTTCTTGTACGAGAGAATACACATAACATATACAACCAGACAATAAATACACATAACATATACAACCAGACAATAAATACACATAACATATACAACCAGACAATAAATACACATAACATATACAACCAGACAATAAATACACATAACATATACAACCAGACAATAAATACACATAACATATACAACCAGACAATAAATACACATAACATATACAATCAGACAATAAATACACATAACATATACAATCAGACAATAAATACAAAACGGACATAAAATGGAAATATGTGACTAAAAAACGAAATAAATGTGAAAAATAGAAATGAAAAATAGAAGATAAAACAATAATAACAAAGTATATGAAAAATGTGGCATATCATTTACATGACTTAGCCATCAACCACAGTGAATAAGTCACTGATTTACTAAGCACCACTTATACGTTTTGTAGTTTGTCATTGTTTTCAGTCTCCGTCCAGTGATGTCTATTTTCATCGTTTGTAAAAATTCAAGGGAACGAATTTGCTTCCAAACTTGCCCGCCGCGAAATTTGAACCAGGTACGCTTGGGTTGTGATCAAGCTCACTACCGCTTAAGCTACAGACGCTCACTCATCATCATCATGTTATATAGTATTACAACTAAATTACAAATTTTCTATTCAAATGTTGTATCAATCCTAACATATGTCAGCGAGAGTTATATCAATACTAACATATGTCAGCGAGAGTTATATCAATCCTAACATATGCCAGCGAGAGTTATATCAATCCTAACATATGTCAGCGAGAGTTATATCAATCCTAACATATGTCAGCGAGAGTTATATCAATCCTAACATATGTCAGCGAGAGTTATATCAATACTAACATATGTCAGCGAGAGTTATATCAATACTAACATATGTCAGCGAGAGTTATATCAATCCTAACATATGCCAGCGAGAGTTATATCAATCCTAACATATGTCAGCGAGAGTTATATCAATACTAACATATGTCAGCGAGAGTTGGAAAATGTTGTATGAATCATAACATATGTCAGCGAGAGTTGGAAAATGTTGTATCAATTCTAACATATGCCAGCGAGAGTTGTATCAATCCAAACATATGCCAGCGAGAGTTGGAAAGTGACTAAAGATATAGAAAGCAAATTGAATGCATTTGAAAATAGATGTCTGCGAAAAATAATAAATATAAAATGGAAGTGATGAAATCAGAGAAATGTCTGGTCAACCACTAGTGACAGAGATAAGGTGTCTTAGAGGAGCTGCAAGTGTGACAATAAGAGACAAAATTAGAAATGAAGAAATGAGAAGAAGACTGGATGTGAAACCAGTCATGCAATTAATACAAGAATAACAAATTAAATGGTTTGTACACCTGACAAGAATGCCCTTGTATCGCCTACCACAGAGAGCCACACAGAAAAATATAATGAGTACAAAGCAAGAGGAAGACCACGCAAAAGATGCAGCGACGGCATCAAGAACAGCCTTACGAAAATGAATTTCAGCTTGCAAAGTGCCTTAAAACAAGCACACAAGATCCCTACGTCCCCCTCCCCAAACTTCTATAAAGAAGTAAACGGTGGAAGAGGAGGAGAAGAAGAAGAACCACTGGTGACAACTGTTATACAAAAGAGAAGATGGAGATATGTTGGACACATCTCGAGGAGAAATGATCAGCGAATGTTAAAGCAGGCATTGAAGTGGGATGCAAAGGGTTCAAGAAAGAGAGGATGACCTAGGGAGACCCTGAAACCAAATTTGCTGAGAGAGGCAAGAAATATCGATCTCAGTTCCATGGAAGAGATTGAGCGAGTTGTCCAAGATAGAGAGGTATGGAAAAATTGCTTGCAGGCCCGATGTAACGTATAACGGTACGAGAGGAATTATTATTATATACATCATGTACCAGAAGATGACATATTTGGGCCACGTTAGGCATCACAGTGGAGAGCATGGTTCTTGGAGTAGCAGGCAGGGGATTGACCAAGACGAAGGTGGTAACAGGACAACAAAGAGACGTTGATCATGATCTCATTAGATAAACCCAAGTCGTTATACGCTTTAATTAGCATTATCATCTCACAGAATAGCAGAATATCAAGCAACATATTCTCAATAGTAAAACATGACTCAATTCTGAAGTTATCTCACAAAAAGACCTAGTGTGCATGAGATAGGGCGGTTAATTCATTTCCTCGCGTGTGGAACGTTGTGTTTGGTATCGAGCCCCCAACCCTCTTGTGTCCAAGTCGATACACAAACGCTTACTCGTTACGCTACTCCATCCCACAATCGTGTTTATATTATATATTCCACTCGTACCGTTTTAGGTTACATAGGACCTGCTAGTAATTTCTCCATACCGCTCTGTCCTGGGCAACTAGCTCAATGTCTTCCCTGGAATTGAGTACTCCCGCCCTTGTGGTGCTGGGGCTAAACGAGAAGCTGTACGGAGGGACGGGGTGCCTACAAACAACAGTAGAATTTATGTGGAAATCTGGTACATCAGTCTAAGCGGTGACCGCGAGAGAGAGAGAGAGAAAATATCTTCCCTGAAATTGAGAACTCCCGCCCGTGTAATGCCGGGGCCTGCAAGTGAAACAAAGAATAGCACCATTGTGACCTAAAAGACATGCCGTAAGAGACGACCAATGTAGGATCTAGGGGAAACTACCCTAGTAAATAAAAGCGTTGCAGAAATCGGATATGTTGGCCTACTTGTCGGTGCATAACTAGCACAACGTACAATCGCTCTTAGGCTCAGATCACATACAAATCACAGAGAGTGGTTAACAAGTTGTCAATATGGAGCATTCGAAGAAGAAGAAGATTGGGTAAGTTCGTTACTGTGCACAATGAGACAAAGAAGAAGATTTGATAAGTTCGTTACTGTGCACAATGAGACAAAGAAGAAGATTGGGTAAGTTCGTTACTGTGCACAATGAGACAAAGAAGAAGATTTGATAAGTTCGTTACTGTGCACAATGAGACAATGAAGAAGATTTGTAAGTTCGTTACTGTGCACAATGAGACAAAGAAGAAGATTGGGTAAGTTCGTTACTGTGCACAATGAGACAAAGAAGAAGATTTGTAAGTTCGTTACTGTGCACAATGAGACAAGAAGAAGATTTGTAAGTTCGTTACTGTGCACAATGAGACAAAGAAGAAGATTTGGTAAGTTCGTTACTGTGCACAATGAGACAAAGAAGAAGATTTGTAAGTTCGTTACTGTGCACAATGAGACAAGAAGAAGATTTGTAAGTTCGTTACTGTGCACAATGAGACAAAGAAGAAGATTTGTAAGTTCGTTACTGTGCACAATGAGACAAAGAAGAAGATTTGGTAAGTTCGTTACTGTGCACAATGAGACAAAGAAGAAGATTTGGTAAGTTCGTTACTGTGCACAATGAGACAAAGAAGAAGATTTGATAAGTTCGTTACTGTGCACAATGAGACAAAGAAGAAGATTTGTAAGTTCGTTACTGTGCACAATGAGACAAAGAAGAAGATTTGGTAAGTTCGTTACTGTGCACAATGAGACAAAGAAGAAGATTTGTAAGTTCGTTACTGTGCACAATGAGACAAAGAAGAAGATTTGGTAAGTTCGTTACTGTGCACAATGAGACAAGAAGAAGATTTGGTAAGTTCGTTACTGTGCACAATGAGACAAAGAAGAAGATTTGATAAGTTCGTTACTGTGCACAATGAGACAAAGAAGAAGATTTGATAAGTTCGTTACTGTGCACAATGAGACAAAGAAGAAGATTTGATAAGTTCGTTACTGTGCACAATGAGACAAAGAAGAAGATTTGGTAAGTTCGTTACTGTGCACAATGAGACAAAGAAGAAGATTTGATAAGTTTCGTACTGTGCACAATGAGACAAAGAAGAAGATTTGATAAGTTCGTTACTGTGCACAATGAGACAAAGAAGAAGATTTGATAAGTTCGTTACTGTGCACAATGAGACAAAGAAGAAGATTTGATAAGTTCGTTACTGTGCACAATGAGACAAAGAAGAAGATTTGTAAGTTCGTTACTGTGCACAATGAGACAAAGAAGAAGATTTGTAAGTTCGTTACTGTGCACAATGAGACAAAGAAGAAGATTTGATAAGTTCGTTACTGTGCACAATGAGACAAAGAAGAAGATTTGATAAGTTCGTTACTGTGCACAATGAGACAAAGAAGAAGATTTGATAAGTTCGTTACTGTGCACAATGAGACAAAGAAGAAGATTTGATAAGTTCGTTACTGTGCACATGAGACAAGAAAGATTTGAAAATTCGTTACTGTACAATGAGACAAAGAAAAGCAGATAGAAGAAATAAAGGAGGGATATAAAGCTTGATATCATCCAGTATTATCATTTTGCAAGATGCTTTTTTTTTTTAATCCAGAAGCACTGAGCTTTCAGCTCTTCGGCTCGGTGCCATAGACATCGTAACCTTCGGTTCGGTGCCACGAACACCGTAAATCTGTAGAACCTATGGCTTTTCTGCCAGCCCCCATAATTGAGCCGCACTCACACGGGGGCTTTTCACCCGTCGTTCAATGCACTACGAACACGCTGGGCAGGCGGGCTGTAACATGCCTGTAAAATCATCTGATACTACTACAACAACAAAAAGTGAAAACAAATGCACCAATGTACAAACAAATGCACAAAAATGCTTACAAACAAATGCACAAAAATGCTTACAAACAAATGCACAAAAATGCTTACAAACAAATGCACAAAAATGCTTACAAACAAATGCACAAAAATGCTTACAAACAAATGCAAAATGCTACAACAAATGCACAAATGCTTACAAACAAATGCACAAAAATGCTTACAAACAAATGCACAAAATGCTTACAAACAAATGCACAAAATGCTTACAAACAAATGCACAAAAATGCTTAAAACAAATGACAAAATCTTAAAACAAGAAGTGATTGATTAATACAAGGACGACATATTATTATTTTACTGAAATTTTAAAATGGAAGCTCGCATGAACCCAAAAAAAGCAAATGTATGAAAGCTCTAAGATAGCGAACATAACAGAAAACATTTTAACATGTTTAAAAAATAAATGAAAATAGAGTGGCAAAAATGAGGAGAAAATTGATCCAGAGTTTGAATAATTAAGGACAACAATGGATGTATATAGAGACATAATATGAGTTGTTAGATGAAGGGTTGTGTATGAACTGATATACATTAGAAATATATATTGATTACTAGTTGTTGAACTGATGTCAATGCACTACAGGCAGACCCATAGGTGCTCAGAGGTTCCCCATCATATATCGAATTGTATGCATACTGATTGGACGTCTATAGTCTAAGCGTTATACTGTCTCGGTATGTGTGTATGGTTGAGAAACATGACAAATAAACAAGCATTTAGAGATGGAAGTAATGACTTGAGATGTAGATATTTAGTTGTTGGTTACTGAACCCTCCTTGTTCGGACTCGCTAGGGAGCAAAGAATAGTAACACTGCGACCTACAAGAAATGGGGGCGTAAGGTAGGGACCATGCAAGCTTATGAAGTATAAAAGGTCGCAGAAATCGTAAGTGTATGACCTACTTGTAGACGCATAACTGGCACAACGTACAATCGCGCATAGGTTCAGATCACAACAAATCACAGAGAGGTTAACAGTAAATGTTAATAAGGTTAATAAGTGGTTAAAAGTAGGTTAACAAGGGTTAAAAGTGGTTAACAAGTGGTTAACAAGTGTAACAAGTGTTAAAAGTGGTTACTAAGTGGTTAACAAGTGTTACAGAACAAGTGGTTAACAAGTGGTTAAAAGGTTAACAAGTGGTTAACAAGTGGTTAACAATGGTTAACAATGGTTATACAATGTTAACAAGTGGTTAACAATTGGTTAACAAGTGGTTAACAAGTGGTTAACAAGTGGTTAACAAGTGGTTAAAAAGTGGTTAACAAGTGGTTAACAAGTGGTTAACAAGTGGTTAACAAGTGGTTAACAAGTGTTACAATGGTTAACAAGTGGTTAACAAGTGGTTAAACAAGTGGTTAACAAGTGTAACAAGTGGTTAACAAGTGGTTAATAGTGGTTAATCAAGTGTTAAAATGGTCATAAATCAAATGGTTAAAAGGTTAAAAAGGGTAATAAGTGGTTAACAAGTGGTTAACAATGTTACAGTGGTTAACAATGTTAATAATGGTAAGAATTTTAAACATAGCCTGGGAGGCAAGAGGTTCAGATGACTGGCAGAGAGCTATTATAGTCCCAATATGGAAGAACAAAGGAGACAAAGAGATTGAAACATACAGGGTATCTCTCTTTGAGCCAAATAGGAAAAATGTTTGCAAAATATTGGAGCGAAGAGCAAGACATATATAGAGCCATTACAATAGCCAGTTTGGGTTTAGAGGGTAGAGCTGCAAGACGAATTAACTAAGACAGATCTGTGAACAAACAATTGAATACAATCAAAGTAAACAGCTTATATTTATAGACCAAGAAAAAGCATTTGATAGAGTAAACAGGTGCAAACTATGGAAGATCCTTGAAGAATATGGCGTCCAAGGACAACTATTAGGTAACATCATGCCTTATATCAAGATAGCAGAGTAAGTAAGAACAACAGAAGGAAAGACCGACTGGTTCTCCATTACATCAGGTGTTAGACAAGGTTGTGTCCTTTCACCACTCTCTTTATCATATATGGATAAAATAACTCAAGTCAAATTCAGATAATGATGAAATAAATGAACTGCTTTTTGCAGATGATCCTGATACATCAAAATGAACAAGATCTACAACATCATATTGACACTTTGAACAAAATTGTGTGAAACATGACAGAAAATCAACAACACTAAATGAAATAATGAATATGGGAAGAAAACATAATAATCTAGACATCCATGTCAATTGCTAAATAAACCAAGTGAAAGAATCAAATCTTAGGAGCATATTCACAGAAGACGGAAAACTAGATAGAGATAGAGGCTAAGTAAAAAGCAAATGCTAACCCAGCTAGCCCCATTGTTAAGGCACCCAAATTTCAAGGAGCTAAGAAACAAATGATCAACAGCATTTTATACCTTGTGTTTACAGGCCAAACATGGACATTGAGCAAAGGCAGTCAAAAAAATAACTACATGAAATGCGTGCCTGAAAAGTTACCAACAACACAAGAAAAGACAGAATCACCAACATCAGCATAAGAAGAAAGTTGGCACAAACCTTTGAATTATATAGAGAAACAAAGAATGAAGTGGTTTGGCCACTTAATAAAATGCATCAAACTCCACAGTATACAGAGTCTCTACAACAGAACATCGGGAAAGAAGGCAAGAGGAAGACCACGGAAAGATGGTTAGATGGCGTGGCAGCATCCTGTGAAAGAGCAAAGATAACAATCACAAGCCACCAGAACAGCGCAAGACAAAAACAAAACCACGACACTGGGCAACAACCCGGTAGCAGTGTAGACAAAAGAAGAAGAAAAGTAATGACTTGAGATGTAGATATTTGTTGTTGGTTACTGAACTCCTCCTGTGTTGCCGGGACTAGCCAGGAGCAAGAATAGTAACACGCGACCTCAAGAAATGGGGCGTAAGGTAGGACCATGTAGCTATCGAAGTAAATAAAGCGTCCAGAAATCGTATTACTGACCTACTTGAGACGCATAACTGGACAACTACATGCCAGGTTCAGATCACATACAAATCACAGAGAGTGGTTAACAAGTGGTTAATATGGTTAATAAGTGGTTAAAAGTGTTAAATGGTTAATATGGTTAATAAGTGGTTAACAAGTGGTTAACAAGTGGTTAACAAGTGGTTAACAAGTGGTTAACAAGTGGTTAACAAGTGGTTAACAAGTGGTTAAAAAGTGGTTAACAAGTGGTTAACAAGTGGTTAACAAGTGGTTAACAAGTGGTTAACAAGTGGTTAACAAGTGGTTAACAAGTGGTTAATAAGTGGTTAACAAGTGGTTAACAAGTGGTTAACAAGTGGTTAACAAGTGGTTAACAAGTGGTTAACGTGTTAAAAGTGGTTAACAAGTGGTTAACAAGTGGTTAACGGGTTAACAAGTGGTTAACAAGTGGTTAACAAGGGTTAACAATGGTTAACAGTGGTTAACATAAGTGGTTAAAAGTGGTTAACATGGTTAAAAGTGGTTAACAAGTGGTTAACAAGTGGTTAACAAGTGGTTAACAAGTGGTTAACAAGTGGTTAACAAGTGGTTAACAAGTGGTTAACAAGTGGTTAACAAGTGGTTAATAAGGAACTTTTGAAGAAAAATAAGAACTGACGTCAATGCACTCCGGGCAGATCCATAGGTGCTCAGTCTCCCAAAACATATATCGAAGAGTTTGCATACTGAGTGGACGTCTGTAGCTTTTGCGGTAGTTCACAACACAAGTGTACCTGGTTCAAACAGGATGAGCACAAGGAGTTTTTTTTCAAGAACCCCAGAGGAAGCAACCGAAGTAACGAATATGATCAACAAATAAACAGGGTACAGGTATTAAGAGCTTCCGAAAACAAATAGACAAACACGGGACTCGAACCACTTACCTAGTCCTTACGACACCAATCGCCTAGACTAGCAATACAAGCGTTTTTACGAACACAACCAATGAGCCATTCTAAAAAAATGACTCACGGGGAGTGTCTTTCTCAAACGCTCATTATAACGCTCGTATTGCTAGGCAAGGCGATTGGTGTCGTAAGGACTAGGTAAGTGGTTCGAGTCCCATGTTTGTCTATTTGTTTTTTTGGAAGCTCTTAATACCTATACCCTGTTTATTTGTTGATCTTGTTCAAACACTGCGCCATGCAGTTTGGAAGCAAATTAGTTCCCACGGGTTTTTACGAACCGTAAAAATAGAGCTAACCGTTCAGTAAGCAATGACAAACTACTGAAAGTATAAGTGGTGCCTATAAAATCGACAACTCGTTTACTATGCGTGATCACGACGTCCTGTAAAGGATATGCCATGATTTACATTTTCAATGCATGCATAATGATGGTTCCCGTGGCTCGCTCGTTAAACACACTCATCGCTCTGCCTCTCAGGCACCCAGTTATATGTGTACAACATGTAACTTCAAACTGTTTAAATCGCTGGATCGATTCAACATCTATTCTAGTGTCTCCATGAAACATGTAGTTTACAAAAACAAATCAACTCAAGATGAGTATTATCAAGTGCTAGTATTTTCTCTCTATTTGTGTCTGTCTTTCTTTCTTTTCCCCTATCCTGTTTGGCCTTACAGCGTCAGGATACGAAGAGATTTCTAGAACGGACTTTTGTGTGCGCTTCATAAATAGTGTCCTTCGTCGTCTCCGTTATCTCTGAGGTACAACTTTGGTGTGGCCGGCTGTTTGCTTTGTATACACTGTATTGGAGCAACATTGCTCTTTGAGGTGCACTGTCTGTTGGTAATCTGCTTATGTTAGTTAGTTAGTCTTTCCTCTTGGGCCTGTGGGCGGCGCATAGGGCAGAGGTCATAGCTCTCCATGTCTCGCGGTTCGTTGCTATTTGCTTTAAGTCTTTAATGTTTACTAGGCCCATCGTTGAGCCTTCTCTGGTGATGGTTCTACGCAGAGTCTCTCTTGGTCTTCCTCGTTTTCTTTTCCCTCTGGTGTCCATATGAGGGATTGGTAAGGGAGTCTTCTCATCCATTCTAAGTGTGTGGCCGATGTAGTTCCAGCGGCGCTTTCTTATAAAATTTGATACATTTTCTTGCTTGGTCTCTTGTCTTATTTGTGTATTGGGTCTGAAATCTGACCATTTGAGGTTCAGTATTCTTCTAAGACATTTATTCTCAAAGTTATCTAATTTTCTTTCTAGAGCTTTTGTTGCTTTCCAACTCTCGCATCCATAAGTTAATACTGGAATCACACAAGAGTTAAAGATCTTTAATTTTAAGTGCTTGCTGAGTGAATTGGACTTCCATATATTTGACAATTTGTTAAAAGCACTTGATGCCAATGCGATTCTGTGTGGAATTTCTGGCGCTGTATCCCCGTAGATGACATCATACTCCCTAGGTATGTAAAACTTTTGACTTTTTCAAGAGTGTAGTTTTTAGTTGAATATTTTCTGGACTGCTGGTAAGGTCAACAATTTTGTTTTTGTGGTGTTTATTTGGAGACCAATTTGTCCTGAGATATTTTGGAGAAGGTTTGTTTTCATTTGAATATCTTGATGTGATGAACTCAAAGGGCTATATCGTCGGCAACCATTATGTGGCCGAACCATTTAATTTGTTGTTTCTGATGAAGTTCAGTACTGATGTTGTACCCACTTTTTTCTGATGTCTTCATATCTCAACCAGTCTCTCCTTGTTACCCCCAGCATTTTGCGTAGCCACTTCATCTCTAGTACGTCCTTGTTACCCCCAGCATTGTGCGTAGACACTTCATCTCTAGTATGTCCTTGTTACCCCCAGCATTTTGCGTAGACACTTCATCTCTAGTACGTGTGTGTTGTTCAGAAACATGGACAATAAACAAGCATTTGAAGATAAAATTAATGTCTTCAAAATGTGGATATTGGTTATTGAACTGATGTCACAGCACACACAGTGCCCAGTCTCCGCCAACATATTTCGAAAGGTATGCATACTGATGGTTCCTGTGGCTTGCTGGTTATATACACTTCTCTTCACTTCAAGCAACCAGCTCTACTTGTACAGCGTGTAATTCCAAACTCGTTGTATTAATTCAACGTCAATGTTAGTGTCCTCATCCAACAGTAGATCGCCAAGACACCGATGAACTTCCCACTTATCCAGCCTAAACTCCCCAACAATCGATGCTTTCAATGCAAGCATGTCCGCCCGCTCTCTCATTGTCGATATACAGAGTAATATATCGTGTATCATGGAAAGAAAAACAGACAAATAAAGTAGTTCTTGACAAACTAATAATGAAGAAAGAATTACTATAGGAAATAAAACAATATAAAATATTTCAGACACATGACACATTGTTTAGAACTTTAGTGTTATGTTTTGTTATGCGATCGACATCATGGCACACTGGGCATTCATATGCATGCTCTGTCATCCGCTGTAGCAGCCAACATAAAGTTCATTTGCTCATCGTACCCACGAGAAGTTGATTAGTATATCTTCTCTCTACCACAAAGACGACACTGTCTGGAATGTCCAAACTTAACTCCTAATTCTCGTTCCAGTGTCTGAGACTCGCCCATGTCACATACATGAGAGCGTACCGCATTGATGACATCAGCTCTGTCCATACTTCTGTCCGCTTGAGTCGGGGTATTGTTTGCTAAAAAGTCAGTACACTCGTTACTCTGCACTTCAGCATATCCAGGTGTGTACAGCCAAGTCATGTTCTTGAGATGTGATCTCCGAATGCTGTCTACCCATTCCACGCACAGACTTCCAGATTCAATTCTTCGAAGCATATTCATCAAGTGTAACATGAGAATCGAATGAAAAACTTCTTAGAGGGTAAAGTTGAATGGCGATGTACAAGAGGAAGTGTTATACATTAGTGCAGTGGCGGCTCGTGGTCATATTTCTTGGTGGGGCCAGACACAAATTTTCGGAAAATCATGGTTTTTGGAGTATTTACTATTATTTGTCTATTCCGGGAAGTTATCCCCATTCGAGTTTTGGTGGGACCGGTCCCACTGGCCCTTAATGACGAGCCGCCCCTGCATTAGTGGGAAGCAAGAGATGAACAAATTACAGCCTGACAAAGTGTAACATAAAGGTGAGAGAGTAAAGATGTTGAAAGGAAACCTGCGAAGCGGGACGTCAGCTAATGATCAGGACGGAAACAATACTTACACGATGTTTCAAAAATATTAACATATTTGTGTTTGTGTGTGTGTGTTGTATGCGTGCGTGCGTGCGCGCGCGCGTGTGTGTGTGTGTGCTGGTTGCTGACGGTCCTAGAATAATGAAGAAATCTCTACATGACAACAGTCTGGTGTGAGTGTTCTAGAACTGCACGGTGCATGATCAACAGAGCGCAACGGTACTGTTAGAAATGATTATTTTACTAGGACGTTGGTGGAAAGTCACGCCTCATTAACTGGCGTATCATTAATCAGTAGTTTGTTATTACGAGAGACTGATCCTTGTAAGCTATGCAGCCGGAAACTAGGAGACGCTGTCTGAACAATGTAAGTAACAGACTGGTTTTTGGTGATTGATCGATTGATTTGAGTGATTGATTGATATGATCATCAGCATTGCCCTTCAGTGAATAATACGTGTGAGCGGTTGTGATTGATTGATTGATTAATAAGACCATCATCATTACACTTCAGTGAGTAATCATGTGTGCTCCGATCTCTTTCTTACACTTGGGTGAGTAATCATGTGTGCTCCGATCTCTTTCTTACACTTGGGTGAGCAATCATGTGTGCTCCGATCTCTTTCTTACACTTGGGTGAGCAATCATGTGTGCTCCGATCTCTTTCTTACACTTGGGTGAGCAATCATGTGTGCTCCGATCTCTTTCTTACACTTGGGTGAGTAATCATGTGTGCTCCGATCTCTTTCTTACACTTGGGTGAGTAATCATGTGTGCTCCGATTTCTTTCTTACACAGGAAGATCTCAGCTGCAGTGCATGGAGAGTTCATTGTGGTGAAGTAGTTAAGACGTTTGCCTGTTGTTCTGAAGCTTGTAGGATCGATTTCGGACCGAATCATATGTGATATTTTTAATGAAATTCTATTATTGTTATTGTAGCTATGGAGCTCGTGCTTGCCAGTGGTTACCGCCCAAATTTGGGTGTAAAGAATAGAACCACTGTTACCTGCCACGCATGTCGTAAGAGGCGACTAAGGAGGTTTGGCTGAAATCGGATGCACGTGTCCTAAACGTGTAGAAGTCTATGCGTTTAGGGGCCTACCAAACCAATGTGCAACGTATATACGTTCTTGGCAAAGATCAAACATATCACAAAGAGGATTAAAATTGGTCGTAAAGAACGAACGCAAAGAAGAAGAAGAAGAAGAGCTCGTGCTTTGTGCAACAATCTCAGTAGATGGTGAGCCATCTCCGCTGATATGAACGGAGTCATATAGGGAAACAAGGTGCACTGAAGTCAATCAAACGAACGCCTTTAGACCCTTTTTTTTAAAGAAAAATAATATATATTCCAATCTCTTTCTTACACATGGAGATCTCCATCGACATTTCCCAAACTCCGTAGCACCGGTGAGGGTCCTAATGTAATTTTGAAAATGATAAAAAATTGTAGCAATTTTATTTTACTCTTTTGAATTAGATCTCGGGCAGCTGCATTGCAGCCTACCCATATCGATTGTCAATTGCTCATTTTTTAAAAATGTTCGAAGTGAACACAGAACCTGTGTTTATCGTCCGTTATGACTAGGAACTCGATCTCACATACTTTGAGAACAGGGATCTCTGGATAGATATCAGAATGCTTCACGAGGGGAGCGAACCGCGGTACCTCGGAGCGAGTGCTTAGCACATTACCTCTATGCTCCAGAGACTACCCGTATTGTAGATTATTGCTCCAGAGACTACCCGTATTGTAGATGATTGCTCCAGAGACTACCCGCATTGTAGATGATTGCTTCAGAGACTACCCGTATTGTAGATGATTGCTCCAGAGACTATCCGTATTGTAGATGATTGCTCCAGAGACTACCCGTATTGTAGATGATTGCTCCAGAGACTACCCGTATTGTAGATGATTTAGGTTACTTATGAGATTCCCAAACTCCTATTGAGTACTGCCCATTGAGAACGCTAGTAGTGTAGATGATTGCTAGAGATACCCGTTTGTATGATGATTCTCCAGAGGCTGACCTATGTAGATGAGCTCAGAGATACCCAGATGTAGATGATGCTAGAGACAGCCGTATGTAGATGATTAGTTTAGATATAGAGGCCAAACTTCGGACCCCAGGAAAGAGAGAGAGAGGAGATTTAGAGAAAAGAGGAAGTGTAGTAGAGGATTGAAGACAAGAGGCAGAGAAAGAGAGGCAGAGAAGAAGAGAGACAGAGAGAAGAGGCAGAGAGAGAGAGCAGAGAGAGAGAGGCAGAGAAGAGAGAAGAGAGAGAGAGAAAAGAGAGGCAGGAGAAGAGAGGCAGAGAGAAGAGGCAGAGAGAAGAGAGGCAGAAAGAGAAGAGAGGAGGGTGAGAGAGAGCTGGAAGAGACAGAGATGAAAGACTGAGATGAGAGACAGAGAGAAGACAGAAAGCTGGGAGAGACAGCGATGAGAGACGGAGATGACAGGCAGAGAGGAGAAGCAGAGAGAAGAGAGAGAGAGGAGTGAGAAAAGAGCAGGAGAGACCGAGATGAGAGACTGAGATGAGAGACGGAGAGGAGAGACAGAGAGAGGAGAGAGAGAGAGGGGAGACAGAGAGGGGAAATAGAGAGGAGAGACGGAGAGGGGAGACAAAAAGCGGAGACAGAGAGTGTAGACAGAGGAGACAGATGGAAGACAGAGAGGAGAGACAGAAGGGGAGACAGACAGGGAGACAGAGAGGGAAACAGAGAGGGAAACAGAGAGGAGAGACGGAGAGGGGAGACAAAAAGCGGAGACAGAGGGTGTAGACAGGGGAGACAGAGAGGAGAGACAGAGAGGAGATATAGAAAGAAAAGACAGAACTAACGATAATTTGGAATACAAAATGCTTTGACATGAACTGTTAACATTGGACATTAGGGGTCTCTGTGGCTAAACCCTTTGCCTTGTGAGTCAAGTTCTGTGGTCAATCCTACCGGCATGATTCTGTTCAGCAGGCCTTGTGAGTCGTGGATCTCTGTGGCTAAGCCAGCTCTGCCTTGTGAGTCGTGGATCTCTGTGGCTAAGCCAGCTTTGCCTTGTGAGTCATGGATCTCTGTGTCTAAGCCAGCTTTGCCTTGTGAGTCGTGGATCTCTGTGGCTAAGCCAGCTTTGCCTTGTGAGTCGTGGATCTCTGTGGCTAAGCCAGCTTTGCCTTGTGAGTCGTGGATCTCTGTGGCTAAGCCAGCTCTGCCTTGTGAGTCGTGGATCTCTGTGGCTAAGCCAGCTTTGCCTTGTGAGTCATGGATCTCTGTGTCTAAGCCAGCTTTGCCTTGTGAGTCGTGGATCTCTGTGGCTAAGCCAGCTCTGCCTTGTGAGTCGTGGATCTCTGTGTCTAAGCCAGCTCTGCCTTGTGAGTCATAGATCTCTGTGGCTAAGCCAGCTTTGCCTTGTGAGTCAAAGTTCGTGGGTTCGAATCCGTACCGCGCCGTTCTGTTCACGGGTGCAGTTTTTTTCCAGAGACCCCTAGGGTTGTTGCTGGAGCTACAGAGTTCGTGCTTTGTGCAATACTATCGGTAGGTTGCGCGCCATTTCCGCGTAGAGGGATCGAGCTATATGGGGTAAAACCCGGTGCAATGAAGTCAATCCTTCGGCAAACCCTTTATATTGACAGGAATGTTACAATTTGAAAACGAACAGACTGAGGGTAGCAAGCGATACTTATTTTACAACATTCCTTGACAATGAGAAAGCTGACAGGCGTGCATTGTCAGCATCGAATGTCGCGGGGGTTTGAATGGATAACGGGGATGTTGTTCGGTCTCTTGGCGACATTCTGCTACGTGAGGACACTAAAGTAGCTGAATTTATCATTTTCAAAATTACATTTAAGAATTGCAATTCAAGTGATGAACAGTTTTGTGTTGCTACATTAGCGATGGCCATATGCATTGTATGCGGTGCAGATTGCTTATTGTGGCGGTACGCGGCGGTTTCATTCTGGAATTAGTTAACACAGGAAACATTTCACAGTTGTTAGCATTTCGTGTTATTTTTATTGGCACAGGAACGGAGCAATTATGGGGTGACCCGTTGCAGTGAAGTTGGAACCGTACTTATGAACTATGAACTTTGAACTATGAACTAAAGTAGCTGATCAACAAGGAGTTTGGAATTACATTGTGTACAAGTAGAACTGGATGTTGGAGGGGCAGAGTGTGTTTAACCAGCGAGCAACAGGAACCATCAGTATGCATACCCTTGGACATTATGTGGGGAAGATTGAGCACTTATGGATGTGCATGAGTGTTATGACCTAGAGTCAGTATCCAATAACCAATAGCCACTGAGGAAAGCTTATAAATTTGGGATGTGCCTTTCCTATACGCCCTGAGACTATGAACCGGAGAGCAACGTACTATCGTTTTAAGCGCAAACCACACAGATCAAGCAACGCACGCAAACACACTGCGAGAGTCTTTCGAACAGAAGAGTTTCAGGGTTGCGAGTCCCACTCGCTGACCAGATTGAGAGAGATGGGTATCAAGATTGGTGCAGCCGTAAAGAACGGCATACCAAATATGCAAAGAGACTGATTAATCAACATCGGACTGGCGTGTTTGGCCGATGGCGCTGCTGGATTTGCTGAGGCGGAGATCGGAGCACCTATAGACATGTCCGCAGTGTTATGATGATAGTCCTCTGATAACTGATAACCACACAGATCACAACGAGTGGTTAACTTGGTTGATAAGAACAAACTACATATATCACAACGAGTGGTTAATTTGGTTGATAAGAACAAACTATACAGATCACAAAGAGTGGTTAACTTGGTTGATAAGAATCTGACGGGTCTAAAGCCGAAAGATTTATTTCATTGCACCGGGTTTTACCTCAAATAGCGCAGTCCCTCTCCACAGAAGTGGCACGTTACCTACCGAGTGTATTGCACAAAGCACTAACTCCGTCGCGCCATCAACAATCCTATTGGTCTCTGGTAAAAATGCACTTGTGGACAGAACGACGAGGTTTGGATTCAAACCCCCGACCTTCGGAACGCAAGGCAAGGCTTAACCCATTAGCCACAGATACGTCTCTTAGATAATAAGACGAACACAAACACAAGGAAGAACAAACAGTCTATGACATAACGAATCTAAGAGAAGAACAAACATTCTATGACATAACAAATCTAAGAGAAGAACAAACATTCTATGACATAACGAATCTAAGAGAAGAACAAACATTCTATGACATAACAAATCTAAGAGAAGAACAAACATTCTATGACATAACGAATCTAACAGAAGAACAAACATTCTATGACATAACGAATCTAACAGAAGAACAAACATTCTATGACATAACAAATCTAAGAGAAGAACAAACATTCTATGACATAACGAATCTAAGAGAAGAACAAACATTCTATGACATAACGAATCTAACAGAAGAACAGATAAACATATTGACAAGAACTGTTGATGAAACAAACTAAAAGAAAGACAGGAAAAATGGCATTCTGAGAATAAACCTTCTCTGACGTAGAGGTTAGGTGCTGGTCTCTCCAGCCAAAGGTACTACATTCGCTTCCTCGTAGAGCCATCCGGATATTTTTCAAGAGACCCCTGATCTCAGTGTAGGTAACATCGAGTTCCTAGTCCTATCGGAGGATAAAACGTTGGCCCCGTGTTCTATTTGAGCACGTAAAAGAACCATTGGCAGTTCACAATCGATTAGAGCAGGCTGGAAAGCTGCTACCCAGGCACGATTCATTAGAAAATATTACAAATAAAAGTCCTACATAATTATCTTCACCATCTTCAAAATTACATCAGGGACCCTCGCCGGTGCTACGGAGTTCGTGCAGTGCAGCTGAGTTCTTCCTGTGTAAGAAAGAGATCGGAGCACACATGATTACTCACCGAAGTGCAATGATGATGGTCCTATCAATCAATCAATCAATCAGAAGAGCAATTGGAAGACCACACAAAAGAAGGATCAGCGGTATTAAAAACACCCTTTAAGAAAATGAACAACAGCTTACAACAAAGTGTCTTAGAACTTCTTCTTGGAACACTCCATATCGACCAATTGCGACACCACTCTTTATGATTTGTATGTGATTCGAACCTAAGAGCGATTGTACGTTGTGCTAGTTATGAGCCAGTTTCAAGCCCCGACGACACACGGGTGGTACATTAGAAACACACACGCACACACAAGATCCCTACACCCCTCCCCTCTTCTATAAAGTAATAAATTGTGGAGAATATGAATAAACTTTGACCTTTCATATCATTATGTAAATTTGTGTTAGGGACATACTCTATGAAGATAAATGATGGTTGCGCTTACATATTCTAAAACAACCTCATTATTCCAACCCACTCAATCAGTACATCAATAATCAATCAAATCAATCAATGATTTCATGGCAGACAATAAAATATGCCAGTTTCGCAAGTCATTGACAACTACTTGCTACCTCTTCCCGCCCGTGTTGTGACGGGGCCCTTAAGGAAGCAAAGAATGTACCACTGCGGCCTACAAGACATATCGTAAGATGTGACTGATGTAGGAACTAGGGAAGCTACCCTAGTAAATAAAAACCGTTGCAGAAATCAGATGTGCTTGCCTACTTGTAGGCGCATAACTAGCACAATATACAATCGTTCTTAGGCTCAGATCAGAAACAAATCACAAAGAGTGGTTTAACAAGTGGGCAATATGGAGAGTTCAAAGAAGAAGATTGGAATTTTAAAAATATAGTTTTCCTCCGTTTCTCCGGCTACGAATTTATGAGTAGTCATGGCGTCTAATATGGCAAATCTGACTGAGGCTTGTTTTCATTCATCAGAAGTTTCGCTGGCTACGAATTTATGAGTAGTCATGGCGTCTAATATGGCAAATCTGACTGAGGCTTGCTTCATTCATCAAGTTTCGTGACTACGAATTTATGATGAGGTATCTTGCTGTTTCATTCATCAGAAGTTGACTCGGTTGGGTCTATATCAAACGAGAGTCTTCATTCGACTTTAGAGGTACTTGTGATTTAGGATCCCCAAGTAAATGATCTAGGTTTTCTGTAGTCCAACAGCGTAAATTCATTGATTGATAGTACCATCATCATTGCACTTCGTTGTGTAACCATGTGTGCTCCGATTTAGTTCTTACAAGGACGATCTCAACGACAGTGCACGAATTCTGCAGCGCCGGCAGGGGTTCCCGATATAATTTTGAAGATGGTGAAAGTATTTTGTAGGAATTTTACTTTTAATCTTTCTAACGAATTTTGCCCGGGCAGCAGCGTTTCAGCCTGTTCTTTTCGATTTTAAACTGGCAAAGGGTTCTTTTACGTGCTCTTACTGAACACGAGATCTATGTTTTATCGCCCGTTTCCAATAGGACTAGGAACTCGATCTTACCTACACTGAGATCAGGAATCTCTGTAAAATATCCCGGTGGCTCCATGAGGGAGCGAAACGATAACTTTTGTAACGAAAGGCGAGCCCGTAATCTCTACGCTACAGACACCCCTACAGCGTAATGTATGCAAATATTACATATGTGGCCCAAGCTGGCTTCGAACCACGGAATTTCCAGGGCAAGTTATCATTAGTACACATCTTCTCAACATTTCTATCTACGGTCATTATTTTATTTTAAATTTCACATCTGTCTCTGTCTTCCATACTTCAAAGTTTTCTCATCGCTTCTATGTCACAGAAGACGACAAAGATGGGCACGAGAACAGCTGTTCAAGACATCAATGCAAATACAATGAAGAGAAATTTCAAGAATGGACAGGCCAAATAATGCTAATTTTTCTATCAATTTTGACTTTTTTGGGTTTCTTTTTTGGCTGCTCAATCTGGACAATTTACGAGGTTGAATTAAAAAAACAGACATGTCGTTTTAGAGTGTCGTCTTAATTCAAGTTTCCAGTCAGCGTGATCCACGTGATATTCACATGTATTCTCATCGTCTGCGAATTTCTTGTTCTCGTCTTTTTTTTAACTCGTTGTCTGTATTTAGATGTTGTTATTGACAAAAATGAAAATAAGATAATAGTGCGTGAAGGTAACTACGTTTATTGAGATTAAAATATTTAGTCTGTGTCTGTCTCCGTGTAGGAAGTCTGTAGTTTGTCTCTGCTGTCTATGTCTCCGTGTAGGAAGTCTGTAGTTTGTCTCTGCTGCCTATGTCTCCGTGTAGGAAGTCTGTAGTGTGTCTCTGTCTCTTCCGCCAATGTCTCAGCGTATACCATTTGTAGTCTTTGTCTCTCTCCGTGTATAAAGTTTGTAGTATCTCTCTGTCTATGTATAACATCTGTAGTATGTCTCTGTCTCTTCCGCCAATGTCTCAGCGTATACCATTTGTAGTCTTTGTTTCTCTCCGTGTAGGAAGTCTGTAGTGTGTCTCTGTCTATGTATAACATCTGTAGTCTATGTCTCTGTGTATAACATCTGTAGTCTGTCTATGTCTCTATGTATAACATCTGTAGTATGTCTATGTCTCTGTGTATAACATCTGTAGTCTGCCTATGTCTCTGTGTATAACATATGTAGTCTGTCTCTGTGTATAACATCTGTAGTCTGTCTCTGTGTATAAAATCTGTAGTCTGCCTATGTCTCTGTGTATAACATCTGTAGTCTGTCTCTGTGTATAACATATGTAGTCTGTCTATGTGTATAACATCTGTAGTATGTCTATGTCTCTGTGTATAACATCTGTAGTCTGTCTCTGTGTATAGCATGTGTAGTCTGTCTCTGTCTCGGCGTATAACATATACCATCTGTAGTCTGTCTATGTCTCTGTGTATAACATCTGTAGTCTGTCTATGTCTCTGTGTATAACATCTGTAGTCTGTCTATGTCTCTGTGTATAACATCTGTAGTCTGTCTAGGTCTCTGTGTATAACATCTGTAGTCTGTCTCTGTGTATAACATCTGTAGTATGTCTATGTCTCTATGTATAACATCTGTAGTCTGTCTATGTCTCTGTGTATAACATGTGTAGTCTGTCTCTGTGTATAACATCTGTAGTTTGTCTCTGTGTATAACATCTGTAGTCTGCCGATGTCTCTGTGTATAACATATGTAGTCTGTCTCTGTGTATAACATCTGTAGTCTGTCTCTGTGTATAACATCTGTAGTCTGCCTATGTCTCTGTGTATAACATCTGTAGTCTGTCTATGTGTATAACATCTGTAGTATGTCTATGTCTCTGTGTATAACATCTGTAGTCTGTCTCTGTGTATAGCATGTGTAGTTTGTCTCTGTCTCGGCGTATAACATATACCATCTGTAGTCTGTCTATGTCTCTGTGTATAACATCTGTAGTCTGTCTATGTCTCTGTGTATAACATCTGTAGTCTGTCTCTGTGTATAGCATGTGTAGTCTGTCTCTGTCTCGGCGTATAACATATACCATCTGTAGTCTGTCTATGTCTCTGTGTATAACATCTGTAGTCTGTCTATGTCTCTGTGTATAACATCTGTAGTCTGTCTATGTCTCTGTGTATAACATCTGTAGTCTGTCTAGGTCTCTGTGTATAACATCTGTAGTCTGTCCCTGTGTATAACATCTGTAGTATGTCTATGTCTCTATGTATAACATCTGTAGTCTGTCTATGTCTCTGTGTATAACATGTGTAGTCTGTCTCTGTGTATAACATCTGTAGTATGTCTCTGTCTCGGTGTATAACATCTGTAGTTTGTCTCTGTGTATAACATCTGTAGTCTGCCGATGTCTCTGTGTATAACATATGTAGTCTGTCTCTGTGTATAACATCTGTAGTCTGTCTCTGTGTATAACATCTGTAGTCTGCCTATGTCTCTGTGTATAACATCTGTAGTCTGTCTCTGTGTATAACATCTGTAGTCTGTCTATGTGTATAACATCTGTAGTATGTCTATGTCTCTGTGTATAACATCTGTAGTCTGTCTCTGTGTATAGCATGTGTAGTTTGTCTCTGTCTCGGCGTATAACATATACCATCTGTAGTCTGTCTATGTCTCTGTGTATAACATATGTAGTCTGTCTATGTCTCTGTGTATAACATCTGTAGTCTGTCTATGTCTCTGTGTATAACATCTGTAGTCTGTCTATGTCTCTGTGTATAACATCAGTAATCTGTCATGTTCTGTGTATAACATCAGTAATCTGTCTATGTCTCTGTGTATAACATCAGTAATCTGTCTATGTCTCTGTGTATAACATCAGTAATCTGTCTATGTCTCTGTGTATAACATCAGTAATCTGTCTATGTCTCTGTGTATAACATCTGTAATCTGTCTCTGTGTATAACATCTGTAATCTGTCTATGTCACTGTGTATAACATCTGTCTCTACAGTTACCGTCTAAGTTGTCGCAAATCTGCAGCGTACGAAGCTATCAAGGGTCAAATACCGGTAAGACAGATTATTTCGTTTAGTGACCACCGACAGACCAGGTCTGAGTAGGAACTTCCGCAACCAACGGAATAGCACTAAGCGCCGAGAGATGATGAACTCTTCTGCGTTTCTTTCTTTCTTTCTCGAATCCTGTATGCCTCACAGCGTCAGGTCAGGAAGAGATTTCTAAAACAGGCCCTAGTATGCGCTTCTGCGTATGTAAACAAAAATATCGATGCCACATTTCCTGTTTTAATAAGGAATACAATTAAATAGTCATACTTCCTAGGGGATCCAATAAGAAGAGTTGATAGTAATGTGGTTATTACACTGGGGGAGTCTTTGTGGCGTAGAGGTTAGATGCTAGCCTCTCGTTCCTTAGGTAATATGTTCGTTTCCCATATGGGAGAACAATCGGAATATCTTATCAGGAGTAACTCAACTGTCAAACTTCTTTTATAAAGGTAAAACACGGAATTACAAAGTACTGTAGTTTTACAAATTACAAAAACAATGACAAAATACAGCAACGTTTCGACCAACAAGGCCTTTATCAAGCAAACGAACAAACAGGAGTGACAAATGAAACACAAATGGACGACCAAATACAAACGTATCTAATGAAAATCTGGAATAAAACGAATAACGAAATAAATGTAACACAAAAACACACATAAAAACAAGAAATAGAACGGAAAAGAAACAATGAAACATCTAGTAAGTATATAACTTGAATACATGCAACATATACCCATATATACTTACTAGATGTTTCATTGTTTCTTTTCCGTTCTATTTCTAGTTTTTATGTGTGTTTTTGTGTTACATTTATTTCGTTATTCGTTTTATTCCAGATTTTCATTAGATACGTTTGTATTTGGTCGTCCATTTGTGTTTCATTTTGTCACTCCTGTTTGTTCGTTTGCTTGATAAAGGCTTGTTGGTCGAAACGTTGCTGTATTTTGTCATTGTTTTTGTAATTTGTAAAACTACAGTACTTTGTAATTACGTGTTTTGCCAATCAAATAGTTTGACTGCAGTTTCATATATATATATATACTGATTATATAAAGGTACTATCTTTGCTCACAAGGAGATTCACAAACTTTGTGAAAGGTTAGAAGAAAACTAGTCATGACAGAGAGGAAGTGTCTACGCAGAATGATGAGAGTAACAAGAAGAGACCGGTTGAGAAATGAAGACATCAGGAAAAAGTGGGTACAACATCAGTACTGAACTTCATCAAGAAAGTAGATTACCAACAGTTCACCTCAAAGAGCAATGTTGCTCTGATACAATGGATTCAAAGCAAAAGGCCGGTCACGTAAAAGGTGCATCTCAGAAATAAAAGAGGCGACTATAGACACTATGTTTGAAGCGCATACAAGGGCTCGTTCTAGAAATCTCTTCTTATTCTTACGCAGTAAAGCAAAAATGGATTGAGAAAAGACAGAAAAAGACGAAGTGAAATGATTCGTAAATAACATTTCAAGTACATAATAGACACACCACTCAATATGTAAAACAATAGTGCAGATACATATCACAGAGCCTAGAAATACAAACAAAACAACAACAACTGCACAGATGTCGTCGTCGACTCACAGTCAATATCATTTTATTGTATAGTTTGAGAAGTCGATGCTCGACACACTATTAATGATAACATCTTATGTGACCGCGGGGTAAATTATTCATTTAGTGAGATATTAGTGGTGACACGTGTTAGATAAGTACCTAAATGGTTGCCAACCGTGGCTGAGTGAAGTATGACTTAGATAGCGTGAGCAAGTGCAATAAACGTGCCTGATTGCGAACGTATAAGTCATTGTTTCCCGTTTTGGCTTCAAAACCGTGCAGGTTAAATAACAAACTGGCACATTTTACTGATGAATCTAGTCCAGTGGTTCTCAGCTTATGAGGCGCGAGTCACATATAGAGGCGGGAGGTAGAATTAAGGGAGGCAGCATGAAGGGAGACGTGAGGCAGCATAAAGGGAGACGTGAGGCAGCATAAAGGGAGACGTAAGGCAGCATCAAGGGAGACGTGAGGCAGTATCAAGGGAGACGTGAGGCAGTATCAAGATAGATGTGAGGCAGTATCAAGAGAGGCGTGAGGCAGCATCAAGGGAGACATGAGGCAGCATAAAGAGAGACGTGAGGCAGCATAAAGGGAGACATGAGGCAGTATCAAGAGAGACGTGAGGCAGCATAAAGGGAGACATGAGGCAGTATCAAGAGAGACGTGAGGCAGCATAAAGGGAGACGTGAGGCAGTATCAAGAGAGACGTGAGGCAGAATTAAGGAAGCGAAAAAAGATTTAAAAAGGAGGTAGGTAGAAGTCTTGTCAATGCTATCGTTTTAATTCAACCCCTAACAAAGGATGTAGCTATTTTTAGAAATGGTCAGCTATATTTAAATATGCTGTAGCTATTCTTAGTATGTAATTATCATCCTGTAGGACAGTCGATTTTAAGGACAGGGAAAGTAATTTCTCAAATGTAGGTAAAAATGACTTGTTGATGGCGGAAAAATCTGAAACTATTTGGCTAATTAATCAATTGATTACTGATAATCACTGAAGACAAAAATCATGAATTTTCTTGAAATGTCAGCCCTGGCATATGTCAAGGCGTGTAGCATTGCTTTATTTTTGCAAACAGAAACCATTAGAAACGAGAATGGAATAAATCTCATGTAAATTTGTGCGTTTGGGAATCACACGACACATCTTGGAAACTCCTGGGAACCACAGGAACCCCGGTCTTCCGTTGTGTGGGGTAAATTAAAATGAAAGCACCGTCTCGTTTCATCTTTTATATGGGGAAGGGGGGCAAGACGCCAGTTGAACAAGCTTGAGAGTCGCTGATCGCGTATATAGAGCGATATTGCATTAGGTATTTTGATAATTCAAAAAAAAATATGATTGGAGGTTTCATGTTGTCATTGGATTTTTATTATTGTTCGTCTCTTTGTTGTTCGTCTTCTTTTGCCGTCACACTGTTACCGGGTTGTTGCCCAGTGTCGTCACACTGCTACCGGGTTGTTGCACAGTGACGTCACACTGCTACCGGGTTGTTGCACAGTGACGTCACACTGCTACCGGGTTGTTGCACAGTGTCGTCACACTGCTACCGGGTTGTTGCACAGTGTCGTCACACTGCTACCGGGTTGTTGCCCAGTGTCGTCACACTGCTACTGGGTTGTTGCCCAGTGACGTCACACTGCTACCGGGTTGTTGCCCAGTGTCGTCACACTGTAACCGGGTTGCTGCCCAGTGTCGTCACACTGCTACCGGGTTGTTGCCCAGTGCCGTCACACTGCTACCGGGTTGTTGCCCAGTGTCGTCACACTGCTACTGGGTTGTTGCCCAGTGTCGTCACACTGTTACCGGGTTGTTGCCCAGTGTCGTCACACTGTTACCGGGTTGTTGTCCAGTGTCGTCACACCGCTACCGGGTTGTTGCCCAGTGTCGTCACACTGTTACCGGGTTGTCGCCCAGTGTCGTCACACTGTTACCGGGTTGTTGCCCAGTGTCGTCACACTGTTACCGGGTTGTTGCCCAGTGTCGTCACACTGTTACCGGGTTGTTTCCCAGTGTCGTGGTTTTCTGTTATCGTCTTCCGCTGTTCTGGTGGCTTAGGTGATAGTTATTTTTACTTTTCGACAGGATTCTGCTACGTCATCTAATCATCTTTTTCTTGGTTTTCCTTTTGCCTTCTTTCCCAATGTTCTGTTGTAGAAGACTCTGTGTACTGTGGAGTTTGGATGCATTCTTATTAAGTCGAACCACTTCATTCTTTGTTTCTCAATGTAAATCAAGCAAGGTTCTGTGTATACTTTCTTTCTTATGCTGATGTTGGTGACTGTCTTTTCTTGTGTTGTTGGTAACTTTTCGCAAGCAGTGCATTTGACATGTAGTTATTTTTGGCGACTGTGCTTTGCTCATTGTCCATGTTTGGCACTGGTAAAACAGACTAGATATGAAAATGTTGATCATCTGTTGTTTAGCTGTCAGTGAGATGTTTGGGTGCCTTAACAATGGGGCAAGCTGGTAGGTTACAGCATATCATCTCCTTGTTATTATCAATGAGATGATCATCTTCTTCTTCTTTTGTCGTCACACTGCTATCGGGTTGTTGTCTAGTGTCGTGGTTTTACTGTTTTTGTCTTGCACTGCTCTGTTGCATAGATTCCCAAACTTTTCGGCCCACCGCCCACTTTGCACAACATAATCTTTGTAATGCCCTCTTCACATTACAACAGTTTGCCAACGCCCCCGACCATATATACATGCTCTACTTACTCTTTGACATAGAAAATTGATAAATATTTCTGTCATACATGGTCAGAAATAGAAAACTGATGACAAATTGAATCGTGTAAGACTGGCATAAGATGAATAAAAATGCAGAATTCACATTTTAAATGATTATTCAATCGCAAAATCCCGAAAATAATTTTATTTTAAAATATACTTCTTTTTAAGCCACGATCCCAAATCACCTAAACACCCCCAATTCTTCTGAACCCTATCGCCCCCTAGAACGCTTCAGCGCCCACTGGGAGTCGGTACCGCCCACTTTGAGAAACGCTGCACTAGTGGCTTGGCTGACAGTTATTATTGCTACGATCATATCCTTATAATTTCACTTAATAAAGAAATATTTTGAGGGCAAGATTAGTAAGTGTAATTAGGTCACCGTGTCCTTGACAATGAAAACAATAGATCAATACGTCTTCATTTGTATATGCAACATATGTTGTTGTGTGCAACAAAGAGGCAGGTGGAGAGATTAGCGAAAACAGAGAGAAAGAGAGAGTGTGTCGTGTGGTGTGTGTGCGAAGGACAGAACAGGGAATCCAAAGGTCAAAAGCCAAAGGATTGACTCCATTGCACCGGGTTTTACCCAATATGGTTCCATTCCTCTCCGAAGAAATGGCATGCCAACTGCCGTGAGTAATGCACAAAACCTAACTCCGTATATCCGGCAACAATCCTAGGGTCTCTTGAAAAAAAACCCATTAGTGAAGAGGACGGCGTGGCTGAATCCGAACCCACGACTTTCGGTACATAAGGCACAGATTTAACTACTTAGCCACAGAAAACTACCAGAACATAAGGCACAGATTTAACTACTTAGCCACAGAAAACTACCAGAACATAAGGCACAGATTTAACTACTTAGCCACAGAAAACTACCAGAACATCGGACACAAGGCAGAAAAACATGAAATAGTCACTAAAAAGCTACTATAGTCTGTCCATTAATTCGTGAGCACGTTTGAAATTGATTTTCTCGAAAACTACCTGTTGGATCTCAGTGATTTTTGCATGCAGCCTTAGAATATCCATGACGCTAGAATAAAGCTAACCAGTAGTCCATAGATGCTACGGATTTTGCACATCGGCGAATTCCTTTGATCTTTTATGACAATTGCAAATACGGGGCTCAAATTTTAGATTTTACAGTATCCCTAGAATTTGTCCATGTCAATTCTATTCATAGGTGTATCTCCATATTAACTTGATAGGTCAAGTAATTAAGTGTGTTGCCCTTTATGTGCAATCGTGAACTTGGATACAATATGCAACAGTTAGTCCTCCCTTCGGTCACCATTAGACCCCAGGTGTCTTAACTTCACCACAAATTGTATGATGGTAGACGCATTTGGATATGGAAATGTATACGTTGCTATTTCTTAGTCTGTAATCAAAATATGATTTGTATCATCCCGAATCTGACGATTCCATGAGGTTGATAATTGTTACTGGCTGGACAAATTGTAATCCATCTCTGTGCCAGTACTCGTCTTCCTCTCGAGCACATGTTCAACACACTTCTTCCAGAACTGCATGTCTATCATTGAGAAGGACTCACGTGTCAGAACTTCAACATCACACATTTTAAACGTCCTGTTCTGTTCGGCAACTTGCCCTTTTACTTTAACCCAGACAAGCTCTATCGGATTGAGGTGAGCATGATATGGAGGTAGTCGCAAAGACGTGTGGCCGTATTCCGCAATGATTTTGTCAATATGAAACACCTTTGTCTTATTTGTCATCCTCAGCAGGTGCAACAACTCGGGTTTCAAATATGTATCATCGAAGCTGACATTTTCCTTAGCAAGCCAAGTCCTAATTTGATCTTTTGTATTTGATGCAGTTGGTACTTTGTCTTCCGCTGATACTGCGTTGTGATAGGATGCATTATCCATTACCAAGCATGATGGTCTGTTTAGAATTGGAAGTAGATCTTTCTCCATCCAGTGCCTGAAAATATGTCCATTCATTTCTGTGTGGTAGTCCCTACCGTCGGTACTTTTGATTGGAAAATAAGTCCAGCGTCATGGACAAGACCTTCTTCACTGCTTCCTGCATGTGTTAGTATAATACGCTGGCCTTTGCTGCTTGGTATTTTTCTTTCTGTTCACCGTCTACTGATTGCCATTCTTTAGCATTGGTGTGGTGAGTCCAAATTTACAATATCATAGCCTTGTCTCCGCCGCTCACGGATCTGCCTCAGGTATTTACTTCGGGCAGCAATTAAATGTGGCTTTTCACAAATAATATTCCTGCCGCCTATAGTTTTTCTGAAGGTGAAGCCGGCGGCTCTTACAATTTTTCATAGAGTACTTTTAGAAATGTCTATGCTGCAATCTGATTGCAGTTTTAATTTCAGTTTCCTGAGAGTAACAAGTTGATTTGTCGCAAACATTTTCAAGAGCTCCCGTCTTATGACATCTATGTCAAAGTCGTCAATTGTTCTTTTCCGTCCTTGCTTGATATTAGTGCACTTTGTGTCCTGTTTAATCCATCGGGAAAAGGATTCTCTATTCAGACCAAGCGCCAGTTGCGCTCGTTTCTCAGGGTTATGAATATCGCAATATAGATGACCTCTCTTAGATTCCCTATGGAAGTGTTGGTATAGTAAAACTGTAACCTTCTGTATTGTTATAAATGTGCACTTCAGACTCATTATGAATGTGATATCAATGTCAGTTTTGATAAGCCAACAAATATGATACAATAGCTTCATACAAATAGCGAGATACACCTATGACTATACAACGGTATCCCAATTATAACGTCATATGCTTTCCGCGTTCAAAGTCGACTGGGTTCGGTGCACGGGATTTCGTGAAATTGTTGTATACTCACGATATTTCTATGTTACCATAATGTATTTTTAGAACAACGCGTCTGTGTACCGTAGATCTGTTACTATTGTGTACAATCCGGTGAGGTTGATTTTAATATAACCTGAAGAAGAAATATTTCAAACTACATCAAATTTTCTTGGAAAAAAATATTTCTCTAGCGTCATGGATATTCTAAGGCTGCTTGCAAAAATCACTGAGATCCAACAGGTAGTTTTCGAGAAAATCAATTTCAAACGTGCTCACGAATTAATGGACAGACTATAGAACGTCAATTTAACTCTTTCACACTTCTTTGCCGAAATATTGGCTCGCAGTATTTGTTCAGATGACGCAAAGTCAGTATACCAGCTAGTTCAGTATATATTGTAATATAGATGTACCAGATGAATGAAAAGTAAAACACTGAGTGTAAGAGGTAAGATGAATGAAAAGTAAAACATGGAGTGTAAGAGGTAAGATGAATGAAAAGTAAAACACTGAGTGTAAGAGGTAAGATGAATGAAAAGTAAAACACTGAGTGTAAGAGGTAAGATGAATGAAAAGTAAAAACATGGAGTGTAAGAGGTAAGATGAATGAAAAGTAAAACATGGAGTGTAAGAGGTAAGATGAATGAAAAGTAAAACATGGAGTGTAAGAGGTAAGATGAATGAAAAGTAAAACACTGAGTGTAAGAGGTAAGATGAATGAAAAGTAAAACACTGAGTGTAAGAGGTAAGATGAATGAAAAGTAAAAACATGGAGTGTAAGAGGTAAGATGAATGAAAAGTAAAACATGGAGTGTAAGAGGTAAGATGAATGAAAAGTAAAACACTGAGTGTAAGAGGTAAGATGAATGAAAAGTAAAACATGGAGTGTAAGAGGTAAGATGAATGAAAAGTAAAACATGGAGTGTAAGAGGTAAGATGAATGAAAAGTAAAACATGGAGTGTAAGAGGTAAGATGAATGAAAAGTAAAACATGGAGTGTAAGAGGTAAGATGAATGAAAAGTAAAACACTGAGTGTAAGAGGTAAGATGAATGAAAAGTAAAACACTGAGTGTAAGAGGTAAGATGAATGAAAAGTAAACCATGGAGTGTAAGATGAATGAAAAGTAAAACATGGAGTGTAAGAGGTAAGATGAATGAAAAGTAAAACACTGAGTGTAAGAGGTAAGATGAATGAAAAGTAAAACACTGAGTGTAAGAGGTAAGATGAATGAAAAGTAAAAACATGGAGTGTAAGAGGTAAGATGAATGAAAAGTAAAACATGGAGTGTAAGAGGTAAGATGAATGAAAAGTAAAACACTGAGTGTAAGAGGTAAGATGAATGAAAAGTAAAACATGGAGTGTAAGAGGTAAGATGAATGAAAAGTAAAACATGGAGTGTAAGAGGTAAGATGAATGAAAAGTAAAACATGGAGTGTAAGAGGTAAGATGAATGAAAAGTAAAACATGGAGTGTAAGAGGTAAGATGAATGAAAAGTAAAACACTGAGTGTAAGAGGTAAGATGAATGAAAAGTAAAACACTGAGTGTAAGAGGTAAGATGAATGAAAAGTAAAACATGGAGTGTAAGATGAATGAAAAGTAAAACATGGAGTGTAAGAGGTAAGATGAATGAAAAGTAAAACACTGAGTGTAAGAGGTAAGATGAATGAAAAGTAAAACACTGAGTGTAAGAGGTAAGATGAATGAAAAGTAAAACATGGAGTGTAAGAGGTAAGATGAATGAAAAGTAAAACATGGAGTGTAAGAGGTAAGATGAATGAAAAGTAAAACATGGAGTGTAAGAGGTAAGATGAATGAAAAGTAAAACACTGAGTGTAAGAGGTAAGATGAATGAAAAGTAAAACATGGAGTGTAAGAGGTAAGATGAATGAAAAGTAAAACACGGAGTGTAAGAGGTAAGATGAATGAAAAGTAAAACATGGAGTGTAAGAGGTAAGATGAATGAAAAGTAAAACATGGAGTGTAAGAGGTAAGATGAATGAAAAGTAAAACATGGAGTGTAAGAGGTAAGATGAATGAAAAGTAAAACATGGAGTGTAAGAGGTAAGATGAATGAAAAGTAAAACATGGAGTGTAAGATGAATGAAAAGTAAAACACTGAGTGTAAGAGGTAAGAGGAATGAAAAGTAAAACACTGAGCGAAGGAGGTAAGATGAATGAAAAGTAAAACATGGAGTGTAAGAGATAAGAGGAATGAAAAGTAAAACATGGAGCGTAAGAGGTAAGATGAATGGAAAGAAAAACATGGAACGTAAGAGGTAAGAGGTAAGATGTAAGAGGTAAGATGTAAGAGGTAAGAGGTAAGATGAATAAAAATGAAAATCGTGGTATGTCCTGTACCGACGTCGACATCAACCAGGCTAAACGACTTGTTGATTTTCTAGGCACCAATTATACGTTCAATAGTTTGTCATTGCTTTCTGAACAGTGAGGTCTATTTTTATCTTCACCTAGTGTTGCCGTGCCCACAAGTGGAGCAAAGAATAGTAACACTGTGACCTACATGGCATGTCGTAAGAGGCGAGTGATATAGAGACATAGGAAGCTACCTAGTAAATAAAAAGTGTCGCAGAAATCAGATGTGCTGGCCTGATTGTAGGCGCATAACTAGCACAACGTGCAATTGTTCTTAGGCTCAGAAGACATACAAATTACAAAGAGTCGTTTAACAATGGTTGATATGAAACGTTCGAAAAATATCCATTATTAGGTATACACAACCTGTTTGTTGTATATCTTGTAGCCATCATCTTCTGTCTCATAAACCCTTTTAATCCAGATTAGGGCATAGACCCTCAACCAACCCATGCCAAGTTTTCCTATCTACATCTATCTCATGCAGCTAATTCATGCTCGTCTTTATTTTATTTTTATGTCCGTCTGCCCAGCGTGTTCGTAGCGCGTTGGAATACGGATGACTATCCCTCTGTGTGTGTGGGTTCAATTCTGCGAGATGGCAGAAAAAGCCACAGATTCCCCAGATTTACGGTGTTCGTGGCACCGAACCGAAGGGTTACGATGTCCATGGCACCGAGCCGAAGAGCTGAAAAGCTCAAGTGCTTCTGGATTGAGGAAAAAATGTGACGTATAAAAAAATATTTTTATGTGACGTGTTCGTGGTTGATTGGATTTTGTGGCTAAAATGTTCTAGGGATAGGGTAGTCGGCCGCACGCTTCCCCCTCATCACCCACCACCTTGGCGCCTTTTACGCCATGCTTTGTAAGTCGCATCATTACTACCTTTTGCTCCCTTTGTGCACCATTATATTCAACAGCACATATATGTTTTTCCACTACCTTAGTAGAAATGTCCATGCTTCACACCAATACGTTGCCACTGGGAATATGCATGCTCTTAGTATTCTGATCTTTGTTTTCCTATCAATTCCGTTCCATACTGTTTTTAGTTGTTTAATTTTTTGTAAAGGCATGTTTGTTCTTTTAATTTCCTTCATCCCATTTCCATCTGTTGCTAGCCTTAGAACAATTTATTTATGAACCACCTAATATGTTATTGGTTATTGGTTACTAAACTGACGTCATTGCACTCCGGGCAGACCCATAGGTGCTCAGTCTTTCCCCAACAGATATCGAAGAGTATGCATACTGATGGTTCCTGTGGCTCGCTGATTAAACACACCTCTCACTCTGCCTCTCAGGCATCCACTTCTACTTGAACAACGGGTAACTCCAAACTGCTTAAATCGCTTGATCGATTCAATATCGATTTTAGTGTCCTCATCCAACAGAGAGTCAGAAGAGACCGAAGAATACCCCTTATCCATCTTCAACTCCCCAACAATCGATGCTGTTGATGCAAGCGTCCGCTCTCTCATTACCGTCAACACCCGCATGCCCAGGACAGTATATCCACGTAAGCCGCTGGAGGTTAGAAATTTCTATAGACGACATCCACTCATACCAAAACCTGCCCTTCTGGATCTTGTGAAGCATCGACTGAGAGACAGATACAACAACTGCCCCAGTAAATGAAGTCCCAGAAATCCAATAGAGGGCAGCAGTAACGACCTCAACCTCCATCCTCATACTAGAAGTAGTTGTCCTGTATGCCCCACTTCGCTCTGCAACAACCCTACCATGCAACTAATACGACGTTGGTGAATCCTTCCTTTCTTTCGCTTGAAATATTGTCTATATATTCAACGTTGTCTCTTGTATAAACTTCACTATCTTTTGTAGCTCACACATAGATCCGTGAAGTTTTTTGCATCTGTCAAAAATACAACAGATACTGGATCAAATCTATTGCTGAAGCTTCTAAGATGACACCTTGATTGCCTGTATTTCAGCATCATAGTTATGACAGAATTTTCCTGTTGCTGCTATAATCATATTTCTAATGTTGTTTTCAGTATTCTATATACACTCCTGCTCCTCCATTCTTCGCTGCATTTTCTGCTGACCCATCCATGTATACCCGGACTCAGAGATGTTGTGGGTATTCTACGATGGTAAATAAAAGTGGCCATGCTGGAAATCACAACATATCTCTCTTTAGCTTCAGGAGATCCCGTAATTTTCGCCACATACGAAGCGCATGGAACGCATTTGTCTTTTCTCCTGAAACCTGGCACCGATAAGAGATAGAGAATGAGTTATGTAGTTTGTGTTAGCAATGTCGAAAGAGATTTAATGTTGACAAACACGCAAGCTGAATGGTGACCTATCAAGCGCAGCGAGCAGGTAAGGGAATTATATGAGGACGAAGCACGCGATCTTGAACTTTTCTTTCGCAATGAAAATGTACTGCGTCGGAATAATGATATCCTAGATGCGTGATATATCTGACGCAAAGTATAACTGACGCAATGTATAGCTGACACAATGTATAGCTGTTGCAATGTGTGACGCAATATGTAAATGACGTATACTGACGCAATGTATAACTGACGCAATGTATAACTGACGCAATGTATACCAGACACATTGCATAACTATAAAACAGTATGGAACGGAACTGATAAGAAAACAAAGATTAGAATACTAAGAGCATGCATATTCCAGTGGCAACGTATGGGTATGAAGCATGGACATTTAATAAGTCAGTGGAAAAAAAACATGTGCTTTTGAATGTAAGTTTTACAAAAGAGTCCTCCGTATATCATGGACAGAGAAGAGAAAAATAGATCTACCCAGAAAAAACACAAAATCAAAGAAAAATGGCTAATCCTACAAATATGAAAATTGAGATATTTTGGACATATACAAAGACACGAAGGGCTGGAGAAGACCATTATGGAAGGAGGCGTACCAGCAAAGAAGAGAAGAGGAAGACCACAGGGACGATGGATTCAAGCTGTAACTGATGGTTAGAACATGACGGCTCAGAGGCGGGACACCTGACGTACAAGAGAGAAAATTCCGAAGGACTGTTAGGGTGGCAAAGTTCTGCTCAGGACAAGCTACTTGATGTTAAATGTATAAATGACGGAACATATAACCGACGCAACATGTCACCGACGCAACATATCACCGACATGCGAACATATCACCGACGCAACATATAACCGAACTATAACGCAACATATAACCGACGCAACATATAACCGACGCAACATATAACCGACGCAACATATCAGCAACATATAACCGACGCAACATATCACCGACGCAACATATCACCGACGCATATCAGTATAACCGACGCAACATATAACCGACGTTCGGCCCCGAATCCGACGCAACATATCACCGACGCAACATATCACCGACGCAACATATCACCGACGCAACATATCACGCGCAACTATAACGACGCAACATATCACCGACGCAACATATCACCGACGCAACATGTCACCGACGCAACATATCACCGCACATACCAGCAACATATCAACCGACGCAACATATCACCGACGCAACATATCACCGACGCAACATATAACCGACGCAACATATCACCGACGCAACATATCACCGACGACAACATATCAACGACGCAACATTCACGCACGCAACATGTACCGACGCAACATATCACCGACGCAACATATCACCGACTGCAACATATAACCGACGCAACATATCACGACGCAACATATAAACCGACGCAACGATATCACGACGCAACATATCACCGACGCAACATATCACCAGACGCAACATGTCATCCGACGCAACATATAACCGACGCAATATATCAACAACGCAACATATAACGCAACATATCACCGACGCCACATATCAACCAACGCAACATATAACCGACGCAATCGATCCAGCTAACCGACGCAACATATCAACAACGCAACATACCATAAACCGATCGCACATGATAACAACAATGACGCAACATAATAACCGACGCAACATATAACAACTGCAACCATATAACCGAGACTGTCCGACATATCACCACGCAACATATAACCGACGCAATGTCACGACCAATATCAACAACGCAACATATAAACGACGCAACATATCAACAACGCAACATATAACCGACGCAACATATCACGCGCACGCCAACATGAATTTCACTGACGCAACATATCACCGACGCAACATATACTGACGCAACATATCACCGTGACGCCACATATCAACAACGCAACATATACCGACGCAATATATCAACGACGCACATATAACGACGCAACATATAACAACGCAAATATCAACACGCAACATATAACACGAACTAACAGCAACATATCCCGACGCAACATATCACCGACGCAACATATCACCGACGCAATATATCAACCACGCAACATATAACCGACGCCACATATCAACAACGCAACATATAACCGGCAACATATCCCGACGCCACATATCAACAACGCAACATATAACCGACGCAAACATATAACCGACGCAACATATCACCGACGCCAATATCCCGACGCCACATATCACCGACGCAAGATATAACGACGCAACATATCACTGATGCAACATATAAACAACGCAACATATAACCGACGCAAATATAACGACGCAACATGTCACCGACGCAACATATCAACAGGCCAACATATCCCGACGCCACATATCACCACGCACATATAACCGACGCAAATATACGACGCAACATATCACCGACGCCAACACCGACGCCATATCACCGACGCCACATATCACCGACGCAACATATAACGACGCAACATATCACGACGCAACATATAAACCACGCAACATATAACCGACGCAACATATCACCGACGCAACATATCACTGACGCAACATATCACCGACGCAATATTAACTGACGCAACATATCCGACGCAACATTAACTGACGCAACATATAACTGACGCAACATATCGCCAACGCAACATATAACTGACGCAACATATCACCGACGCAACATATAACTGATGCTACATATCACCGACGCAACAAATAACTAACAAATACTTCTAAAGGTGAAGGATTCGCGTCTCTGAATTTCTCCATATGGCTATGTCCATGTCGGTAGAAATGTCCCGCCATCTACCAAAAGTGCTGCACAAAGCACGAACTCCGTAGCTTCAGAAAACAGTCACAGAGCTCTCATAAAAAAGTAGCGCATGTGACTCGGTCAGATTCAAACCTACCATCTTCTGAATGACAGTCAAACGTCTTAATCACTTCAGCAGAGAACACTTCAGCATAGAGAACAACTTCAGCATAGAGAACAACTTCAGCATAGAGAACAACAACTTCAGCATAGAGAACAACTTCAGCATAGAGAACAACTTCAGCATAGAGAACAACAGCATGAGAACAACAGCATAGAGACAACTTCGAAAACACCGCATAGAGAACAACTTCAGCATAGAGAACAACTTCAGCATAGAGAACAACTTCAGCATAGAGAACAACTTCAGCATAGAGAACAACTTCAGCATAGAGAACAACTTCAGCATAGAGAACAACTTCAGCATAGAGAACAACTTCAGCATAGAGAACAACTTCAGCATAGAGAACAACTTCAGCATAGAGAACAACTTCAGCATAGAGAACAACTTCAGCATAGAGAACAACTTCAGCATAGAGAACAACTTCAGCATAGAGAACAACTTCAGCATAGAGAACAACTTCAGCATAGAAACAACTTCAGCATAGAGAACAACTTCACCATTTAAGCATGTTTATTCAACTTTATGTTTCAACACAAACACAGATCTATGACTAGGTATACAGACCTGTTAATGATATCCATGACTAGGCATACACGACCGCTTCAGATATCCATGACAGGATACGTCCTGTAGATATCATGACTAGGATAACGACCTGTCGATGATATCCAGACTAGGCATGCATGAAACCTGTTATGATATCCAGACTCAGGCATCAGACCGTTAGATATCCATGACTAGAGATACACACGTTTAGATATCCATGACAGGATCAGACCTGTTTATGAATCCAGACTAGGCATAGACGTTAGATATCCATGCTAGGATACAGACCGTTATGATATCCATGACTAGGATACAGACAATGTATCATGACAGGATACAGACCTTCAGATGATATCAGACTCAGGCATACAGACCGTATATCCATGACAGTATAAGTCGTAGATATCCAGACTAGGTATACAGACCTATGATATCCATGACTAGGATACACACTGTTAGATATCCAGACAGCTATACAGACCTGTAGATATCAGACTCAGCATACACGACAGTTTATGATATCATGACAGTTAGCAGACCGTATGATATCCATGACTAGGATACACGACCGTTATGAACCATGACAGGGTATCAGACCTGTTTAAGATATCCATGACTAGGAACAGACCTGTTAGATATCCATGACAGGATACACGACCGTTTAGATATCCAACTAGCGGAACACACTGCATGATATCCAGACAGCTATCACGACCGTTTATGATATCCAGACTCAGGTATACAGACCGTAGATATCATGACAGTATACACGACCTGTTTATGATTACATTTTACATTTTATATTGTATTTCTTTACATTAAAGACGCAACGATAACTGATGCAAAGCATAAGAGCAACGTAACTTGCGCAACGTAAACGACGCACGTATAACTGAAAAAGCATAAAAAACTATCGCATAAGAATATATCGTCGGTCATTGATACAACTTCAGTACATCAGATAACTGTACATCAGATAACAGACATCAGATAACAGTACATCAGATAACGGACATTATATAACTGGTACATCAGATAACTAGTACATCAGATAACTGGTACATTATATAACTGGTAAAATCAGATAATGACATCAGATAACTAGTTACGCTGTAGATAACTGTCAAGATTAGAAAATAACTTCAGGCATTGTTGATGCACTACACCAGGCGTCCAGGCTAGAGAAAGAGTTAGAGTGAGGAATTCAATCACAGTCTTCACTCACAGTCTCACTTCACAGTCTTCACTTTCACAGTCTTCACTTTCACAGCTCACTTTCACAGCTTCACTTTACATCTTCACTAACAGTCTTCACTTCCACAGCTCACTTTCACAGTCTCACGCACATCTCCTTCACATCACATTCAATATCCTTCACACTTCCTCACACTTCCACTTCACAGTCCAACTTCACATGTGCAACTTCATGCCATTAACATTACCACTTCACATCACCATTTCACATTCCTGGTTCATTCAGGCAATCTTCACTCAATCACTCTCACTCATATCAACTTCACTCCTCCGCACACATGTCACACTTCACATCTCCACTTCACATTCTCATTCAATCTCTACTTCAGCAATTACCAGCACACTCTCCTGATGAAATTACTTCATAGCCTCGTTCCCTTCCCTGGTGTCCTCATCATCTCTAACAGTATACCAGCAAACAGTCCACTTCATCAATATTTCAACCACTGATGGATGCCTTTGTATGCTCTGTTTCACTATAGATTTGTCCAGATGGAAGTAACTATTCAATTTGATGACATGTCTATCAACAGATAAGCAAATCACAACAAATGGCAAGTTACGAGGCGAAACATTACAAACAAAGTAGCTATAGTATACAAAGTAGCATAAACATTAAAATCACAGACGTTTCGACCAGAAGGCCTTTATCAAGATACACCAGAAGGAAGAAATCAAATTCATAAGGCAGACATCTATACTTTGCTGATAAAGGCCTTTGGAGAAGCGTCGATGTATTGTTAATAGGTACTTTATCTTGAACGCAGCATATTCGAACGTGTTAACACTCGCATGATTGTAATGATCTGAGCCAAGAGTGATTGTACGTTGAGAGCTATCGCCTAACAGCACATCGATTCATGGACCCATTTTATTACAGGTAGCTTCTAGGCTACCTCAGTCGCCCTACGACATGCTTAGGTCGTAGGTATATTCGTTGCCCTTCGAGCTGGCAACAACGGGCGTTGTACTTGTAAACTACATTACTTTATGTTTACATATTTCGCATTGCTACATAGTTTTACGCAATCTTCCTTATATCGAATTAGTTTAAAATAATAATAAATTCCTTCGTACGTATGACGTTACATAGGGCCTGCAAACAATTCTCATACCGCTCTGTCCTGGGCAACCGCTCAATCTCCTCCATGGAACTGAGACATATTTCTGCTCTCAGCAAAGTTCGTTTAGATCACTCTCATTCTTGAACCCTTTGTATTCCACTTCAATGTCTGCTTTGATATTCGTTGATCATTTCTCCTCAACATATCTCCATCTTCTCTTTCTTATAACAGTTGTCACTAGTGGTTGACTAGACATTTCTCCTCAACATATCTCCATCTTCTCTTTCTTATAATAGTTGTCACTAGTGGCTGACCAGACATTTCTACTCAACATATCTCAATCTTCTCTTTCTTATAACAGTTGTCACTAGTGGCTGACCAGACATTTCTACTCAACATATCTCAATCTTCTCTTTCTTATAACAGTTGTCACTAGTGGTTGACCAGACATTTCTCCTCAACATATCTCCATCTTCTCTTTCTTATAACAGTTGTCACTAGTGATTGACCAGACATGATATTAAGTTTACCAAGGACTAAATATCACAACACGAAATGTAGTAGTTGTGGAAAGTCTGAAGCAGCGTTGTCCAAGGTGGGGGCCCGTGTCGTACAAAAGTGGCGCACTATTTTATTCCATCGGCTTTGGCGCTAATTAGATTTCAAGAAAACAAGCTATTTTTCTGGGTTTTTTTTCTAGCAGCACTCCTATGAACACGATTTACCTGCTTTTACAATCTTGTTTATTTTGTAAATATTCTATTGTTTCCTAATCCCAACCTTTTGATTTAACTCTGGAGAAAGCGTTAGCGTCTTAACTATACTAATATTACTACTAATATTAAAATTAATATAATTCCTCCCTTACTGTTATAAGTTACTTAGAGTATGCAAGCAATTCCTCCATACCGCTCTACCCAACTCACTCAATCGCCTCCATGGAACTGAGACCGATATTTCTTACTTCTCTCAGTAAAGTTCGTTTCAGGGTCTCCTTAGGTCGTCCTCTCTTTCTTGAATTCTCTGCCTCCCACTTCCATACCTCTCTTCTTTTTATATTCTTTTGATAACTTTTTCTCAAAGGTATGTCCAACATATCTCCATCTTCTCTTTCTTATAACAGTTGTTACTAGTGGTGACCAGACATTTCTTCTCAAAGTATGTCCAACATATCTCCATCTTCTCTTCTTATAACAGTTGTTACTAGTGGTGACCAGACATGTCTTTCAAAGTATGTCCAACATATCTCCATCTTCTCCTTCTTATAACCGTTGTTACTAGTGGTTGACCAGACATTTCTTCTCAAAGTATGTTCAACATATCTCCATCTTCTCCTTCATGTAACAGTTGTTTCTAGTGGTTGACCAGACATTTCTTCTCAAGGTATGTCAACATATCTCCATCTTCTCCTTATTATAAGAGTTGTTGCTAGTGGTTGACCAGACATTGATACTAAGAGTACTATTAATTTGTTACTATACAACTAAATTGTTCTGTTATGTCTACACAGAATGCTGGGTGTAACAAGAAGAGACCAGTTGAGAAATGAAGAAATCATGAAAAAAGTGGGTACAACATCATTAGTAAACTTCATCAAGAAACAACAAATTAAATGGTTCGGCCACATAAGCAGATTACAAACAGACAGTGCGCCACAAAGAGCAATGGTACTCCGATACAGGGGATACAAAGGGAAAGACCAGCCACGTAAAAGGGGGATCTCAGAGATAAAAGAGGCAATGAAAGATACTGTTTATGAAATGCACACAAAAGTTCGTCTAGAAACTTCTTCTTACCCTGAAGATGTGAGGCAAATCAGGATTGAAGAAAAGACAGACAGACAAGGCACATAGAGAGATGCTCGCTCCATGTGTCTACTTTTTCAATCTGACACTGACAGGCAGAACAGGATTAGAGAATAGATAGATAAACTATTAACATTTAATCAATCAAGTGCCTTGTCCGCCGGCGTAGGCGATCATGTCTCTCCACAACTATTAACACTACTATTGTAATTATTAGCGGTAGTATTGCTATCGTCACATTGCGCCTGCGCGTCTACAACCATCAGTCAGATGCGCCCATGTATAAGAACGACGGACAGCACTGGTCTAGATCGTCTACTAAAGGGGGAGGGTTGACTTCATTGCACTGTGTTTTCCCATATGACTCCGCCCCTGTCGACAGAAATTCTGAGAGTGTTGCACAAAGCCCGAACTCCGTAGCTTAAACAATAATACTAGTGATTTTATAAATAAATGGATATATGCGACTCGGTACGGGTTCTTCTTCTTTTTCTGGGAAAGAAAAAAAACTAGATGGCCCCACGAGGCAGCGAACCTGTTACCTTTGGCACTACAGACAAGCACCTAACTTCTACCCTCACAGTGTCCCTTACTCAAGTTATGATGAAAGACAAGCACCTAACTTCTACCCTACAGTGACCCTTACTCAAGTTATGATGAAAGACAAGCACCTAACTTCTACCCCACAGTGACCCTTACTCAAGTTATGATGAAAGACAAGCACCTAACTTCTACCCCACAGTGACCCTTACTCAAGTTATGATGAAAGACAAGCACCTAACTTCTACCCCACAGTGACCCTTACTCAAGTTATGATGAAAGACAAGCACCTAACTTCTACCCTACAGTGACCCTTACTCAAGTTATGATGAAAGACAAGCACCTAACTTCTACCCCACAGTGTCCCTTACTCAGTTATGATGAAAGACAAGCACCTAACTTCTACCCCACAGTGTCCCTTACTCAAGTTATGATGAAAGACAAGCACCTAACTTCTACCCTACAGTGACCCTTACTCAAGTTATGATGAAAGACAAGCACCTAACTTCTACCCTACAGTGACCCTTACTCAAGTTATGATGAAAGACAAGCACCTAACTTCTACCCCACAGTGTCCCTTACTCAAGTTATGATGAAAGACAAGCACCTAACTTCTACCCCACAGTGTCCCTTACTCAAGTTATGATGAAAGACAAGCACCTAACTTCTACCCCACAGTGACCCTTACTCAAGTTATGATGAAAGACAAGCACCTAACTTCTACCCCACAGTGTCCCTTACTCAAGTTATTATGAAAGACAAGCACCTAACTTCTACCCTACAGTGACCTTACTCAGTATGATGAAAGACAAGCACCTAACTTCTACCCCACAGTGTCCCTTACTCAAGTTATGATGAAAGACAAGCACCTAACTTCTACCCTACAGTGACCCTTACTCAAGTTATGATGAAAGACAAGCACCTAACTTCTACCCCACAGTGACCCTTACTCAAGTTATGATGAAAGACAAGCACCTAACTTCTACCCCACAGTGTCCCTTACTCAAGTTATGATGAAAGACAAGCACCTAACTTCTACCCCACAGTGTCCCTTACTCAAGTTATGATGAAAGACAAGCACCTAACTTCTACCCTACAGTGTCCCTTACTCAAGTTATGATGAAAGACAAGCACCTAACTTCTACCCCACAGTGACCCTTACTCAAGTTATGATGAAAGACAAGCACCTAACTTCTACCCTACAGTGACCCTTACTCAAGTTATGATGAAAGACAAGCACCTAACTTCTACCCTACAGTGACCCTTACTCAAGTTATGATGAAAGACAAGCACCTAACTTCTACCCTACAGTGACCCTTACTCAGTATGATGAAAGACAAGCACCTAACTTCTACCCTACAGTGTCCCTTACTCAGTTATGATGAAAGACAAGCACCTAACTTCTACCCCACAGTGTCCCTTACTCAAGTTATGATGAAAGACAAGCACCTAACTTCTACCCTACAGTGACCCTTACTCAAGTTATGATGAAAGACAAGCACCTAACTTCTACCCTACAGTGACCCTTACTCAAGTTATGATGAAAGACAAGCACCTAACTTCTACCCCACAGTGTCCCTTACTCAGTTATGATGAAAGACAAGCACCTAACTTCTACCCCACAGTGACCCTTACTCAAGTTATGATGAAAGACAAGCACCTAACTTCTACCCTACAGTGACCCTTACTCAAGTTATGATGAAAGACAAGCACCTAACTTCTACCCCACAGTGACCCTTACTCAAGTTATGATGAAAGACAAGCACCTAACTTCTACCCTACAGTGACCCTTACTCAAGTTATGATGAAAGACAAGCACCTAACTTCTACCCTACAGTGACCCTTACTCAAGTTATGATGAAAGACAAGCACCTAACTTCTACCCTACAGTGACCCTTACTCAAGTTATGATGAAAGACAAGCACCTAACTTCTACCCTACAGTGACCCTTACTCAAGTTATGATGAAAGACAAGCACCTAACTTCTACCCTACAGTGACCCCTACTCAAGTTATGATGAAAGACAAGCACCTAACTTCTACCCTACAGTGACCCTTACTCAAGTTATGATGAAAGACAAGCACCTAACTTCTACCCTACAGTGACCCTTACTCAAGTTATGATGAAAGACAAGCACCTAACTTCTACCCTACAGTGACCCTTACTCAAGTTATGATGAAAGACAAGAGAGACAAGAGAGACCACACTCAGAAGTTGTCACAGTCAAACATTTGCCAATTTATTGTCTGTTAAGACAAGCGCACACTCAGAAGTTGTCACAGTAAAACATTTGCCAATTTATTGTCTGTTAAGATGAAAAAGGTCCTATATAACTAACTAAACAATGGGCTAAACTACTAACTAACTACAATTAGCTAGCTAACAAATTAACTGAATAACAACTAACTGGCTAACTAACTAAATCGTTAACCAACTAACTAACTAGATAACTACTGGACGCTGTTGGATTTGTGAGGCGGTGATCGAGCACCTTTGACGTCCGGAGTGCTATGATGATAGTCCTCTGATAACTGATAACTAACCAACTAACAAACTAGCTAACTAACTAGCTAACTAACTAACTAACTAACTAGCTAACTAACTAACTAGCTAACTAACTAGCTAACTAACTAACTAGCTAACTAACTAGCTAACTAACTAACTAACAAACTAGCTAATAACTAACTAACTCAACTAACTAACTAACTAACTAACTAACTAACTAACTAACAAACTAACTAACTAACTAGCTAACTAACAAACTAACTAGCTAACTATCTAACTAGTAATATAATCTAATTACTAGCTAATTAACTAACAAACTAACTAACTAGCTAACTAACTAACTAACTAGCTAACTAATTCAACTAACTAGCTAGCTAACTAACGAACTAGCTAACTTAACTGCTAACTCAACTAACTAACTAGCTAATTAACTAATCAACTAACTAACTAACTAGCTAACGTCTTAACTAACTAACTAACTAACTAACTAACCAACTAGCTAACTAACAAACTAACTAACTAACCAACTAGCTAGATAACTAACTAACTAACTAGCTAACTATCTACCTAACTTTTTTTAAAAGTAACTAGCTAACTAACTAGCTAACTAACTAACTAACTAGCTAACTAACTAACTAACAAACTAGCTAACTAACTAACTAACTAACTAACTAACTAACTAACAAACAAACTAGCTAACTAACTAACTAACTAACTAACTAACTAGCTAACTAACTAACTAACAAACTAGCTAACTAACTAACAAACTAACTAACTAACCAACTAGCTAGATAACTAACTAACTAACTAGCTAACTATCTACCTAACTTTTTTTTAAACTAACTAGCTAACCAACTAAGTAAATTACTAACAAACAAACAAACGAACTAACACGTAATCTATGTTGCCCCACACTAGCTTCTAATTGATCTGTTTCAAGTAGGAACCTTCTAGCCTCATCGATAAACCAATAACCGATAGCAACACCATTAAAACAAGTTGTATTCCAGTGACGTTATAATGTCCCCCTTATCTAATGACCTAATGTCTCCAAATGGAATAGATAAACATTAACCGTTTTCTAGACTTTATCCAGAGATTCTAAAAGTATCCCTTAGAGCAGAGTTTCCCAAACTGGAGTCCGGGGACCCTCGGGGTCCGTGAGATACTCACAAGGGTTCTCAAGCGCTTGAAGAAATATTATGATCTTTGAGATTTCAAACAGAAAAATACATTTTAAAAACATGTATAAAGACAGTGGTAAACTAGTTCCGCTGCGAAATCAAAGGACCCGGCCCACACCGGAGTATAAATCTCTGATAGAATAAAATGAAAGATCATTTGTAGTTTCCCTCAGCCTGAAAACTTGGAGCCAGCTTGACTATTGGTGTTGTGTAATAATAACTCCATCGCTAGAAGAATGAAATTTAAGTAAGTATTGGTGACACGATCTTGGAAAAAATAGGATAAATAATGTTGGTGAGTATTGGATTTTGCTACACTACATTTTGCCTGACCTTCGGGATGAATCGCTGGTTGAAATTTAAACGCAAATGTACTGATAATGCTAATGAGGGCGCGTCTGTTCAAGGCAAAGGAAACCTCTTCCTGTTTATTAAAATGTTAAATTGCAGACATTGTTTGCTATTGTAACACACAGATAATTAATTCCTGTCTATTTTCATATCTAGAAACTGTTCGGGTTCTGCGGCAACAAAACGTATTTAAAAGGGGATACCTGGTAATGTAAAGTTTGAGAACCACTACCTTAGAGTAATGTACAAGAATAAGATGGGATATATATGTCCCATTTTGGTATTAAGTTATTCATTATAAGATTAGGTGGTCTTCTCATCTGAGATCAAAGACAGTCAGACTAAGTTTCCGCGACACGTTTATTAGTTTGACTTAATGAATTAGTTTGACTTAATACGGTCAGAAGAAATTGTTCTACTGGTCTTTTGCCAGGATTTTGTCGTCGGTAGTTAACGCCCCTTGGTACTTAAAGTAGTCACGACAGAGATAAAGTGTCTACGCAGAATGCTGAGAGTATCAAGGAGAATAGTCACGACAGAGATGAAGTGTCTACACAGAATGCTGGGAGTATCAAGGAGAATAGTCACGACAGAGATGAAGTGTCTACACAGAATGCTGGGAGTATCAAGGAGAATAGTCACGACAGAGATGAAGTGTCTACACAGAATGCTGAGAGTATCAAGGAGAATAGTCACGACAGAGATGAAGTGTCTACGCAGAATGCTGGGAGTATCAAGAAGAGACCGGTTTAGAAATGAAGATATCAGAAAGAAAGTGGGTACAACATCAGTACTGAACTTCATCAAGAAACAACAAATTAAATGGTTCGACCACATACGAAAATTACCAAGAGCCTCATAGAGCAATTTTACTCCGATACAGTGTATACAAAGCAAAAAGTCATACACTCAAAATGTGAACCTCAGAGATAACAGAGGTAGGGAAAAACACTGTTTATGAAGCACACAGAAAAGCCCGTTCCAGAAATATTTTCTTATCCTGACGCTGTGAGGCAAAACAGGGTTAGAGAAAAGAGGAAGGAGAAAGAAAGAAAGGTAGTAGAACTTTGTCCCAGTTCTCAGTGGTATCAAACATTTGACCTGTTTGTTTTATGTTGAAAATAATAATGGTATGAGGAGGCCACACGACCAAGTGGTTCATGAGATATATATAGTTTCATGTGGCATCAAACATTTGTCCTGTTTGTTTTATGTTGAAAATGATAATGGAATGAGGAGGCCACACGACCAAGTGGTTCATGAGAGATATATATAGTTTCATGTGGTATCAAACATTTGACCTGTTTGTCGAGTAGGGAGATGGACTAGCGTCATAGATAGAACACTCGGTCAGGACAAGCTATTTGATGATGAAGAAGATGATGATGAGAACGATGATGGATTAAAGTGACCCATGATCAAGTGTTCCAGGATGTACATGTCCGAATTGTCAAATTGTATTTCGAGATGTAACGCAAGACCTTTAAAACACATACGAACGTACACATATATACATGCGTGTTAATCGCTGTCTTGTGGGCAGTGTTAGAAACTAAATGAACATACACAGGAAGACTACAGAAACTAAATGAACATAGACAGGAAGACTACAGAAACTAAATGAACATAGACAGGAAGACTACAGAAACTAAATGAACATAGACAGGAAGACTACAGAAACTAAATGAACATAGACAGGAAGACTACAGAAACTAAATGAACATAGACATGAAGACTACAGAAACTAAATGAACATACACAGGAAGACTACAGAAACTAAATGAACATAGACAGGAAGACTACAGAAACTAAATGAACATAGACAGGAAGACTACAGAAACTAAATGAACATAGACAGGAAGACTACAGAATCTAAATGAACATACACAGGAAGACTACAGAAACTAAATGAACATACACAGGAAGACTACAGAAACTAAATGAACATAGACAGGAAGACTACATAAACTAAATGAACATAGACAGGAAGACTACCGAAACTAAATGAACATAGACAGGAAGACTACATAAACTAAATGAACATACACAGGAAGACTACAGAAACTAAATGAACATAGACAGGAAGACTACAGAAACTAAATGAACATAGACAGGAAGACTACAGAAACTAAATGAACATAGACAGGAAGACTACAGAATCTAAATGAACATACACAGGAAGACTACAGAAACTAAATGAACATACACAGGAAGACTACAGAAACTAAATGAACATAGACAGGAAGACTACATAAACTAAATGAACATAGACAGGAAGACTACCGAAACTAAATGAACATAGACAGGAAGACTACATAAACTAAATGAACATACACAGGAAGACTACAGAAACTAAATGAACATAGACAGGAAGACTACAGAAACTAAATGAACATAGACAGGAAGACTACAGAAACTAAATGAACATAGACAGGAAGACTACAGAAACTAAATGAACATACACAGGAAGACTACAGAAACTAAATGAACATAGATAGGAAGACTACAGAATCTAAATGAACATAGACAGGAAGACTACAGAAACTAAATGAACATACACAGGAAGACTACAGAAACTAAATGAACATACACAGGAAGACTACAGAAACTAAATGAACATAGACAGGAAGACTACATAAACTAAATGAACATACACAGGAAGACTACAGAAACTAAATGAACATACACAGGAAGACTACAGAAACTAAATGAACATACACAGGAAGACTACATAAACTAAATGAACATAGACAGGAAGACTACAGAAACTAAATGAACATACACGGGAAGACTATATAATTCTCTATAGCAAGAGACAGAATAAATATCTGTCTAAAACAAAACAAAAGTGTAAACATATTCTTCTTCTACGTCTTCATCTCCAAACGAGCACATGTCTTCAACAAATTTCTTTCAGTTCTTTCTCTTACAACTCCCAACGGAGCACATGTCTTCAACAAATTTCTTTCAGTTCTTTCTCTTACAACTCCCAACGGAGCACATGTCTTCAACAAATTTCTTTCAGTTCTTTCTCTTACAACTCCCAACGGAGCACATGTCTTCAACAAATTTCTTTCAGTTCTTTCTCTTACAACTCCCAACGGAGCACATGTCTTCAACAAATTTCTTTCAGTTCTTTCTCTTACAACTCCAACGGAGCACATGTCTTCAACAAATTTCTTTCAGTTCTTCCTCTTACTACTCCCAACGGAGCACATGTCTTCAACAAATTTCTTTCAGTTCTTTCTCTTACAACTCCCAACGGAGCACATGTCTTCAACAAATTTCTTTCAGTTCTTTCTCTTACTACTCCCAACGGAGCACATGTCTTCAACAAATTTCTTTCAGTTCTTCCTCTTACAACTCCCAACGGAGCACATGTCTTCAACAAATTTCTTTCAGTTCTTTCTCTTACAACTCCCAACGGAGCACATGTCTTCAACAAATTTCTTTCAGTTCTTCCTCTTACAACTCCCAACGGAGCACATGTCTTCAACAAATTTCTTTCAGTTCTTTCTCTTACAACTCCCAACGGAGCACATGTCTTCAACAAATTTCTTTCAGTTCTTCCTCTTACAACTCCCAACCGAGCACATGTCTTCAACAAATTTCTTTCAGTTCTTTCTCTTACAACTCCCAACGGAGCACATGTCTTCAACAAATTTCTTTCAGTTCTTCCTCTTACTACTCCTAACGGAGCACATGTCTTCAACAAATTTCTTTCAGTTCTTTCTCTTACTACTCCCAACGGAGCACATGTCTTCAACAAATTTCTTTCAGTTCTTTCTCTTACAACTCCCAACGGAGCACATGTCTTCAACAAATTTCTTTCAGTTCTTCCTCTTACTACTCCTAACGGAGCACATGTCTTCAACAAATTTCTTTCAGTTCTTTCTCTTACTACTCCCAACGGAGCACATGTCTTCAACAAATTTCTTTCAGTTCTTCTCTTCAACTCCCAACGGAGCACATGTCTTCAACAAATTTCTTTCAGTTCTTCCTCTTACAACTCCCAACGGAGCACATGTCTTCAACAAATTTCTTTCAGATCTTTCTCTTACAACTCCCAACGGAGCACATGTCTTCAACAAATTTCTTTCAGTTCTTTCTCTTACATCTCCCAACGGAGCACATGTCTTCAACAAATTTCTTTCAGTTCTTCCTCTTACTACTTCCAACGGAGCACATGTCTTCAACAAATTTCTTTCAGTTCTTCCTCTTACAACTCCCAACGGAGCACATGTCTTCAACAAATTTCTTTCAGTTCTTCCTCTTACAACTCCCAACGGAGCACATGTCTTCAACAAATTTCTTTCAGTTCTTCCTCTTACAACTCCCAACGGAGCACATGTCTTCAACAAATTTCTTTCAGTTCTTCCTCTTACAACTCCCAACGGAGCACATGTCTTCAACAAATTTCTTTCAGTTCTTCCTCTTACTACTCCTAACGGAGCACATGTCTTCAACAAATTTCTTTCAGTTCTTCCTCTTACAACTCCCAACGGAGCACATGTCTTCAACAAATTTCTTTCAGTTCTTCCTCTTACAACTCCCAACGGAGCACATGTCTTCAACACATTTCTTTCAGTTCTTTCTCTTACAACTCCCAACGGAGCACATGTCTTCAACAAATTTCTTTCAGATCTTCCTCTTACTACTCTCAACGGAGCACATGTCTTCAACAAATTTCTTTCAGTTCTTCCTCTTACAACTCCCAACGGAGCACATGTCTTCAACAAATTTCTTTCAGTTCTTCCTCTTACAACTCCCAACGGAGCACATGTCTTCAACAAATTTCTTTCAGTTCTTTCTCTTACAACTCCCAACGGAGCACATGTCTTCAACAAATTTCTTTCAGTTCTTCCTCTTACAACTCCCAACGGAGCACATGTCTTCAACAAATTTCTTTCAGTTCTTCCTCTTACAACTCCTAACGGAGCACATGTCTTCAACAAATTTCTTTCAGTTCTTCCTCTTACAACTCCCAACGGAGCACATGTCTTCAACAAATTTCTTTCAGTTCTTTCTCTTACAACTCCCAACGGAGCACATGTCTTCAACACATTTCTTTCAGATCTTTCTCTTACTACTCCCAACGGAGCACATGTCTTCAACAAATTTCTTTCAGTTCTTCCTCTTACAACTCCCAACGGAGCACATGTCTTCAACAAATTTCTTTCAGATCTTCCTCTTACAACTCCCAACGGAGCACATGTCTTCAACAAATTTCTTTCAGTTCTTTCTCTTACAACTCCCAACGGAGCACATGTCTTCAACAAATTTCTTTCAGTTCTTTCTCTTACAACTCCCAACGGAGCACATGTCTTCAACAAATTTCTTTCAGATCTTCCTCTTACAACTCCCAACCGAGCACATGTCTTCAACAAATTTCTTTCAGTTCTTTCTCTTACATCTCCCAACGGAGCACATGTCTTCAACAAATTTCTTTCAGTTCTTTCTCTTACATCTCCCAACGGAGCACATGTCTTCAACAAATTTCTTTCAGTTCTTTCTCTTACAACTCCCAACGGAGCACATGTCTTCAACAAATTTCTTTCAGTTCTTCCTCTTACTACTTCCAACGGAGCACATGTCTTCAACAAATTTCTTTCAGTTCTTTCTCTTACATCTCCCAACGGAGCACATGTCTTCAACAAATTTCTTTCAGTTCTTTCTCTTAGTACTCCCAACGGAGCACATGTCTTCAACAAATTTCTTTCAGTTCTTCCTCTTACAACTCCCAACGGAGCACATGTCTTCAACAAATTTCTTTCAGTTCTTTCTCTTACTACTCCCAACGGAGCACATGTCTTCAACAAATTTCTTTCAGATCTTTCTCTTACAACTCCCAACGGAGCACATGTCTTCAACAAATTTCTTTCAGTTCTTTCTCTTACTACTCCCAACGGAGCACATGTCTTCAACAAATTTCTTTCAGATCTTCCTCTTACTACTCTCAACGGAGCACATGTCTTCAACAAATTTCTTTCAGTTCTTCCTCTTACAACTCCCAACGGAGCACATGTCTTCAACAAATTTCTTTCAGTTCTTCCTCTTACAACTCCCAACGGAGCACATGTCTTCAACAAATTTCTTTCAGTTCTTCCTCTTACAACTCCCAACGGAGCACATGTCTTCAACAAATTTCTTTCAGTTCTTCCTCTTACAACTCCCAACGGAGCACATGTCTTCAACAAATTTCTTTCAGTTCTTCCTCTTACAACTCCCAACGGAGCACATGTCTTCAACAAATTTCTTTCAGTTCTTCCTCTTACAACTCCCAACGGAGCAGATGTCTTCAACAAATTTCTTTCAGTTCTTCCTCTTACAACTCCCAACGGAGCACATGTCTTCAACACATTTCTTTCAGATCTTTCTCTTACTACTCCCAACGGAGCACATGTCTTCAACAAATTTCTTTCAGTTCTTCCTCTTACAACTCCCAACGGAGCACATGTCTTCAACAAATTTCTTTCAGATCTTCCTCTTACAACTCCCAACGGAGCACATGTCTTCAACAAATTTCTTTCAGTTCTTTCTCTTACAACTCCCAACGGAGCACATGTCTTCAACAAATTTCTTTCAGTTCTTTCTCTTACAACTCCCAACGGAGCACATGTCTTCAACAAATTTCTTTCAGATCTTCCTCTTACAACTCCCAACGAGACATGTCTTCAACAAATTTCTTTCAGTTCTTTCTCTTACATCTCCCAACGGAGCACATGTCTTCAACAAATTTCTTTCAGTTCTTTCTCTTACATCTCCCAACGGAGCACATGTCTACAACAAATTTCTTTCAGTTCTTTCTCTTACAACTCCCAACGGAGCACATGTCTTCAACAAATTTCTTTCAGTTCTTCCTCTTACTACTTCCAACGGAGCACATGTCTTCAACAAATTTCTTTCAGTTCTTTCTCTTACATCTCCCAACGGAGCACATGTCTTCAACAAATTTCTTTCAGTTCTTTCTCTTAGTACTCCTCAACGGAGCACATGTCTTCAACAAATTTCTTTCAGTTCTTCCTCTTACAACTCCCAACGGAGCACATGTCTTCAACAAATTTCTTTCAGTTCTTTCTCTTACAACTCCCAACGGAGCACATGTCTTCAACAAATTTCTTTCAGTTCTTCCTCTTACAACTCCCAACGGAGCACATGTCTTCAACAAATTTCTTTCAGTTCTTCCTCTTACAACTCCCAACGGAGCACATGTCTTCAACAAATTTCTTTCAGTTCTTTCTCTTACTACTCCCAACGGAGCACATGTCTTCAACAAATTTCTTTCAGTTCTTTCTCTTACATCTCCCAACGGAGCACATGTCTTCAACAAATTTCTTTCAGTTCTTCCTCTTACAACTCCCAACGGAGCACATGTCTTCAACAAATTTCTTTCAGATCTTTCTCTTACTACTCCCAACGGAGCACATGTCTTCAACAAATTTCTTTCAGTTCTTTCTCTTACATCTCCCAACGGAGCACATGTCTTCAACAAATTTCTTTCAGATCTTTCTCTTACTACTCCCAACGGAGCACATGTCTTCAACAAATTTCTTTCAGTTCTTTCTCTTACTACTCCCAATGGAGCACATGTCTTCAACAAATTTCTTTCAGATCTTTCTCTTACAACTCCCAACGGAGCACATGTCTTCAACAAATTTCTTTCAGTTCTTTCTCTTACTACTCCCAACGGAGCACATGTCTTCAACAAATTTCTTTCAGATCTTTCTCTTACTACTCCCAACGGAGCACATGTCTTCAACAAATTTCTTTCAGTTCTTTCTCTTACATCTCCCAACGGAGCACATGTCTTCAACAAATTTCTTTCAGATCTTTCTCTTACTACTCCCAACGGAGCACATGTCTTCAACAAATTTCTTTCAGTTCTTTCTCTTACTACTCCCAATGGAGCACATGTCTTCAACAAATTTCTTTCAGATCTTCTCTACAACTCCCAACGGAGCACATGTCTTCAACAAATTTCTTTCAGTTCTTTCTCTTACTACTCCCAACGGAGCACATGTCTTCAACAAATTTCTTTCAGATCTTTCTCTTACTACTACCAACGGAGCACATGTCTTCAACAAATTTCTTTCAGTTCTTCCTCTACAACTCCCAACGGAGCACATGTCTTCAGCAAATTTCTTTCAGTTCTTCCTCTTACAACTCCCAACGGAGCACATGTCTTCAACAAATTTCTTTCAGATCTTTCTCTTACTACTCCCAACGGAGCACATGTCTTCAACAAATTTCTTTCAGTTCTTTCTCTTACTACTCCCAACGGAGCACATGTCTTCAACAAATTTCTTTCAGATCTTCCTCTTACTACTCCTAACGGAGCACATGTCTTCAACAAATTTCTTTCAGTTCTTCCTCTTACAACTCCCAACGGAGCACATGTCTTCAACAAATTTCTTTCAGTTCTTCCTCTTACAACTCCCAACGGAGCACATGTCTTCAACAAATTTCTTTCAGATCTTTCTCTTACAACTCCCAACGGAGTTCATGTCTTCAACAAATTTCTTTCAGTTCTTCCTCTTACAACTCCCAATGGAGCACATGTCTTCAACAAATTTCTTTCAGTTCTTCCTCTTACAACTCCCAACGGAGCACATGTCTTCAACAAATTTCTTTCAGTTCTTCCTCTTACTACTCCCAACGGAGCACATGTCTTCAACAAATTTCTTTCAGTTCTTCCTCTTACATCTCCCAACGGAGCACATGTCTTCGACAAATTTCTTTCAGTTCTTCCTCTTACAACTCCCAACGGAGCACATGTCTTCAACAAATTTCTTTCAGTTCTTTCTCTTACAACTCCCAACGGAGCACATGTCTTCAACAAATTTCTTTCAGTTCTTTCTCTTACAACTCCCAACGGAGCACATGTCTTCAACAAATTTCTTTCAGTTCTTTCTCTTACAACTCCAACGGAGCACATGTCTTCAACAAATTTCTTTCAGTTCTTTCTCTTACAACTCCCAACGGAGCACATGTCTTCAACAAATTTCTTTCAGTTCTTCCTCTCTCCTGCCATCCCTTCCAATTTCTGTCCTTTTTACCTTTCTTTTTAATATCAGTCCCCAGCTCTCTTCTCCAGGTATGTTTTGACCTTCTCCTACTCCCCTTCTCTAGACATTTGTATGATTCTACATTCTGTAGAGCTGTTTCCTCCAGCATAATCTGGTTTACATTTATTGCATTTATTCTCATGACCTTGGTCTTTCCCCTGTGTATTTTCAAACCTAGTTGCTGCAACTTATTATTTAGAATATTCATTTTATCTTTAATCTGTGCAGGATTGTGGGACAACAATGTCAGATCGTCTGCAAAATCCAGGTCCTCTAGTTGTTTCATTAGTGTCCATTGTATTCCCCATCTGTTATCTGTTGTTGTAGATTTCATGATACAAAAACAATAACACTACACAGCAACGTTTCAATCAAAAGGCCTTTATCAAGTTTGACTCTACATGTTGTGTGTTATGCATGAGGTGAAATTCTTAACCTCTCTTGTATCTTTTGCTTGATAAAGGCCTTTTGTTCGAAACGTTGCTGTGTATTGTTATTGCTTTTTTTTATTTTGTAAAACTACAGTACTTTGTGTTTACGTGTTTCGCCATTGCTTCATAGTTTACTGCAGTCTTTCCTTATATTGATTTCATGATTCAATCTATGGCCAGCAAGAACAGGAATTGTGATAAGAGGCATCCCTGTCGCACCCCCGTTCTTATCTCAAAGGATTCCGTCAATTGGCCCTCATGGATGACTCTGCATTTTATTCCTTCATATGTTTCCGTTATTAAGTTTGCAATCTTGGGTGGAACTCCATAGTGTTTTAATAGTTTCTACAATAACTCTCTATCTAGGCTATCAAACGCCTTTTCATAGTTCACAAAACTTATGTATAGTGGTGATCTAAGCTTTTCATAGTCCACAAAACTTATGTATAGTGATGAGTTCCACTCTACGCTTTTCATAGTCCACAAAATCTATGTATAGTGGTGAGTTCCACTCTAAGCTTTTCATAGTCCACAAAACTTATGTATAATGATGAGTTCCACTCTAAGCTTTTCATACTCCACAAAACTTATGTATAGTGATGAGTTCCACTCTAAGCTTTTCATAGTCCACAAAACTTATATATAATGATGAGTTCCACTCTAAGCTTTTCATAGTCCACAAAACTTATGTATAGTGATGAGTTCCACTCTAAGCTTTTCATAGTCCACAAAACTTATGTATAGTGGTGAGTTCCACTCTAAGCTTTTCATAGTCCACAAAACCTATGTATAGTGGTGAGTTCCACTCTAAGCTTTTCATAGTCCACAAAACTTATGTATAATGATGAGTTCCACTCTAAGCTTTTCATACTCCACAAAACTTATGTATAGTGATGAGTTCCACTCTAAGCTTTTCATAGTTCACAAAACTTATGTATATAGTGATGAGTTCCACTCTAAGCGTTTCATAGTCCACAAAACTTATGTATAGTGATGAGTTCCACTCTAAGCTTTTCATAGTCCACAAAACTTATATATAGTGATGAGTTCCACTCTAAGCTTTTCATAGTCCACAAAACTTATATATAGTGATGAGTTCCACTCTAAGCTTTTCATAGTCCACAAAACTTATGTATAATGATGAGTTCCACTCTAAGCTTTTCATAGTCCACAAAACTTATGTATAGTGATGAGTTCCACTCTAAGCTTTTCATAGTCCACAAAACTTATGTATAATGATGAGTTCCACTCTAAGCTTTTCATAGTCCACAAAACTTATGTATAGTGGTGAGTTCCACTCTAAACTTGTCATAATCCACAAAACTTATGTATAGTGATGAGTTCCACTCTAAGCTTTTCATAGTCCACAAAACTTATGTATAGTGATGAGTTCCACTCTAAGCTTTTCATAGTCCACAAAACTTATGTATAGTGATGAGTTCCACTCTAAACTTGTCATAATCCACAAAACTTATATATAGTGGTGAGTTCTACTCTAAGCTTTTCATAGTCCACAAAACTTATGTATAGTGATGAGTTCCACTCTAAGCTTTTCATAGTCCACAAAACTTATATATAATGATGAGTTCCACTCTAAGCTTTTCATAGTCCACAAAACTTATGTATAGTGATGAGTTCCACTCTAAGCTTTTCATAGTCCACAAAACCTATGTATAGTGGTGAGTTCCACTCTAAGCTTTTCATAGTCCACAAAACTTATGTATAGTGGTGAGTTCCACTCTAAGCTTTTCATAGTCCACAAAACTTATGTATAGTGATGAGTTCCACTCTAAGCTTTTCATAGTCCACAAAACTTATGTATAATGATGAGTTCCACTCTAAGCTTTTCATAGTCCACAAAACTTATGTATAGTGGTGAGTTCCACTCTAAGCTTTTCATAGTCCACAAAACTTATGTATAATGGTGAGTTCCACTCTTAACTTTGTTCTATTATAATGCGCAGTGTAGTTATCTTGTCTTTGCAGGATCTATTCTTGCGAAACCCTGCCTGTTCTTCTCTTAGTTGTTTTCTATGGCCTCCTTAAGTCTATCGAGTATAATCCTGTTGAGTATTTTGCCTGGCACTGATAATAGCATTATCTCTCTATAGTTTGTACATTCATGCATGTCTCCTTTCTTTGGTAGTTTGACCAAGTGACCTTCTTTCCACTCTACTGGTATCTCTTCTCTCTTCCATATCTTACCTTGTAATTTGTATAGTAACTCTGTTGAGACATCTTGATCTCCCTTGATGGCCTCTGCTGGAATGTTGTCAGACCTCGCTCCTTTTCTATCCTGTGTTTTATGGCCTTCATTATTTCTTCTTTACTTGGTTTTTCCCAGTTAATTTGTTACACCTCGTGTGCAGCAATCTATTTTACCCAATGTTGCACATTTCGTCTACGGTATAAGTATTGAGCTCCTTCGGGATTTCCCGAAGTGCAGTGATCTGGACTGTAGTAATAACTAGTGAGGAATATGATGATAAGGTCAAAGGTCACATATGGGGATAATGTCATGGTAATTTATGAAGCAGAGGGGACAAGGCGTATTGATTTTGAAATTAAACATTAACGAGTAGGAGGAGTCGTACATGAGACACCACGCCTCGAGAGAGAGAGAGAGAGAGAGTAGCAAATGATAGTAACACTGTATGCATCTCGTACGAGGCGGCTAGAGAGGGTTAGATGTGAGGCTAGGTAGAACATCGTGCAGAGAAAGGTTATGTCAAAATAGCACTATGTGTCTAGACTAGATGACATTAGGATCAAATGTCAATGAGTAGTGGACGTCACGTGTTGTATTGGATGAGAAAGGTATTTAGAACATCAGTTACTAAATGCTGCAGTATGTGCTAGGTTGGCTGACAAGTTTGGCCACATGCCTCACACTGCGTCATTTGTCTTCTTCTTCGAACGCTCCATATTGAGCACTTGTTAATCAAACTTTGAGATTTGTATGTGATCTGAGCCTAAGAGCGATTGTACGTTGTGCCAGTTATGTGCCTACAAGTAGACCACCACATCTATGTGACGTTTTTATTTACTAGGTAACTTCCTAGGCCCCTACCTCAGTAGCCTCTTACGACATGCCTTGTAGGTCATAGTGTTACTATTCTGTGCTCCCCTTGCGAGTCCCGGCAACACACGGGCGGCGTCATTTGTAATTCTTTCTTGTTTTTTCTAATTCAGTTTTGCGTCACAGCGTCAGGATATGTAAACTGTTTTTTTTAGAACGGGCTTTATTGTGCGTTTCATAAATAGCATCATTCACTGTCTCTGTTATTTCTTCGGTTTATCTTTTACGTGGATGATCTTTAGCTTTGCACCCACTGTATTGTTGTAGCATTGCTCTTTGAGGCGCAGTGTTTGTTGGTAACCTGCTTATGTGGCCCGAACCATTTAATCTGCTGTTTCTTGGTGAAGTTCAGTATTGATGTTGTTTGCACCCACTGTATTGTAGTATTTCTCTTTGAGGCGCAGTGCTTGTTGGTAACCTGCTTATGTGGCCCGAACCATTTAATCTGCTGTTTCTTGATGAAGTTCAGTATTGATGTTGTTTGCACCCACTGTATTGTAGTATTTCTCTTTGAGGCGCAGTGCTTGTTGGTAACCTGCTTATGTGGCCCGAACAATTTAATCTGCTGTTTCTTGATGAAGTTCAGTATTGATGTTGTTTGCACCCATTTGTTTCCCGATGTATTCATTTCTAAACTGGTCTCTACACTTACTACTTCCAGCATTTATTGTAGACACTTCATCTCTGTCGAGACTTGCTTCCTTCTACCGTTTGATGTCAAGAGTCCAGGTTTGTTACTATTTGTAGTAAATGGGTAGTATCGTTTGTATGTTAATCAATAGCTTCTGTACCATATGGTTTACATAAACAAGTTTAGTATCAACATGTGCAGAAATTGCTATATAAAATAAACGTCATGTGCACATGTATTCTTCTTTACATCTTAACTTCCATCGGAGCATGTCTTCAACATAGTTCTTCCAGCCCTTCATCTCACTCTTGCCATCCCTTCCAAGTCTTTCTCCGTCTTGCCCACCCCTTAAATATCAGTCTCCAGTTCTCTTCTCCAGGTATTTCTAGGTCTTCCGCATCTCGTCTTTTACCTACGAGTTACGAGACAGTGACTGTCTTTTAATGCTTCCGTCCGGTCTTCTCAATGTGTGCTAATCATCGTCAGTGTCTCATCCCAGCTCTTACTCCCCTCCCCTCCACTCCAACTGGTATCTGCTTAGTTCTTTCTATGAGTTTCTCATTCCAAATCGTATCATATATCTTTGTTTTTATTGTTATAAATGAAATTGAGATTTTTTTCAAAATAAAAGTTAGGAACAAAATAAATAAAACTATCAGTTTTCAGTTATCAGTTATATGAAGATTATGATCATAGCACTACGGACACGTCCATAGGTGCTCCGATCTCCGCCTCAACAAACCCAGCAGCGTCCAGCGGCCCAACAAGCCAGTTCTATGTTGACTAATCAATCTTTTTGCATATTTAGTATGTCGTTCTTGTCGGGCTGTAACAATATCGACAGCCATCTCTCTCACTCTGGTCAGAGACTGGGAAATCGACACCCATCTCTCTCACTCTGGTCAGAGACTGGGAAACCGACAGCCATCTCTCTCACTCTGGTCAGAGACTGTGAATCACAACCCTGAAACTTGATAGTAACGAAGCATATAGAAGAGCACGTTCTAGAAATTGCTTCTTGTCCTGCATGTGTGAGGGAACCCAGGATTAGACAATATAAGAAATAAGAATCAATAATGTGCTCTCATTCTTATTGTCTTCTCTAATACTAGTTTCTTGCCCGTGTTGTCAAAATTATTGATAATATACAGCAGTGGTTCTCAAAGTGTGTGCTCAGGCGTATTCCGGTGACATTCATATATGCGCCCTAGGAAATCCCAGATCAGGGGTCGGCAACGTGGTGTAAGCGGGCACCATAGTAAATACTCGCCAAGACACATCAGTTCCATACTTCTCATAGACAGAAATTAAATGATGAACAAAGGTATGTAGCATTTTCAAATTATGTATGTATTTCTTTGCTTTTTGCAGCTTATTTATTAAGTTTTTGTGTATGGTGCGCCTACGATTGTTTGCAGGACTTCAAGTGTGCCCTGACTCAAACGTTTGAGAACCACTAATATAGAGTATCTTATTTAGCATAAGAAAATAAGTAACGTTAAGCGATGTACTGGCGATCTACTGAGCATACAGCTGTTTTAGTTATTCTGCATCTGTTGTTGTCATGTTGACATCGTTTATCATAATGTCTATTAATCTTTGCCAATGTTGTCACTGGAGACATGCTAGGTGTGACTACTGTGATTTATGTCCCCTTAAAATAATAATAATTCATCTCGTACCGTGATACGTTATATAGGACCAGCTGGCAATTTCTCCATACCGCTTTATCCTGGGCAACTCGCTCAGTCTCCCCCATGGAACTGAGATCGATATTTCTTGCCTACCTCAGCGAAGTTCGTTCCAGATCGTCCTTTCATTCTTGAACCCTTTGCATTTCACTTCATTGCCTGCTGTGATATTCTTTGGTCATTTTCTTCTCAAGGTATTCCAATGTCTAACATCGCAAGCGTTACTCTGGTCAAAACATGGTAGATGCCTTGTTTGGTAAATGTATTTTGTAGTGGGTTAGCAAGGAACAACTGTCGTCGATCCATGAGATACCTCCTGGACTTCCCCACCATAGATAGCAGCAAACTATTCAGAGTCTATTGTCTATTGTCATGTGGTGAGCTTTCTGTGGTGTGCTGCTGTCAGGAACCAAGTTTGACACTGGTAACTGATAGATGCTTCGTTTGGTAAATGTATTTTGTAGTGGGTGAGAAAGAGACAACTACTGTCGATCTATGAGATACCTCCTGGACTTTTCTACCATGGATAACAGCAAACTATTCAGAATCTATTGTCTATTGTCTTTGCCCAGGTGAATGATGGGATTGGTTGTCCACTCTTGCCGTTTCTAAATCTCCCTTCCTCATGACATGTCCGAAAAATGATGATTGCCTCTTTCTTATATTGATGATAAGCTTTATCTGGAGATTGACCTCATTCAACACCTCCACGTTAGTTATTTTAACGTAGTGGGGGGAGGTTTAATTTACGTTCCAGGGCCGGATGATTCGCCCTTGTTGTGATATATCCGTATTTATTTAGTGTGGTCTTGATATTGTCTATCCATCTTTTTCTTGGTTTCCCTTAGCTCTAGTATCATATCATGTTTTTAATTGTATGCTGTTATTTGTATTTGATTGTATTCCATTCTCATTAAATGTCCAAACCACTGCATTTGTTGTCTTTCGATGTATTCGGTGCATGAAGTTATGTCCACTCTGCTTCTGATGTCCTCATTTCGTAGTCTATCTTTCCTGGTGAACCCCACTGCTTTCCTCAAGCATTTCATTTCACACGTGGTGAGCTTTCTGTGATGTGTTGCTGTCAGAGAACAAGTTTGGCACTGGTAATTGGTAGATGCTTTGTATGGTAAGGGTATTGTGTAGTGGGTGAACAAGGGTCAATTCCTTTCCTCACATGTGAAACATCGAGTTTGAGATTGAACCCAAACCATTCGTGGGTCCGAGTGAAAGGTGAACGCTTATGCAATACACTAATCCGTTCCAACTAACATCTAAATAGATTATTGATTGACTGATTGAATGATTGATTGATTGACTGATTGATAAGACGATCATCATTGCACTTCGTTGAGTAACCATATGTACTCCGAAGGTGAAAATATGTTATAAAAATTGAATTGTTTAAAACATTTTTCTAATGAATTTTGCCCGTGTAGCAGCTTTCCAGCCTGCTCTTTTCGATTTCGAACTGCCAAGAGTTCTTTTACGTGCTCAAATCGAACACGGGAGCTACGTTTTATCGTCCGTCTCCGATACAACTAGAAACTCTCTCACATACACGAAGATCAAAGATCTCTTGAAAAATATCCCCATGGCTCTACCTAGGGAGCGAACCGAGTACCTTAGGAACTAGAGGCAAGCACACCTAACATCTACGCACTAGAGACTCCCATTTTACAGATTATAAATAATTTTAACGATGAGGATTACCAAGTTTTATATTTATTCTATATTTTGGTATGAATCAGAAACAAGTACAATAAAACAAGTATTTAGAAGATATAATTAATGCATTTCAGATGTCAATATACAGATAATAGGTCGTTTTTTTAAAGAAAAGAAGAGCAGACAAATAAAGGAGTTTGGAAAATAATGAATAAAGAAAGAATTATTATACGAAAAAAGAAAATTTCAAATTCACAAAGAAACATAACACATTGATCAAAACATTTATAAAATCGTGGCATATCCTTTACAGGACGTCGCTATTAAGCAAAGTAAACGAGTCGCTGATTTTTTCTAGGTACCAGTTATACGTTCAGTAGTTTGTCACTAATTTCTGAAAGGGATGTTTTTTTTTGTTGCCATTCGTAAAAATCCACGCGAACAAATTTGCTCCCGAGTTGCCAAACTGCCCGCCGCGCAGTTTGAACCAGGTAGGCTTGGGTTGTGATCGAGCTCACTATCGCTTAGGTTACAGACGCCCACGATCTTCTTCTTCATCTTCGAACGTTCCATATCGACCATTTGTCAACCACTCTGTGTGATTTGTATATGATCTGAGCCTAAGAGCAATTGTACGTTGTGCCAGTTATGCGCCTATAAGTAGGCCAGGACATCCGATTCCTGCGCTGTTTTTTATTTACTAGGGTAGCATCCGTAGGGCCTACATCAGTCGCATCTTACGGTATGCATTGTAGGTCCCAGTGGTACTATTATTTGCTTCCTTGCGGCCCCGGCACCACACAGGAAGCCCACGATCAAAACCTTACTTGATGCGAAGGTTAAATGATGATGAGCAAGAGAAAGACCGAGACAAAAATGGGAATGAAACATCAAGAGATGAGCAGATTACAGCCTGGCAAAGTGCAACAAAAAGGTAAGAAAACGGGTATGTTGGATGCCCATTGCAATCAACTTTAATGCGACGACCGCCTCTCATATTGATGATAAATATTGATTACTTTCATAATACAACTCTCCAAGAATCATCAAACTCTGAGAAACACTATATTACTTCCGGGTACATCGGAACTGCTATATCCTTGAAAGGTTTCTTAGTATTTAACTTGGTTGTTACTTCCGTTAGTCTGTTTTCAAAGGTCTCTCTCTTTCTCTTCGATATTTTATAGTCATCACTTTAAGCTCGTCATGTACACTCAAGTTGTTTTCATCCTTTTAATACCAGGTTATCCCCCGAGTACTTATAGATTCTGTAGTCTTACGTAACGGTTTTCCTATTTTCTTGCGTGTAATGTCTCTGCTTTATTTCTTTCTTCTCCTTCTTCTTTCCTTCAATCATGTTTTGCTTCATAGCGTCAGGATGAAAAGAGATTTCAAGAACGAACTTTCGTGGGCGATTCATAAACAGTGTTTTTTTCGCCGCCTCTGTCATTTCTGAGGCCCACATTTTGCTTGGACGGTCTTTTGCTCTTTGAGGTGCAATGTCTGTTGCTAATCTTCTTATGTGGCCGACGAAGTTAATTAGTTGTTTCTTGATAACGTGCAGTACTGGTCTTATACCGTCCTTTTTTCCTGATATCTCCATTTCTAAACAGGTTTATTCTTGGCACTCCTTCAGATACAACGAATACAAGGCACAAGATTTGTTGTAGTTTCGTATTTGTTGTAGTTTCGTATTTGTTGTAGTTTCGTATTTGTTGTAGTTTCGTATTTGTTGTAGTTCGTATTTGTTGTAGTTGTATTTGTTGTAGTTTCGTATTTGTTGTAGTTCGTATTTTGTAGTTCATATTTGTTGTAGTTTCGATTGTTGTAGTTTCGTATTTGTTGTAGTTTCGTATTTGTTGTAGTTTCGTATTTGTTGTACTTTCTTATGATGTTCCTTGTGATGATTGTATGATGATGTGGTGGTTTAGTTCAGGACAATACATCTTCAGGACGGTTACAATATAGTAAAACAACCATCATGTTGTGACATTCGTTTATTTGTATTGATGTTACTTTGGCACAGACAAAACACGTCTGTCCATGTTCCTTGTGTATATTGGCCTCCTTAGGTTTTCTAACGTTGCTACGCAGTCACTACACACATCTACGTCAACTAGTTTCACTACGTAAATGTCTCGTTCTAGTGTTGCTATCTGCTATTAACGTGCAGATTTGGTGCGCAAACACTACAGTCAACTAATTTCATATCTAACAACCTATCTATCTAAACTACCTGTCTGGCCTGCTGGATACCACCTGGGGTTTGAGGGACTGACTGCATGCCTTCTACAGATTGTACAAGTAACAGGTTACATTCAGAAAAAAACAGACCGTGAAAGACACCATATATGAAGCGCATACAGAATATCTTGATGAAATATCTTCCAGTTCTGACGCTGTGATATTTAAAACAGGATTAGAGAAAGAAAACAGAAAGAAGATAGTTTCTATCCAGAACAAGAGCTTTTTCAAGCGTGTGTGTGGGTGTATGTGGGTGTCGTTAGAACCTGTCGTTACTGCATGTAGTACCGCTTTGTAAGGCAGTGTATGACAGGTGGGAGGAGAGACTGAAGAATGTAATAGTCGCATGGCTAGTGCAGTCGTTGCAAAACTGCTCAGGTTATGATTTTTCATTTATGCCCACAACAGAAAAATATTAATGACCTTACCGTGGATTGAACACGGGTCTCCACATTGAGCCACGCTATAATACATTTGGCGACACGCTCCACGGTATGTGTGTGTGTGTGTGTGTGTCTAAATAGTTTAAGACCGAAGGATTGACTGCATTGCGCCAGGTTTTACCCCATATATCTCGGTCTCTCTCCGCAGAATTGAACGCAACCTGCCGACAGTATTGGACAAGGAGCACTAACCCCGTATCCCCGGCAACAATCATAAGATCTCAGGAAAAAATGCACTCGTTAACAGAACGGAGCGGTCCGGATTCAAGCTCACGTCCTTCGGAACTCAAGGCAAAGGACACAGAGACCACCTAGGTGTGTGTGCCTGTGTATGCGTGTGCGTGCGTGCGTGTGTGTGTGCGTGCGTGTGTCTTCTTGTTACTATTTTCATCATACAGTATCAAGAAATGTGTTTTTCACTTGTATGAACAATCTGATGTGAAATGTGAAAAAAAATGTCTTGTCAAGTGTACTACTCTTGTGGATAGATACAGATTTTTATATTTTTATTTGATTCAAATAAGGAATACGATTCTTCTTCTTCGTCTTCTTCTTCTTGTGTTTATCCGCTATGTATTTAGGCGCAGTCAGGGACACAAGGTATGACGCATTTGACCGAGTTTTGTATAAAAGCCTGCATTCCTTATTATCAGTGTCCCCTGCCATATGTGGGCGTGTCTTCTCCAACTTCAGAGATATTCTTCTTCTTCTTTTGTCGTCACACTGCTACCGGGTTGTTGCCCAGTGTCGTGGTTTTCTGTTTTGTCTTGCGCTGTTCTAGTGGCTTGTGTGATTGTTATCTTTGCTCTTTCACAGGATTCTGCTACGCCATCTAACCATCTTTTCCGTGGTCTTCCTTTTGCCTTCTTTCCCGATGTTCTGTTGTAGAAGACTTCAGAGATATGGGGTATGATAATTCTAAATTAGTGTTCAAAATGATATAATGTGAATATAAATATATGTGAGGCAAAACTAGATTAAAGAAGAAGAGCATTTGATGTCTGACTAGAACAGTTCTATGATGTTTTCATGAGAGCAACATTTGATGTCTTGTCTAGAGACAGTTCTATGATGTTTTCACGAGGGCAACATTTGATGTCTTGTCTAGAGACAACCCCATGATGTATTCACAAGAGCAACATTTGATATCTTGTCTAGAGACAGTTCTGTGATGTTTTCACGAGGGCAACATTTGATATCTTGTCTAGAGACAGTTCTGTGATGTTTTCACGAGGACAACATTTGATATCTTGTCTAGAGACAGTTCTGTGATGTTTTCACGAGGGCAACATTTGATGTCTTGTCTAGAGAAAACCCATGATGTTTTCACTAGGGCAACATTTGATATCTTGTCTAGAGACAGTTCTGTGATGTTTTCACTAGGGCAACATTTGATGTCATGTCTAGAGACAACCCCATGATGTTTTCCCGAGGGCAACATTTGATGTCTTTATTAAAGTAACTCGTCATGTGATTATATGACTAGATACTAGGCTCTCTATTGTCAAGTGGTTAAGTGCTCTAGTTGTCAGTGGTTAAGTGTCTCTATTGTCAAGTGGTTAAGAGCTTTGCATCTCGCTCTGAAAGTTGTAGGTTCGAATACGGATCAAGTTGCATGCGCGATTTTTTTCATGAGATATCTAAGACTTCTGTTGGAGCTACGGTGTTCGTGCTTTGTACAACAACCTTGGTAGATGGCGTGACATTTCTGCCGACAGTGACGGAAGCATATTGGAAAGCCACGGTGTAATGAAGTTATTCCTTCACCTTGAGGTCCTTTAGACTGGTATATCAGCTTGTGTTGACTAGTGCCAGTCCTGTCATTGTTAACAAGAACACTATGCTGGTAGCCAAAGAAGAATAGTAAACCATCACAGAACCGAGGTCGTTAGTCGCCACACGCTGAGAGATATACTGAGGAGGAGATCCGAGCACTTATGGACTAACTGGTTCGATGTGCAGTGATGATAATCTGACGACTAAACTAAACTGAGAGACATACTGAGGAGGAGATCCGAGCACTTATGGACTAACTGGTTCGATGTGCAGTGATGATAATCTGACGACTAAACTAAACTGAGAGACATACTGAGGAGGAGATCCGAGCACTTATGGACTAACTGGTTCGATGTGCAGTGATGATAATCTGACGACTAAACTAAACTGAGAGACATACTGAGGAGGAGATCCGAGCACTTATGGACTAACTGGTTCGATGTGCAGTGATGATAATCTGACGACTAAACTAAACTGAGAGACATACTGAGGAGGAGATCCGAGCACTTATGGACTAACTGGTTCGATGTGCAGTGATGATAATCTGACGACTAAACTAAACTGAGAGACATACTGAGGAGGAGATCCGAGCACTTATGGACTAACTGGTTCGATGTGCAGTGATGATAATCTGACGACTAAACTAAACTGAGAGACATACTGAGGAGGAGATCCGAGCACTTATGGACTAACTGGTTCGATGTGCAGTGATGATAATCTGACGACTAAACTAAACTGAGAGACATACTGAGGAGGAGATCCGAGCACTTATGGACTAACTGGTTCGATGTGCAGTGATGATAATCTGACGACTAAACTAAACTGAGAGAAATACTGAGGAGGAGATCCGAGCACTTATGAACTAATTGGTTCGATGTGCAGTGATGATAATCTGACGACTAAACTAAAAGTAAACTAATCCTGCCATTATTAGACTAGAAGATAACAGCAACGTAGATACATAGTACAGCGGTTCCCAAACTTTGCATTACCGCAGACCCCCTTTTAAATACATTTTGCTGCCGCGGACTACCATAAGTTTCTATATATGAAAATCTTCTAGCGATGAGTTATTATTACACCACACCAACAGCCAACCTGGCTCAAATGTCTCAGAATGCAGGAAACATTAAATGATCTTCCATTGTGTCCTGTCAGACATTTAGTCTCCGGTCTGGTCCAGGTCCCTTGATTTCGCAACGGAACTAGTTTGCCACTGTTTTTATACATGTTCTTAAAATGTATTTTTCTGTTTGAAATACCATATATCATAATATTTCTTAAAACACTTGATCACTCCCTGTGACTACCTCACAGACCTCCGGGGTCCACGGACCCAGTTTGGGAAACGCTGGACTAAAACATAACAGCGAAATAGGTAGGACATTAGTATCTAATACGAGTGCAAGCTATAGGGAAAACAAGCAAGTATCAACTCTAATCCAACATCTATCGCCTTAATTTTTCCAATATTAGATCAAAGATGAGTTGGTGAGTGCACCCAAATAAATAACACGGGCGACCTAGTTTTCCACTTCATAAACAAGTTCTAGCATTGCTAACTCTATTCCAACCTTAATGTACTCACATACAATACATCGACCATGTCCAGGTCATCGTCAAAGTAAACAGTGTGTTGTCCAGACAGAAGTCAGGACCAGGAAGCAACTAAATAACAGGTAATATATCACAAGTAAAGGATGATCTCTGTAGTGTAGAGTTTGGGTGCGCCTCTCGTGTCAAAGGTAACGGGTTCGCTTCTTCGTGGAGCCATCTGGATATTTTTCCAGAGATCCATGATCTAGGTGTAGGTGACATCTAGTTCCTAGTTCTATCAGAGACGGCCGAAAAAACGGAGGTCCTGTTTAATTTCAGAACGTAAAAGAACTCTTGGCATTTCAAAATCGAAATTCGCGGCCCAGGTCAAACTCATTAGAGAAAGATTTAAAATAAAATTCTTCACAATCTTCAAAATTACATCTGGACCCTCATCGATGCTACGGAGTTCGTGCACTGTCGCTGAGCTCTTCCTGTGTAAGAAAGATATTGGAGCACACATGGTTAATCACCGAAGTGCAATGATAATGGTCCTATCAATCAATCAATAAAACATGTCAAAAGTTAAAAAAACAGTAACGGAACTCTTCTTTTTACCTCGAGGTATATTGGGAGATACAGTGTTAAGTCCGTATTTTTCATTGAGCGTCGGCAGACGATATGTGCTGTGGTCAACATCACGCCGGCACCACTTCCCAATCATTTTTCCTGAAATCCATCTGAGAGCCGTAACGATCGGAATAATATTCCACGCCCACAGTGGAATTGAACCTGGCGAACTAGCCTAAGAAGTGAGTTCACTATCAACTACGTTACTGTGGCTCTCAAGATGTCAGCTCTTCTAAAATTATGTAGATGGGTTATCTTACTTCTTACGCAGAACGTTCTGACAAAATACCATGAAAAACAGAACTTACAAATACTAACAAACACATTATAAAAATGCAAAATTCACATTAAACAGGATAGCAAAAATTCACATCAAACAGAACAATGAAAATTCACATAAAACAAGACACAATTCACATAGAACAGGACAACACCAGAATTCACATCAAACAGGGCAAACAAAATTCACATAAAACAAAAAACTAAAATTCACATCAAACAGGACAATCAAAATTCATATAAAAACGGACAATCAAAATTCACATAAAACAGAACAACTAAAATTCACATCAAACAGGACAATCAAAATTCACATTAAAAACGGACAACCAAAATTCACATAAAACAGAACAACTAAAATTCACATCAAAGAGGACAATCAAAATTCACATAAAACAGAACAACCTAAAATCCACATCAAACAGGACAATCAAAATTCACACAAAAACAGGACACATAAAATTTACATCAAACAGGACAATCAAAATTCACATAAAACAGCAACAGAAAAATTAAAATTCACATTAAATATGACAAAATTCACATAGAACTGGATAAAAATCACATGAAGCGGGGCAATAAAAAATTGACATAAAACAGACAACATTTACATAAAACAAGACACCAACATGCAAATATAAAATCTCACAAAAATTACAAACACTTTGAAAACCATTTAAAAACATACAATACTGATTAAAATCAGAAAGTCAAAAACAGAAACATCGCAAACAGCAAACATGCAAGAAACAGAAAATAATTTAACAACACACACACACACAAAGCTGCAGATCAAAACGTGCACAAAATTGAACACAACTTGTATAAACTAAAAATCAAGCTAAAATAGAAAAAGTACACTGACAATTCCAGCCAAAAAAAAAATACTGTGAAATTATAAAGAACATAAGCAGAAATTGAAAATTTAAATAAGAAACATGTTTCAAAATGTATGACTCGCAAACGCACACAAAAAACATAGAGAAATCGTACAAGAACTGCCCACAAATCATGCTGGAAGCGAAGTTAATAATTCTTATTTTTCATGTTTGTTGGCCTAATACTCTGATATAACCAAAGAAAAGTTCCTCCTTAGGTTGAAAGCGTGTGCCTCGGCTTAAACAGACTGTAATCCCTAACATAAAAAACAAACAAGAAGCGAATAAAATCATTTCCTTTTTCATTAATCCGGTTTTGCCACCCTGCGTCAGGATAAGAAGAGATTTCTAGGGAAAAAGACTCTAATATTCGCTTCATAAATAGTTTTTCACTGTCTCTGTTATTTCTAAGGTCCACTTTTTTGGGTTGACGAACTTTTGCTTTTATCAGCTGTATTGTAGTAGCACTGCTATTTGAGGTGACTGTCTTTGGTAATCTACTCTTTGAGGTGCACTGTCTGTTGGTAATCTACTCTTTGAGGTGCACTGTCTGTTGGTAATCTACTTATGTAGCCGAACCATTTAATTTGTTGTTCTTAACGAAGTTCAGTACTGATGTTGTACCCATGATTTTCCTAATGTCTTCATTTCTAGGTCAGTCTCTTCTTGATACTCCCAGCATTCTGAGTACTTCTTGATACTCCCAGCATTCTGTGTACTTCTTGATACTCCCAGCATTCTGTGTAGTCAATTCAACTCTGTCTTGAATAGTTTTCTTCTATTGTTTGATATCAGAGAAGACTGCAGTCAAACTATGTAGCAATGGCGAAACACGTAAAAAAAAAACCCAAAATACTGTAGTTTTACAAAGTACAAAAACAGTACACACCGACGTTTCGATAAACATGGTTAAGCAAAGGATACACCAAAAGTGAAGAAATTCAGACTTCTTAAATGATAGACATAACATATACACAGAAACATGGAGAACTACACAAACAATAACGCAAAAATTGCAAACATTCATCAACTGGATGGAGGGACTGGGATAATATGATAGGGTCACAAATGAGGAACTTATGGAGAGAACAAGACAGATTCCAGTGGACTAAGAGGTTAAAAAAAGACACTGATGCTGGATAAGACACACTTTGTGAAATCCTGAGGGAAATATAACAAGAATAGTCCTTTCCTGGAACCCGCATGGATAACGAAAGAAGGGGAGGCCGAGAAATATATGGAGACGAGATTTGGAGCAGAGATCAACAATATAAAGAAGAGCAGCTGGAGGGAGCTGCAGGAGATAGCTATAAATAGGAAGATTTTGTATTAGTTGGTTGAAGGCCTATGCCAAAATCCGTGTTAAATAGGCAGAGAGAGAGAGAGACAAAGAGAGAGAGACAGAGAGAGAGAGAGAGAGAGAGTGAGGGAGAGATAACATTTACAGACAATAAATGTGAGCCGTTTAGGGATGTATTTGATAAAAGAGTTACTAATTCTACAACCACTGAGTTGTTCTACTTTACACTATCTTTGTCAAATGTTATATTCACAAGAAACACAAGTCCGTTAGTTTACTGTCATACTTAGCCATTCTTCAACCCGTTCTATAGAATCCAGTACGCACACGACACAAGTTGAATGACATCTTCTGTCCAACCTCAAACTATGACTTTATCTATTTTAATATGTTGTCTTCTTTGTTTATCCTAATTTCTGAAATAGTAGATCTTCTTCTTCTTCTTCTTTGTGTTCGTTCTTTACGACCAATTTTAATCACTCTTTGTGATATATTTAATCTTTGCCAAGAACGTGTATGCTTTGCACATTGGTAGGCCCCTAAACGCATAGACTTCTACACGTATAGGACATGTGCATCCGATTTCAGCCAAACTTCCTTAGTCGCCTCTTACGACATGCGTGGCAGGTAACAGTGGTTCTATTCTTTACACCCCAAATTTGGGCACCGGTAACCACTCGGGTGAAATAGAAGATGATTTTTGTCAGCGATGAGATCGAGGTAGACATGTACTCAGCCTTTTCTTTCTTTTCTTTTCTCCAGTCATGTTTTGTTTCACAGCGTCAGAAGAGATTTATAGAACGGGCTTTTGAGTGCGCTTCGTAAACAGTGTCTTTGTTGTCTCTGTTATATCTGAGGTCCACCTTTTGCGAGGCCGGCCTTTTGAGTTGTTTCCACTGTATCGGATTAACATTGCTCGATTTGTGAAGTGTATTTATTTCGTTCAGTTTTGAATATTTTCGACAATGTTCAGTTGTACAAACAATTTCAGGAAAATACGGAGATGGAACATTTTCGTATGTTTGATTGACCAGCAAGCCATTAGGGTGTCGGGGAATGAACACAGCGAACCATTAATCAGCTGATGTATCAATGATCAACACAGCCGATATTTAGGTCAGATCAATTCTTGCTGATGCCTGGTTCACCCATGTGTTGCGGGGGCCTCGCAAGGAACGCAAAGAATAGTACCACTGCGACCTACAAGGCATGTCGTAAGAGGCGATTGAGGTAGTGGCCTAGAGAAGCTACCATAGTAAAAACAAATAGGTTTCGCAGAAATCGGATGTGCTGGCCTAGCTGTAGGTGGATAACTGACACAACGTACAATCGCACTTAGTCTCAGATCACATACAAATCACACTGAGTTGTTAATAAGTGGTCGATATTGGGCGTAGGAAATAGCATTGCTCTATCGGTATACTTATTTATATAATATATATCTATCAAGTATGTCTATCAATCTATCAAATTTCAATCTATCAGTATATCTATCAATCTATCAAGTATGTCTAACAATCTATCAGTACGTCTATCAATCTACTCAAGTATGTTCATATCAATCTATCAAATATGTTATCATGTATCAATCTATCAGTATGTCTATCAATCTATCAGTATGTCTATCAATCTATCAGTATGTCTATCAATCTATCAGTATGTCTATCAATCTATCAGTATGTCTATCAATCTATCAGTATGTCTATCAATCTATCAGTTTGTCTATCAATCTATCAAATATCTCTATCTATATCATCTTCATATCTAATTTGACACATAAGACCTTCACAAAAGATTTCAATTGTTTCCTTTCTGTCAACTTTCTACTAAATGTTTCCTTTCTGTCAACTTTCTACTAACTGTTTCCTTTCTGTCAACTTTCTACTAACTGTTTCCTTTCTGTCAACTTTCTACTAACTGTTTCCTTTCTGTCAACTTTCTACTAACTGTTTCCTTTCTGTCAACTTTCTACTAACTGTTTCCTTTCTGTCAACTTTCTACTAACTGTTTCCTTTCTGTCAACTTTCTACTAACTGTTTCGCATGCCAGACAACAATGTTGACATCAAGTTGATAGAAGAAGAAGAAGAAGAAGACGTAAAGAAATCAAATCAAACACTGAAGAACTTTGACAAAGAGCAACCTAGTGTGTTGGATACTGAACCCACAGACACTGCAACATAGTGTTTGATACTGAACCCACAGACACTCGCAACATAGTGTGTTGGATACTGAACCCACAGACACTCGCAACCTAGTGTGTTGGATACTGAACACACAGACACTCGAACCTAGTGTTTGATACTGAACCCACAGACACTCGCAACATAGTGTGTTGGATACTGAACCCACAGACACTCGCAACCTAGTGTGTTGGATACTGAACCCACAGACGATCGCAACATAGTGTGTTGATACTGAACCCACAGACACTCGCAACCTAGTGTTTGATACTGAACACACAGACACTGCAACATAGTGTTTGGATACTGAACCCACAGACACTCGCAACATAGTGTTTGATACTGAACCACAGACGCTCGCAACCTAGTGTGTTGGATACTGAACCCACAGACACTCGCAACCTAGTGTGTTGGATACTGAACCCACAGACACTCGCCGCAAACTCTTCAATTTTATCTACAACAAAGTGATGGTGCAGGGCACCGATTAAAGGTTACATCACAAGTGGTGCTAGATCAATGAAGGAGAGACGGAAGTTAATGTAAGTGCTGCATTGTGCTAATCGATTTTATGAAACATATTTCCGATTTATATTCCATATTTAGCAATCTAATTTAGAATATGTAACTATTGGTTTGTGCATGACGGCTGTAGAGGAGAGACATCTGGTCTATGAGAGAGAGAAATTCTGAAGGACTATTGGGATGGCAAAAGTTATGCTCAGGACAAGCTATTTGATGATGGATTTAGAATATCTATTCAGATTTAATAATAGCGGTTCAATAGAAAGATGAACAAGAAAGTGTATATCTCTCTGGAGGAATATTGAAATGTAATATTGAAATAGAATATAAAAATAGAATAAGGATTACATGTTTGAAGGATTGATTACATTGCACTGGGTTTTACACCATATAACTTAGTCCCTCTCCGCAGAAATAGCACGCCACCTGTCGAGAGTTTTCACAAAGTATAAACTCCATAATTCCGACAACTATCCTAGTGGTCTCTGGACAAAATGCATTCCTAAATATAACGGCGCGGTCCAGATTCGAACACACGACCTTCATCTCGCAAGGCAAGGGTTTAACCACTTAGCCACAGGGATCCCATCTCCCCCAATGGATATTGAGATGGAATGCGCCCGTGAAGTGCCGGGCCCGCAAGGAAACAAAGAATAGTAACACTGCGACCTACAAGACATGGCGTACAAAAAATTAATGTAGGACCTAGGAAGCTACCTAGTAAATAAAAAACAGCGCAGAAATTGGATGTGCTGGCCTACTTGTTGGTGCATAACTGGCACAACGTACAATCTATCCTAGGCACAGATGACATATAAATCACAAAGAATGGTTAACAAATGGTCGATATGGAGCGTTCAAAGAAGAAGAAGAAGAAGAGATGGAGTGAATATTGTAGAGAAATGTACAAAAGCAGCACACAAAGCCCAGGCATAATGATGGAAACTGGAGAGAAAGAGCCAGAGCCTACGATAGAGGAAGTACGCTCAGCTATAACAAGTTTGAAGAAGAGGAAGCTCAGCTATAACAAGTTTGAAGAAGAGGAAGCTCAGCTATAACAAGTTTGAAGAAGAGTAAGCTCAGCTATAACAAGTTTGAAGAAGAGGAAGCTCAGCTATAACAAGTTTGAAGAAGAGGAAGACACCAGGATGCGATGATGTACCAACTGAACTAATCCGGGGCAGGAGGGGAAAGGCTAGCGTCCGCATTTAACATACATCTGCTTCTTCTTCTTCGTAAGCTCCATATCGACCACTTGTTAAACCACTCTGTGTGATTTCTATGTGATCTGAGTCTAATGGCGATTGTACGTTGAGCCAGTTATGCGCCTACAAGTAGACCAGCATATCCGACTTCTGCGATGCTTTTTATTTACGAGGGTAACTTCCTTTGGTCCTATATATTTTGTCTTACGACATGCCTAGTAGGTCGCAGTGGTACTATTTTCTTTGCCTTGCTTGCGGGCCCCGACACCACACGAGCGCATTTAGCATACAATATGCGTGAAGGTCTGGAATAGTGCAGCCTGGTTCAAGACATAGAAAAGGTCAATATACATCCCCATCCCAAAGAAAAGAAAACTTAAAGATGTGCAATAACTACCGTACTATCGCATTAATCAGCCATGCCAGCAAAATCCTACTGCGGATCATCATAAAAAAGATAGACAGAAAGCTGAAACACGAAATCCATGAAGTTCAGGCAGGTTTCAGACATGGCAGAGTCACCAGAGACCACAATTTTAACATGTGAAACATCATTGAAAAATGCAGAGAATATAATGTGGATCACCATACCTATTTTGTGGATTACACCAAAGCGTTCGACTCTGTGCAACATCAGAAATTGGTGAACAACATGAAAGACTTGGGATTCCTATCAGAATTTATCAATCTAATAGAGACACTTTATCATCATCATTATCATCATCAAATAGCTTATCCTGAGAAGAAATTTGCCACCCCTGCAGTCCTCTGGAATTTATCTCTCTCATAGACCAAACGTCCCGCCTCTGCAGCCGTCATGTTCAAACCATCAGTTACATTCTGAAAAAATATCTTCTAAGTGGTCTTCCTCTTCTTTTATTTGCCGGTATGCCTCCTTCCATGACGGTCTTCTCCAGCCCTTCGTGTCGTTTTTTATGTCCAAAATACTTCAATGTTCTCTTTATCATGATAAAACAATTATTCTTCAATGTCTTCTGTGTTGTGTTCCATCTATAACTCATTTCTTTGAGTTCTTGCTCTATTTTTCTTCTCCATGTCTTTTTGGGTCTTCCACGTTTTCATTTACTTTTTCCTCATATTTCGGAATTCAACCTTCTCGTGTCCATTCGTGTTTTAATATTCAGGACTTCCGTCGGCGTGAAAATAGCTTCCTTTTGGTTTACACTACTTCTAGTCATACAAGTCAATGACTTTGGCAGTCATGTCCAGCCATGTGAGTCAATTACTCTGGTAACCACTTTCAGTCATAAGTGTCGATGACTCTGGTAGCCATGTACAGTCATATGTGTCAATGACTCTAGTAGCCATGTTCAGTCATATGTGTCAATGACTCTAGTAGCCATGTTCAGTCATATGTGTCAATGACTCTAGTAGCCATGTTCAGTCATATGTGTCAATGACCCTAGTAGCCATGTTCAGTCATATGTGTCAATGACTCTAGTAGCCATGTTCAGTCATATGTGTCAATGACTCTAGTAGCCATGTCCAGTTATATGTATGAATTACTCTGGTAGTCATGTCCAGTGATATGAGTCAATCACTCTGGAAGCCACTTCCAGTCATATAAGTCAATGACTCTGATAACCCTTTATGCACATAAATAGGAAGTGTCTTGGTTGATGTTTCCGTAACGTAAAGATGTTTTATAGAATGGAATTGGATTGTTAGCCCCAAGCCAAATCTCTAACATGGAGGACCAGGAAGCCATATCTAGTCTGACCACTCCAAAATGAACTGTAAGGACTAGGTGACCCTGTCAGGAACATATGCCACCCCCTTCCCCTTTCCGTCCTAACCCCCCACTGTATCATTAGAACACGCAAGACCTCTACACAACTACAAGGTAATGACCTCATGGGGTATAGGGGGAAAAACATTCTCAACGTGAAAAAAAAAACAGCAACAGTTAATTAAAATAGCAACATTCAATTGTCCATATTTATCAATAGAGATAAATTAGAGAGAATGTGAACAGTTTTGAATATCGTGGCCCAATGATAACACGCAATGAAGATGTGAAATCATTACAAGAAGATCAAATACAGACACTCAACAAAAATGTATGCAGCTCAATACTTTATAGAATAGAACAGTCAGGGCAATAGAAATCAGAGCTTGCTAAAAGCTTATGTAGTCAAGTGGAAACTTGTGCCTGCTAAGCTTGAACATTTAGCAAAGCGATTCAAGAACATATAAGGGATCATTCTGAATGTTACAGTTAGAATTGATGAGTTGGGAAAACAATTTATGAACAGATGTTTTTTTAAATGTATAAATCCTCTCTCTCTCTCTCTCTCTTTATTCCTTTCTCTCTCGCTCTTTATTCTCTCTCTTTCTTTCTTTCTCTTTCTCTCTCTTTCCTCTTTTCTCTCTCAACCTCTCTCTCTCTTTCTCCCTTTCTGTCTATCTCGCTCTCTCTATTTCTCTCTCTCTTTCTCTCTCTCTTCCTTTCTCTCTCTTTCTCCCTTTCCCTCTTTCTTCCTTCTCTCTCTCTTTCTTTCTTTCTCTCTCCTTCTTTCTCTCTTTCCTCTCTCTTTCTTCTCTCTCTCTTCTCTTTCCTCTCTCTCTTCTCTTTCTCTCTCCTCTCTCTTTTCTTTCTTCTCTCTCTCTCTCTCTCTCTCTTCTCTCTCTCTCTCTCTCTCTTCTCTCTTCTCTCTCTCTTCTCTCTCTTTCTCTCTCTTTCTCTCTTCTCTCTCTTCTCTCTTTCTCTCTCTTCTTCTTTCTCTCTCTCTCTTCTTCCTTCTCTCTCTCTCTCCCTTTCTCTCTCTCTCTATCAGACTGACCCACTATCAGACACATCCATCTTCAGACACAACCTCTATCAGACACACCCATCTTCAGACACACCCATCTCCAGACACACCCTCCATCAGAAATCGATCAGACATCGCAAGAAATATAGCACGGAATATAGCACGGACTATAGTACGGACTATAGCACACCAGCAGAAATAATTCCTCATAAATGAATCGACGTCACTCGCGATCCCGTCATACACGACACAGAAGACCTACAGTGTTGCCACTTCACATAGACAGAAAAACTGATGACGATGCTAACTAAATCGCCTGGACTCTGTCAACGTAAATTACACAGATCTCATTTGATTTCCTGAATAAATTTCTCGTTTGTTATATATCTTATAGATAAACATGAATACGCTGATTGCCAGACGTAATAGCAGGGCGTTGCTGAGAAGATCCATATATAGAACTACGAGAGACAAAAGTTGATGTGTGTAATTGGAGACAAGAAAGGGTAAACATCATAAACATACGACCATCTTTATTTGATCTAATGCAGTGGTTCTCAAAGGGCGTGTCCAGGCGGATCAGTGTGACAAGTGATATTCCTAGGTACACCGTAGGAACTCTCCGATCAGGGGTCGGCAACGTAGTTTAAATTAGATGATGAATAAATGTATGTAGCCTTTAGAACAGGACACAATCGACTCCGCAGCCACATGTATACAACATTCAAGATTGGCAATTCAGCGATGTGTACATGTGGACAGGCAAATCAGATCACAGAGCACATACTCCAAGACTGCCCCGAATACGATATAGTGAGACAAACTCACTGGCCTAACGAAACAATACTCGACATAAAACTACACAGACCTCTGTGTGAGCTACAAAAGACATTGATGTTTATACACGAGACAACATTGAATATATAGACAATATTTCAAGCCAACGAAAGGAAGGAATGACAAGAGACAACATTGAATATATAGACAATATTTCAAGCGAAAGAAAGGAATGACAAGAGACAACATTGAATATATAGACAATATTTCAAGCGAAAGAAAGGAAGAATGACAAGAGACAACATTGAATATATAGACAATATTTCAAGCGAACGAAAGGAAGGAATGACAAGAGACAACATTGAATATATAGACAATATTTCAAGCCAACGAAAGGAAGGAAGGGGAAGGTGCACCTAAGAAATCCGAGATCAGGGGTCGGCAACGCAGTTAAATTAAATGTTGAATAAATGAATGTAGCCCCCTCCACTTTTTTTTACCGATCCAGAAGCACTTGAGCTTTCAGCTCTCCGGCTCAGTGCCATGGACATCATAACCCTTCGGTTCTGTGCCACGAACACCGTGAATCTGGTGAACCTGTGGCTTTTCTGCCAGCCCACGGAATTGAACCCGCACTCACAGGGAGCTTGTCACCCGTAATCCAACGCGCGGCAGACGGGCTGTATGTAACCCTTAGAACAGAACACGATCGACTTCGAGGTCACATGTATAAATAAATTCAAGATTGGCAATTCAGCCATATGTACATGTGTACATGTGGACATGCACATAAGACTGCAGAGCACATATTTCAAGACTGCCCCGAATATGATACACTGTGGCAAACTCACTGGCCTAACGAAACAATACTCGACATAAAACTACACAGACCTCTGCGTGAGCTACAAAAGACATTGATGTTTATACACGAGACAACATTGAATATATAGACAATATTTCAAGTGAATGAAAGGAAGGAATGACAAGAGACAACATTGAATATATAGACAATATTTCAAGCCAACGAAAGGAAGGAATGACAAGAGACAACATTGAATATATAGACAATATTTCAAGCGAAAGAAAGGAAGGAATGACAAGAGACAACATTGAATATATAGACAATATTTCAAGTGAATGAAAGGAAGGAATGACAAGAAACAACATTGAATATATAGACAATATTTCAAGCCAACGATAAGAAGGTACCTAGCATTTTCTTATTCCTTTTGTATACGTTTACATTTTTAAAATTAAGTTTTTGTGTATAGTGCGCCTATGAATGATTTTTTGATCTTCAAGTGTGCCCCAACTTAAACATGTTTGAGAACCGCTGATCTAAGGGAAAGATACTTAGAAGAAGATTATAATGAACAAGATTGACTACAAAGGAGAAGATTATTGCTGGAATAAAACGTAGAAATAGTTAAACAAAGGAGAAGATTATTGCTGGAATAAAACGTAGAAATAGTTAACAGCAGATTGGTAGGAAAACAAAATTATCGAAAATTGTCGGAGAAATGGGAGAATCGATTTTGAGCAGTATATACTCAACGTGCTTTCAGTGCGCCGCCGGAGGCGTGTACTCTGCATTTCTTGGAGGAATAGAGAAACAAACAAAGAGCTGTTGAGATTTGTAGAATGTCCACTCTCTTTTCTTCAATAATCTTGAAGCGCTTAGGCTCAATAATCCAGTGGCCAATAGGCTTAATAATCCAGTGGCGATTAGGCATAATAATCCAGCGCGCTTAGGCTAAATAACCCAGAGGCGCTAAATCTCAATAATCCAGCGACGCTTAGGCTCAATAATCCATCAGAGCTTAGGCTCAACAATATAGCGACGCTTAGGCTCAATAAATCAGAGGAACTTAGGCTCAATAATCTAGCTGCACTTAGGCTCAATAAATCAAGAGGAGCTTAACCTCAATACTTCAGCGGAGCTTAAGTTCAATACCCAGCGGAGCTTAGGCTCCATAATCCAGCGGGCGCTTAGGTGCAATAATTCAGAGAAGCTTATGCTCAATAACCAAGCGTCATTGAGGCTTTTACTATTTGGTTCAATATTCAAAGACTTCATCAACCGAGTCGGTTGAATAAACAAACAATCGTTCATAGATTTTCATCACACTGCAATAGCAGAAAATGATTGATTGATTGATAGAATCATTATCATTACACTTCGGTGAGTAACCATGTGTGCTCCGATCTCTTACTTACACCGGAAGATCTTAGCGACAGTGCACAAGCTCCTTAGCACCAGCAAGGGTCCCAGATATCATTTAGAAGAGGGTAAAAAGATTTTGTGGGAATTTTATTTTGTTAAATTTTTTTTCCAATGAATTTTTCTCAGACAGCGGTTTTCAGCCTGATCTTCTCGATTTTGAACTGCCAATGGTTTTCTTTTTTACGTGCTCAATTTGAAAACGAGAACTACGTTTTGTCGTCCGTCTCCGATAGGACTAGGAACTCGATGTCACCTACACTGAGATCAGGGTCTCTAGAATAATATTCCGATGGCTCCAAGAGGAACGAACCGATTACCTTGGAACAAGAAGCACTAACCTGTAGACCACAGAGACAAGAAGCAAGCACTTAACCTTGTAGACCACAGAGACAAGAAGCAAGCACTTAACCTTGTAGACCACAGAGACAAGAAGCAAGCACTTAACCTTGTAGACCACAGAGACAAGAAGTAAGCACTTAACCTTGTAGACCACAGAGACAAGAAGTAAGCACTTAACCGTGTAGACCACAGAGACAAGAAGCAAGCACTTAACCTTGTAGACAACAGAGACAAGAAGCAAGCACTTAACCTTGTAGACCACAGAGACAAGAAGTAAGCACTTAACCTTGTAGACCACAGAGACAAGAAGTAAGCACTTAACCTTGTAGACCACAGAGACAAGAAGCAAGCACTTAACCTTGTAGACCACAGAGACAAGAAGTAAGCACTTAACCTTGTAGACCACAGAGACAAGAAGCAAGCACTTAACCTTGTAGACCACAGAGACAAGAAGCAAGCACTTAACCTTGTAGACCACAGAGACAAGAAGTAAGCACTTAACCTTGTAGACCACAGAGACAAGAAGTAAGCACTTAACCTTGTAGACCACAGAGACAAGAAGCAAGCACTTAACCTTGTAGACCACAGAGACAAGAAGCAAGCACTTAACCTTGTAGACCACAGAGACAAGAAGCAAGCACTTAACCTTGTAGACCACAGAGACAAAAAACGAGCAGAGCAAAGCCTTAACCTTGTAGACCACAGAGACAAGAAGTAAGCACTTAACCTTGTAGACCACAGAGACAAGAAGTAAGCACTTAACCTTGTAGACCACAGAGACAAGAAGCAAGCACTTAACCTTGTAGACCACAGAGACAAGAAGTAAGCACTTAACCTTGTAGACCACAGAGACAAGAAGTAAGCACTTAACCTTGTAGACCACAGAGACAAGAAGCAGCACTTAACCTTTAGACCACAGAGAAAGAAGCAAGCAACTGTAGACCATGAGACCAACAAGCAAAGCACTTAACCTTGTAGACCACAGAGACAAGAAGCAAGCACTTAACCTTGTAGACACAGAGACAAAGCAAGCACTTAACCTTGTAGACCACAGAGACAAGAAGGCACTTAACCTGTGACACAGAGACAAGAAGCAAGCCTAACCTTGTAGACACAGAGACAAGCAAGCATACTTGTAGACCACAGAGACAAGAAGCAAGCACTTAACCTTGTAGACCACAGAGACAAGAAGCAAGCACTTAACCTTGAGCCACAACAACAAGATTACCTTAGAACAGAGACAAGAAGCAACACTTAACCTTGTAGACCACAGAGACAGAAGCAACTTAACCGTGTGACACAGAGACAAGAATGACTGTATTTGTTGCTATTCTATATACAAGTACGTCCAGGTTGAATGAGATTCGTAAGAGGAGGGAGGCGGTGGGTGTGATGTCAATATATGTTCTGAGTGACAGTTCTCTTGACATGCACAGCTTAACAACTCAAAATTACTCATGCGTAGAAAGTGAAGTGTGCCTGAAACTACTCTAATTGAAAACATATCGTGCAATACCAGGTGTGCAAATATATCAAAATACAGCATCACAGTTATTCAATATCTGAGTCTACAACTCTAACTGTTGTGCACGTACGCATAAACGTAATTGACATGTGTGTCCATTGACGGTAAACATTAGCAGAAATTATTGAACAGATCGAGGAATAATCTAGAAGTAATCATTCAATTTAAAATAATTACTTTCAGCAGTGCAAATTTAATTCGTGTTGTTTTAACGGCTTTTGATTTTTCTCGTTTCAAATGTGCTTTGTTCTTCCTTCGTGAGTCATCTGGATACATTTCCAGAGATCCCTGATCTCAGTGTAGGTGAGATCGAGTTCCTAATCCGTTCGGAGATGGACGATAAAACGTAGGTCCCATGTTCAAGTTGAGCATGTATAAGAACGATTGACAGTTAAAAATATGGAAGAGCAGGCTGGAAAGCCAGCCGCTGTCTGAGTCAAATTCAATCATCATCAAGGTGTGTATCCTTTATAGGACGTTGCTCTCTTTGCAGCTCATTTGAAATTCACTCTGTCTCTAGCCAGTTCACCCACTTCGCCGATAGTCATATTCATGTTTTCTTTAATATCTTGTAGCCATCTTCTTCTTGGTCTGCCTTCTGTTACCCTGCCATCTAATATTTTTCTTTCCATACGCACCAACAACAGATAGCACAGAAGAAGAACTAGATGATTTCTACAACCAGTTACAAATAGCTATGAAACAGTGCAAGGCTCATGAAGTGACAATTGTAATGGGTGACTTTAATGCTAAGGTAGGCTCTGAAAAGGTAGACGAGACAACTGGAGGATGTGGCCTAGGACAGAAAAACGATAGGGGAACACACTTATAGAATGGGCAACAATAAACAACATGATAATTGGCAACACTTGGTTTAAACATCATCCGAGAAGACTATGGACATGGAGAAGTCCAGATAACAACACACACAATCAAATTGACTATATTATGATAAATAAACGATTTCGAAATGGACTACTAAATATAAAAACAAGACCAGGTGCAGATTGCGACAGTGACCATACACTACTGATAGGAAAAGTAAGAATAAAACTGAAGAAGATAAAGAGGGCGCAAGAAACATCATATCGAACTCCTCAACACTCAAGACTGACACAAAAAGTGAAAGACTCATTTAAACGCATTATACAAAACAGATATAACGCTATGGAAAAATAGAAACAATAGAAGAACAATGGCAGATGCTTAAAGAATCAATCCAACAAACGTCAAAGGAACTAACCCACACAACATGTCAACGGATCAAAAAAGAAATGGATGACGGAAGACATTTTGGAATTAATGGAAAATAGAAGGAAAACAAACATAATAAAGCAGAATACGATCGAATCAATAAAGAGATAAGACAAAATGTAAAACAGCAAAAGAAGAGTGGCTAAATGAAAAATGCAAACAGATCGAAACAGAACACAAAGAAAACCCCAAATCAATATACGAAAACGTAGACAACTTACTTGGCAGACGTAAACGTACAACTACTGGATGTTTAAAATCAAAGCATGGAGATATCCTGATGGAAACAGACAAGAAAATAGAAAGATGGACAGAGTACATTAAGGACTTATACAGTGATAACAGACAAGAAATACACATTAATTACAACCATGAAGGACCACAAATACTTCCATCAGAAGTTATCAATGCCATAAGACACACGAAAAAAGGAAAACCCCAGGACCAGACAACATAACAACAGAAGAAATAGAAGCAACAGGCGAATTGGGCATAGGCGTTTTAACAAAATTATTCAATGACATCTACAACACTGGATATGTACCCAAAGATTTACGACAATCCATTTTTATAGCACTACCAAAGAAAGCAGGAACGATAGAATGCGAAGAACACCGCACAATCAGCCTCATGAGTCACGTAACAAAACTACTTTTCAGCATTATTATGAGAAGGGTACGAAACAAAATAAGACCAGAAGTTAAGGAAGAACAATGTGGCTTTGTTGAACGCAGAGGAACAAACAACGCAATATATACAATAAGAACAATAATGGAAAGATCAATAGAAATGAAGTTGGACTTATACCTATGTTTCATAGACTACGCGAAAGCTTTGATAAAGTAAAACATGGAGAAATAATCAGCATGTTAGAAAATATAAATATTGATGGTAAAGATCTTAGACTGATCAAGAATTTGTACTGGCAACAAACCGCAGCCATTAGACTAGAGAGTAAGATTGGAATCTATCAGGCGATACAGTTAGGAGTACGACAAGGGTGCGTACTCACCAGACCTATTCAACTTATATAGTGAAAACATCATGAGATCTATAGAAGAAAAGACAGGAATAGCAGTCGGTGGACAAAATATAAACAACCTAAGGTACGCTGATGACACAATTCTCATGGCTACAAATGAACACGATCTGCAAGACTTGATAGACATACTAGTGAGAGAAAGTGAAAAGAAAGGATTAAGCATGAATATAAAGAAACAGAGGTTATGGTTGTCTCCAAGAAACAAGAAACACCAACATGCAATATCAAAATAAATAACACAACACTGAAACAAGTCCATCGATTCAAGTATCTAGGAACATTCTTAACACCAGATGGAAGATGTACAACAGAGATTAGGAGTAGAATAGCTCAAACGAAAGCAGCTTTATGAAAATGAAGAACACACTATGCGTGAACTCACTACCAATGACACTGCGAAACGAGTACTCCAATGCTATATTGAACCAATTCTTATGTATGGCAGCGAATCATGGACACTGAACAAACAATCAATACGATCATTGGAAGCCACAGAGATGTGGTTTTACAGAAGAATGTTGAGAATTCCATGGACAGCAAAGAAAACAAACGTGGAGGTTTTAAATCAGGCCTGCACACAAAGAAACCTTATCAAAAGAATAAGAATCCGACAATCAAGGTTCTTCGGGCATATAATGCGAAGAGAAGGTTTAGAACATTTGGTGACTACAGGTAAAATTCAGGGAAGGAGAGATCGTGGAAGACAGAGGAGAAGATGTTGATGGCCTGACATCATGGTTCGACAAAATATCGACGTCAGAACTGATTACATGCACCAAGCAAAGAGAGTTGTGGAGAGACATGATCGCCTACGCCGGCAGGCATGGCACTTGATTGATTGATGTTGTTAATCAGCCAATTCTCTTTAACGTTTAGTTCTTTCAGGACATCAGTGTTCCGAAAAGAACGACATACTAAATATGCAAAGAGACTGATTAATCAACATCGTAGTGGCGTGTTGGGCCGATGGACGTTGCTGAATTTGCTGAGGCGGAGATCGGAGCCCCTATGGAGGTGTCCGGAGTGCTATGATGATAGTCCTCATAAAACAAACTGATAACAGAGACCCTCATTAATGTTAAGAATGATATTCTATGATCAATGAGCTAAAAATAGTTTTAATGATCGAAAGGATAGCGACATTAGGAGAAAATCTCAAAGTTAAACAATAAACACAATGTTGTTATGTCCTTGAAATCAAATGTGGAAGAGATGACGACGCTAACAACATTTCATAACAGGTAATGTTGATAGATCAATTGTGATCGATTTACAAACACTTGTTGTCTGCTCATTTTCGATGCGCGTCCTTTCCCTTCGTGACCTAATTGTTTGATTGATGAGATAAAAATTGAGTTTGAATGTTCGAAGGGATAGCTACGCCACAGCAGCATTTCAAAAAAATACTTTGTAAGCACTGTACTATGAATACTATGATTTAAAAAAAAAATTAATTACATGGATTCTCCGAAAGGAGTTAATTCTTATTTTTCATGTTTGTTGGCACACACTCTGATATAACCAAAACAAGGTTCGCCTTAGGTTGAAAAGAGCGTGCCTCGGATTAAAGAGGTTTTAAACCCCTACATAACAAACAGCAAACAACTATGAATACTAGGAGCGTCTGTCCGAATAGATTAGATGTGGCTCACATGTGGGAGACCCGTGTTCAATCCACCGTAAGGCCAATGAATTTTTTGCTTCCAGGCTTACGTACTGTACATCTCTTACTGTACGCCATGTACTGTACATCTGTACATCTCTTTCTGTACGCTCGTACTGTACATCTGTACATCTCTTACTGTACGCTCGTCTGTACATCTGTACATCTCTTACTGTACGCTCTGTACTGTACATCTGTACATCTCTTACTGTACGCTCGTACTGTACATCTGTACATCTCTTACTGTACGCCATGTACTGTACATCTGTACATTTCTTACTGTACGCCATGTACTGTACATCTGTACATCTCTTACTGTACGCTCGTACTCTACATCTGTACATCTCTTAATGTACGATCGTACTGTACATCTGTACGAGAGAAATATAACCACGATGATGAATTTCATTCAATCCATTAATCAACGATGGTGATTTACCCAAATCAACGCCATTTTAACCTAGTTCATTTTAACACAAAAAACAGAAGCTATTTGATTGCCAAATTGACTAACCACATCGTAAAAGGTGTTTACAAGTAGCAGAACCTGGTCTGCTTTCTAATTCTGGAGGTCCGTATTTGCCTTGGCAATATAGAAGTAGTAATAGTTAAAAGACATTTAGTTTGTTGAAAGCTAAATCATTTAGATAATGGCTTCAATTTGCTTCTTGATTATGGAGTCAATGAAAGATCGGTTATATCGATAACAAGAAACGCACAGACTTAATTGCGTAAAATTTCTGCAAGCAAATCCTATTACGTAATTGCATTAATGAATAATTAATTAGTATCTATTGCATGCGCTCTTCAGTTTGGCTGGTTCGTGGCGTGTTTATATATGTAATCAAATAGAAGCCAAATAAAATGTGTGTGTGTGTGTGTGTGTCTACAACCAATTTTAGAATTGGTTACAGAGTCTTGATAACATCAGATGGCAGGTGCAGATCAGAAATAAAGAACAAATTAGGCATGTCAAAGCTGCGTTCCAGAAAATAAGAAAAATGTATTCAACAAGTCATTGTCAATTGAGATCAGAATGAGAGTTATTCAGTGCTACATAGAAGCAATACAGACATACGGATGCGAGTCATTGACATTAAACAAACAGACAATTGAGATCAGAATAAGAGTTATACAGTGATACATAGAAGCAATACTGACATACGGATGCGAGTCATTGACATTAAACAAACAGATAGACAATTGAGATCAGAATGAGAGTTTTACAGTGCTACATAGAAGCAATACAGACATACGGATGCGAGTCATAGACATTAAACAGACAGACAATTGAGATCAGAATGAGAGTTATTCAGTGCTACATAGAAGCAATACTGACATACGGATGCGAGTCATTGACGGTAAACAAACAGATGGAAAAACCTCTGAGGCCACAGAGATGTGATATTTTTTTAAAAGACTGATGAGAAAATATTATGGACTGCTAGAATAACGAATGTGTAGGTGTTGAAGGAAGCGACACAAGAAAGCTTTCTATCAATATAAGAGAAAGGCAATCATTATTTTTCGGACATGTAATCATAAGGGGAGTCTTTGAACACATTGTGACAACCTGTAAAAATCGTGGAGAGACGTGACAGAGGAAGACAAAGAGAGAAAATGTTGATAGACTTCATTGCATGGTCAACATCAGAGATGATAGCAAACATCAGAGACAGAGATTTGAGGAGATACATGACCACGTACGCCAGCCGGTATGGCACCTGATCAGGATGATGGTGGGTAAAACATGTATTAAAACTATTGCCAGATTTTCAGCATATGTGGGTCAAATATAAATTATAACTATTGCAGATTTTCAGCATATTGGGCCAAACGTAATTACAACTAGTGCCAGATTGTCAGCATGGTTTATGTTAACCTGGAGAAAAACTACAACCCCAGAACAGTCGTTTAGAATGGAGCAATCCAAAATATAATATAGATGAATACGGCATAGTTCCATAGCGACGTTTAGTCGTAAATCTGCTAGTTATTGGCTACAGGAAATCGATTTTCATTACCACATGTGTGCTGCGTCTAACAGAATTTACGATCAATTTCAATTATGTTTCTCCCTCTTTACAACTGTACGCATTTACAACTGTATATCTTTACGAATGTCTGTAAGTACGTCTCTGTGTTGTTGAGGTAGAGTTCGAGAGGGTCTCTGTAGAGTAGAAGCTAGGTGCCCTCCTCTGATGTGAAAGGTAACCCATTCGATCCCTCGTGAAGCCATCGGGATATTTTTCCAGAGATTCCCGATCTCGGTGTAGGTGAGATCTAGTTCCAAGTCCTATCGGAGACGGAAGATAGAACGTAGATCCCTTGTTCAATTTGAGCTCGTAAAAGAGCCCTTGGCAGTTCAAAATTGAGAAGAGAAGGCTGGAAAGCCGCTATCCGTGCAAAATTCATTCAAAAAAGATTTTTTTGAAATTTCGATAAAATATCTTCGAAATTGCACCGGGGACCGGCGCCGGTGCTACAGAGTTTGTGCACTGCAACTGTGATCTTCCTGTGTAAGAAAGAGATCGTGAATCACATGGTTAATCAACGAAGTGCAATGATGATGGTCATATCAATCAATCAATCATCAGGTAGAGTCCTCGCATTTCTTTCCAAGCGTACTTGGTTTGCTTTCTGTGTGAAGCGATCAGGCAATACTCCAGTGATTTCTGGTCTCAATGTAGGAGAGGTCGAGAAGCGATCAGGCTATACTCCAGTGATTTCTGGTCTCAATGTAGGAGAGGTCGAGAAGCGATCAGGCTATACTCCAGTGATTTCTGGTCTCAATGTAGGGAGGTCGAAGGATCAGGCTATCCCAGTGATTTCTGGTCTCAATGTAGGAGAGGTCGAGAAGCGATCAGGCTATACTCCAGTGATTTCTGGTCTCAATGTAGGAGAGGTCGAGAAGCGATCAGGCTATACTCCAGTGATTTCTGGTCTCAATGTAGGAGAGGTCGAAAGGATCAGGCTACTCCAGTGATTTCTGGTCTCAATGTAGGAGAGGTCGAGAAGCGATCAGGCTATACTCCAGTGATTTCTGGTCTCAATGTAGGAGAGGTCGAGAAGCGATCAGGCTATACTCCAGTGATTTCTGGTCTCAATGTAGGAGAGGTCGAGAAGCGATCAGGCTATACTCCAGTGATTTCTGGTCTCAATGTAGGAGAGGTCGAGAAGCGATCAGGCTATACTCCAGTGATTTCTGGTCTCAATGTAGGAGAGGTCGAGAAGCGATCAGGCTATACTCCAGTGATTTCTGGTCTCAATGTAGGAGAGGTCGAGAAGCGATCAGGCTATACTCCAGTGATTTCTGGTCTCAATGTAGGAGAGGTCGAGAAGCGATCAGGCTATACTCCAGTGATTTCTGGTCTCAATGTAGGAGAGGTCGAGAAGCGATCAGGCTATACTCCAGTGATTTCTGGTCTCAATGTAGGAGAGGTCGAGAAGCGATCAGGCTATACTCCAGTGATTTCTGGTCTCAATGTAGGAGAGGTCGAGAAGCGATCAGGCTATACTCCAGTGATTTCTGGTCTCAATGTAGGAGAGGTCGAGAAGCGATCAGGCTATACTCCAGTGATTTCTGGTCTCAATGTAGGAGAGGTCGAGAAGCGATCAGGCTATACTCCAGTGATTTCTGGTCTCAATGTAGGAGAGGTCGAGAAACGATCAGGCTATACTCCAGTGATTTCTGATCTCAATGTAGGAGAGGTCGAGAAGCGATCAGGCTATACTTCAGTGATTTCTGGTCTCAATGTAGGAGAGGTCGAGAAGCGATCAGGCTATACTCCAGTGATTTCTGGTCTCAATGTAGGAGAGGTCGAGAAGCGATCAGGCTATACTCAGTGATTTCTGGTCTCAATGTAGGAGAGGTCGAGAAGCGATCAGGCTATACTCCAGTGATTTCTGGTCTCAATGTAGGAGAGGTCAGAAGCGATCAGGCTATACTCCATTGATTTCTGGTCTCAATGTAGGAGAGGTCGTAAAGCGATCAGGCTATACTCCAGTGATTTCTGGTCTCAATGTAGGAGAGGTCGAGAAGCGATCAGGCTATACTCCAGTGATTTCTGGTCTCAATGTAGGAGAGGTCGAGAAGCGATCAGGCTATACTCCAGTGATTTCTGGTCTCAATGTAGGAGAGGTCGAGAAGCGATCAGGCTATACTCCAGTGATTTCTGGTCTCAATGTAGGAGAGGTCGAGAAGCGATCAGGCTATACTCCAGTGATTTCTGGTCTCAATGTAGGAGAGGTCGAGAAGCGATCAGGCTATACTCCAGTGATTTCTGGTCTCAATGTAGGAGAGGGTCGAGAAGGATCAGGCTATACTCCAGTGATTTCTGGTCTCAATGTAGGAGAGGTCGAGAAGCGATCAGGCTATACTCCAGTGATTTCTGGTCTCAATGTAGGAGAGGTCGATTACTAGTCCTTTCGCTGCTAAGGACGTATATACGTTTTTCCCATTCACTACTAAAGACGCATTAATACGTCTGTTGTATCTCTCTCTGTGGCGAAAGACTGTTAACACGTTATACATTGCTACTGTCACTGCTATAGACGTAAATTCACGTTTGTGACCTCGAAAAAAAAGAGTAGCTATTTTTAGCTCAACCTTCAGAAAGTATGTAGCAGCGAAAGGTTTAGCCATTAGAGACGGACGACCAAACTTAGGACTTCCCTGATTAACCCTTTCACTTTCGTGGAACATAGGACCTCAACAGTTGTTCGCCCCTTTACCCGGTCTCTGGCTGTTTTTGATATGCTATCACAAGATATTCGAGCACCCTTCAGTTCCTCAAGAAGTCTTCGTCTCCAGGTATGTTTACACACAGCCAACTCTACTATTGGGCCGCTTAACGGACCGGGGGAACCCTGACCTAGTTGGAGTTAGGGAGGGGGCTGGATTTTGTATATGCTTGATTGAACACTGCAAGCTTTTTGCAACTTTACTCAATTCTTTGAGTCTATAGCTATTTATTGATGAAAAATTTTAATAATATTGATATTCCGTATTGTTAAACTTAACTTGTTGCATAATATAACTTTGATTTAGCGTGTTGTGTTGATTTGAAAATAAATGCATCGATATACAACAATACTGGCCCGACTCAAGTGGGCAGAAGCATGGACAGAGCCGATATCATCAATGCGGTACGCCCTCAATTGTGTGACATGGGCGGGTCTCAGACACTGGAACGAGTTCGAGAATTAGGTGTTAAGTTTGGACATGCCAGACAGTGTCGTCTTCGTGGTAGAGAGAAGATATAGTAATCAACTTCTCATGGGTACTGTGATCAAATGGACTTTGGGATGGCTGCTGCAACGGAGGACAGAGCACGAATGGGAATGCCAATGTGCCATGACGTCGATCGCATAACATAACATAACATAACTGGAATACGAGGTCACGTGACAGTTGAGGTCTTATTTCCTGTAATTGTTACCTCGGTCTGTTGGTAATTGTTACCTCGGTCTGTTGGTAATTGTTACCTCGGTCTGTTGGTAATTGTTACCTCGGTCTGTTGGTAGTTGTTACCTCGGTCTGTTGGTAGTTGTTACCTCGGTCTGTTGGTAGTTGATACCTCGGTCTGTTGGTAGTTGCTACCTCGGTCTGTTGGTAGTTGATACCTCGGTCTGTTGGTAGTTGTTACCTCGGTCTGTTGGTAGTTGTTACCTCGGTCTGTTGGTAGTTGTTACCTCGGTCTGTTGGTAGTTGTTACCTCGGTCTGTTGGTAATTGTTACCTCGGTCTGTTGGTAGTTGTTACCTCGGTCTGTTGGTAATTGTTACCTCGGTCTGTTGGTAATTGTTACCTCGGTCTGTTGGTAGTTGTTACCTCGGTCTGTTGGTAGTTGTTACCTCGGTCTGTTGGTAGTTGTTACCTCGGTCTGTTGGTAATTGTTACCTCGGTCTGTTGGTAGTTGTTACCTCGGTCTGTTGGTAATTGTTACCTCGGTCTGTTGGTAGTTGATACCTCGGTCTGTTGGTAGTTGATACCTCGGTCTGTTGGTAGTTGTTACCTCGGTCTGTTGGTAATTGTTACCTCGGTCTGTTGGTAATTGTTACCTCGGTCTGTTGGTAGTTGCTACCTCGGTCTGTTGGTAATTGTTACCTCGGTCTGTTGGTAATTGTTACCTCGGTCTGTTGGTAGTTGTTACCTCGGTCTGTTGGTAGTTGTTACCTCGGTCTGTTGGTAGTTGTTACCTCGGTCTGTTGGTAATTGTTACCTCGGTCTGTTGGTAGTTGTTACCTCGGTCTGTTGGTAATTGTTACCTCGGTCTGTTGGTAATTGTTACCTCGGTCTGTTGGTAGTTGTTACCTCGGTCTGTTGGTAATTGTTACCTCGGTCTGTTGGTAATTGTTACCTCGGTCTGTTGGTAGTTGTTACCTCGGTCTGTTGTAATTGTTACCTCGGTCTGTTGTAATGTTACCTCGGTCTGTTGTAATTTTACCTCGGTCTGTTGGTAATTGTTACCTCGGTCTGTTGGTAATTGTTACCTCGGTCTGTTGGTAATTGTTACCTCGGTCTGTTGGTAATTGTTACCTCGGTCTGTTGGTAATTGTTACCTCGGTCTGTTGGTAATTGTTACCTCGGTCTGTTGGTAGTTGTTACCTCGGTCTGTTGGTAATTGTTACCTCGGTCTGTTGGTAATTGTTACCTCGGTCTGTTGGTAGTTGTTACCTCGGTCTGTTGGTAGTTGTTACCTCGGTCTGTTGGTAGTTGTTACCTCGGTCTGTTGGTAATTGTTACCTCGGTCTGTTGGTAGTTGTTACCTCGGTCTGTGGTATGTTACCTCGGTCTGTTGGTAATTGTTACCTCGGTCTGTTGGTAATTGTTACCTCGGTCTGTTGGTAATTGTTACCTCGGTCTGTTGGTAATTGTTACCTCGGTCTGTTGGTAATTGTTACCTCGGTCTGTTGGTAATTGTTACCTCGGTCTGTTGGTAGTTGTTACCTCGGTCTGTTGGTAATTGTTACCTCGGTCTGTTGGTAATTGTTACCTCGGTCTGTTGGTAATTGTTACCTCGGTCTGTTGGTAATTGTTACCTCGGTCTGTTGGTAATTGTTACCTCGGTCTGTTGGTAATTGTTACCTCGGTCTGTTGGTAATTGTTACCTCGGTCTGTTGGTAATTGTTACCTCGGTCTGTTGGTAATTGTTACCTCGGTCTGTTGGTAATTGTTACCTCGGTCTGTTGGTAGTTGTTACCTCGGTCTGTTGGTAATTGTTACCACGGTCTGTTGGTAGTTGTTACCTCGGTCTGTTGGTAGTTGTTACCTCGGTCTGTTGGTAGTTGATACCTCGGTCTGTTGGTAATTGTTACCTCGGTCTGTTGGTAATTGTTACCTCGGTCTGTTGGTAATTGTTACCTCGGTCTGTTGGTAATTGTTACCTCGGTCTGTTGGTAATTGTTACCTCGGTCTGTTGAGTAATTGTTACCTCGGTCTGTTGTAATTGTTACCTCAGTCTGTTAGTAATTGTTACCTCGTCTGTTGGTAGTTGTTACCTCGGTCTGTTGGTAGTTGTTACCTCGGTCTGTTGGTAATTGTTACCTCGGTCTGTTGGTAGTTGTTACCTCGGTCTGTTGTAATTGTTACCTCGGTCTGTTGGTAATTGTTACCTCGGTCTGTTGGTAATTGTTACCTCGGTCTGTTGGTAGTTGTTACCTCGGTCTGTTGGTAGTTGTTACCTCGGTCTGTTGGTAGTTGTTACCTCGGTCTGTTGGTAATTGTTACCTCGGTCTGTTGGTAATTGTTACCTCGGTCTGTTGGTAATTGTTACCTCGGTCTGTTGGTAATTGTTACCTCGGTCTGTTGGTAATTGTTACCTCGGTCTGTTGGTAGTTGTTACCTCGGTCTGTTGGTAATTGTTACCTCGTCTGTTGGTAATTGTTACCTCCGTCTTGGTAGTTTTACCTCAGTCTGTTGGTAGTTGTTACCTCGGTCTGTTGGTAGTTGTTACCTCAGTCTGTTGGTAGTTGTTACCTCGGTCTGTTGGTAGTTGTTACCTCAGTCTGTTGGTAATTGTTACCTCGGTCTGTTGGTAGTTTTCCTACGAGTTTCACTCAAGTACTTGTAGGAAAGGTCGGGTTACTAGTCCTAAAGAAGACGGGCGACCAAACTTTGGTTTCATGTTAAACCCTTTTACTCCATAATTTTAGTTACAACCGGACGTATTTATGATGAATTAGACAGTATATCGGCTCTATAACATCTTTAAGAATATCACCAGCCAGTGTACCGGATCAGAAGGTTGAAAATGTTAAGTTGAAATTATAAAGGAACCACCGGCAACTGAAAACCTTTAAGATGAGACTAGAAAGCAACTGTCCAGGCAAAAATCAATATATTACCAATTATATTTTAAAAACTCGGTCTATGTAGCGTAGAGACTAAGTGCTCGCCTCTAGTACCAAAGATAACCGGTTCGCTCCTGGGTGGAACCATCGGGTTTTATTTTCAGAGACCCTGATCTCAGTGTAGGTGAGATCGAGTTCCTAGTCCTATCGGAGATGCACGATAAAATGTAGATCCTGTGTTAAATTTGAGCACGTAAAAGAACCCTTGGCTGTTTAAAATCGTTAAGAGCAGACTGGAAAGCCGCTGCCTGGGCTAAATCCATTAGAAAAAGATTTAAAAATAAAATTCCTACAAAATATCTTCAACATCTTCAAAATTACATCAGGGACCCTCGCCGGTGCTACGGAGTTCATGCACTCAGCTGAGATCTTCCTGTGTAAGAAAGAGATTGGAGCACACATGCTTACTCACTGAAGTGCAATAATCATGGTCCTATCAACCAATCGATCAATGGATTAGAAAGCCACTGTCGGAAAAAATCAATATTACCAATTACATTTTAAAACTTGGTCTCTGTAGCGTAAAGTTTAGTTGATCGCTTTCGTGTCAAGGTAACCGGTTCGCTCCTCGTGGAGCCATCTGGATATTTTTCCAGAGATCCCTGACCTCAATGTAGGTGAAATCGAGTTCCTAGTCCTATCGGAGATGGACGATGAAACTTAGGTCCCGTGTTCAATATGAACACATAAAAGAACCATTTGCACTATATGATCGCGAAGAGCAGGCTGGAAAGCCGCTCGACGGGCAAAATTCATTAGAATATATTTTTTTTAAATTCTTACAAAATATCCTCAAAATTACATCGTGCGACCCGTGTCGTGCTACGGAGTTCGTGCATTGCAACGGAGATCTTCCTGTGTAAGAAAAGAGATAGGAGGACACATGTTTACTCACTGAAGTGCAATAATAATGGCCCTATCAATCAATCTATCGTTTTAAAACTTAAGTCCTAAACATTTTTATCATACTCAAAAACTACATTACGGACCCCTCCACTGGGATATAAAGTTAGTGGACTCTCGCTGAGATCTTCCTGTGTAAGAAAGAGATCGGAGCACACATGTTTACTCACTGAAGTGCAATAATGATGACCCTATCAATCACTCATTCAATCCATGTTTGTCGATGTGCAACGTTGGAATATCCTATTGAATTGAAGTCAATATAGATGGAGACTGAAGTAAAACTATGTCGAATGGCAAAACACGTAATAACAAAGTACTGTAGTTTTACAGAGTACAAAAACAATGACAATACACAGCAACGTTTCGACCAAAAGATCTTTATCAAGCAAGCGATACAACAAAAGTGACGAATGTCACAGAACACAACATATAGACTTTGACAAAGATATTACAGCGGTTAAAATGAATGAAAATATGTGACTAAAAACGAATAACGAAAAATGTATGGCATTGAACGGAGTTAGAACTACAGTCGGCTGTGGCAAAGACAAACTATTGAAATAGACTATGATATGTAAAACTGTGATATTGACTTGATGTGCTAAGCCTGTTTAAACTGTTCACTAGAGTCAAGTATTTGTAATAAACAAGCCGGCGATCGAAGAGATCGATTTGATTCATCTATTGTAACTTATTGTAATGACAAGCCAGCGGCTTAAGATGGATAAACTATTAACACATTCAAAGTTCTCAGAAACTGAAGAAGATTAGCAGGAATCTTATAGTCTGCAAGCAAGAAGTCCCCAATAAGTGCTCCTTCTTCTCAGAAAACGGACAATGCCATCAACAGATAACCTACACCGTAGCTACGGCAGCAGCTTCGCAAGTATCTCAAGTTTAAAAGTTTGTCAACAATTTTGAATTGAGCAGACTAATTCAAGCCTCTGTGGTTTAACGGTAGTGAGCTCGATCACATCCCAGGAATACCTGGTTCAAACTCCGCGGCGGGCAGTTTGAAAGCAATTTTGTGTCCGCGGATGTCTATGAACGGTAAAGATAGACTTGACTGTTCATATAGCAATTGCAAACTATTTCTTCTTCTTCTAACGCTCCATATCGACTACTTGTTAACCACTCTGTGTGATTTGTATGTGATCTGAGCTTAAGAGCGATTGTACGTTGTGCCAGTTATGTGCCTACCAGTTAACCAGTACATCCGATTTCTACGATGCGTTTTATTTACTAGGTAGCTTCCTAGGTTTCCACCTCAGTTGCCTCTTACGACATGTCTTGTAGGTCGCAGTGGTACTGTTCTTTCTTCCTTGCGGCCCCAACACAAAACGGCGCAAGATGCTCCCAATAAGGGATCTCTCTTTTCAGCAAACTGATGATGCCAGCAACAGATCACCTACAACGTAGCTAAGGCAGCAACTTCTCAAGTTAAAAAGTTGACTAACAATCTTGAACTGAGCAGACTAACTAACTATGAACAAAATGAAAATCGTGGCATATCCTTTACAGGGCGTAGCCATCAACCACAGTAAACGAGTTGTTGATTTTTATAGGCACCACTTATACGTTCAGTAGTTTGTCATTGCATTCTAAACGGTGAGGTCTATTTTTACCTTTCGTAAAATCCCACGGAAACGAATTTGCTTCCAAGTTGCATGCCGCGGTGTTTGAACCAGGTACGTTTGGGTTATGATCGAGCTCACTACAGCTTAAGCTACATACGCTCACTAATAAACTATTTCAGAGTACTACAGCTTAAGCTACATACGCTCACTAATAAATTATTTCAGAGTATATTTAAAATCTTTTTTTTTTAAATGAATATTGCTTGGGCAGCAGCTAGGATCCTAAGCTTTCGATTTCAATTGCCTAGGTGCTTAACTTGAACACGGGTTCTATCGTCTATCTCCAATAGGACTAGAAACTCGATCACACCTACATTGAGATCTGTTATCTCTGGGAAAATATCTCAATCGCTCTACGCGAGGAATACCTTTGAGGACAGAAACTTATAACCCCGATACTCACCTCTATCTTTGCCCCAGGTCATTCTGGGTTGAAAGGCAATAAGAGAGCGGATGCACAGAAAGGCAATAAGAGAGCGGATGCACAGAAAGGCAATAAGAGAGCGGATGCACAGAAAGGCAATAAGAGAGCGGATGCACAGAAAGGCAATAAGAGAGCGGATGCACAGGCAGGCAATAAGAGAGCGGATGCACAGGCAGGCAATAAGAGAGCGGATGCACAGAAAGGCAATAAGAGAGCGGATGCACAGAAAGGCAATAAGAGAGCGGATGCACAGGCAGGCAATGCTGCGGTCAAGAATGGGTCTTCTATGGACAAAAGTGACATCATCAATGCTCTAAGAAAGAGAGAGCATACGTTCTGAAGATTTCAACGAGGAAGATAAAAGGTGTTTTCTATCTCGGTTGCGCAAGTTATGCATACCGATATGTGCGGCAAGACGGGAACACCACGAGAGAAACCCCGTAGATAAAACAATTAATGTTTTACAAACAATGTGCGCTTAACATGATTCTTACAATCAAGAAAAATAAAGAACAATCAAGAAAAATACAGAACAATAAAGAACAATACAGAAAGATAAAGCACAATAAAGAAAGATAAAGCACAATAAAGAACAATAAAGGACAATAAAGAACAATACAGAATAATGAAGTACAATACAGAAGAATAATAAAGGACAATAAAGAACAATACAGAAAGATAAAGGACAATACAGAAAGATAAAGGACAATAAAGGACAATAAAGTACAATACAGAACAATACAGAAGAATGAAGTACAATACAGAAGAATGAAGTACAATACAGAAGAATGAAGTACAATACAGAAGAATGAAGTACAATACAGAAGAATGAAGTACAATAAAGTACAATACAGAAGAATGAAGTACAATACAGAACAATAAAGTACAATACAGAACAATACAGAAGAATTAAGTACAATACAGAAGAATGAAGTACAATATAGAAGAATGAAGTACAATAAAGTACAATACAGAACAATACAGAAGAATGAAGTACAATACAGAAGAATGAAGTACAATACAGAAGAATAAAGTACAATACAGAACAATAAAGTACAATACAGAACAATACAGAAGAATGAAGTACAATACAGAAGAATGAAGTACAATACAGAAGAATGAAGTACAATAAAGTACAATACAGATACAGAGGCATATCATTATTAAGTCATGTTGGGAAACTATATGCTAAAATTTTGGAATCTAGAATCAAACCTATAATAGAACCACAGCTGAACATCCTCAATTTGGGTTCAGAGAGGAAAGAGTTGCACTGATGCCTGTTACACTAAGGCAACTCAGCGAAAACACCATAGAATATGACAAACAGCTCAACTTAGCATTCATAGACCAAGAAAAAGCCTTTGATAGAATAAACAGAAACAAACTATGGACCATACTAAGTGAATATGGAATTCAGGGCCAACTATTAGACAATATTAGAGCGCTATACCAAAATGCTCAAGCGTAGTACGAACAAGCGACGGCTGACAGACGAATTTGAATTATCATCAGGAGTAAGGCAGGGATGTGTGCTTTCGCCTATACTTTTCAATATTTACATAGACAGGATAACGCAAGAAACCAAGACAGATAACAACCTCGATAACAACTACAATTTAATAAACGAACTACTCTTTGCAGATGATCAGAGTATAATTTACAACAACGAACACAAACTTCAACAACACTAAATGCCCTGCAAGCACTGCGAAAAATATGACATGAAAATTAACACCTCCAAAACAGAAGTCATGACAATAAGCAGGTCAACAGGTCAACTAAATATACACGTGAATAATGTCAAATACAACAGACTCCAGAATTCAAATATCTCAGGAGTATATTCACAGCAGATGGAAAGATGGACAGAGAAATCGAGACTAGATGCCAGAAGGCAAATGCAGTGACATACCAACTGTCACCACTATTAGAACATCCAAGCATTAACATGGCAGTCAAACGACAACTGATAAACTGCATATTTATTCAACTCTCTGCTATCAGTGCCAAACATGGCCCCGACTAAGACACAAGAAAGAAAGATTACAACATGTGAAATGAGATGTCTACGAAAAGCTGTCAACGTTACAAGGCGAGATAGAGTGAGAAACGAGAATATCAGAAGCATCGTTGGTACTATACCATGCATACAGTACATCCAGAAGCAAAGATTCAAGTGGTTCGGCCATTTAATGAGAATGGAACCACATTTACTACCATCACGTGCCTATAATAATCGACACTCAGGGCGCAGAGCACGAGGCAGGCCAAGAACAAGATGGATAGATAACATCTCAGAGTCCTGCGAAAGCATGGACTGACAACGTCAAGCGCAACACACCTGGCACAAGATAGGAAACTAACTCTCCCACGACGCTTCACGGCAAATGTGGTTAAGATAAGATAAGATAAGACAGAACAATACAGAAGAATGAAGTACACTGTTGACCTACCTTGAAATTCCTTCCTTGCTGCGCTGACGTTTGTTACAATATTAGCAATATGTCCCAGAACTGTAGCAAATAATAATAAGGCAAAAACTAACTCGAATATCACAAACAAATACTCCGTGAGAGAAGTGGGTGATGGTGGATCACCGATAGTCGTTAGGGTTAACACGCTCCAATACAAGGCGTGAAGATACTGCAGCAGTGTGTCTTGTTTGTCTTTAGGAAATATCCAACTTGCAGGGACACGATCCATCTTGGAAGCAACCAGGTGATACATACAAGCATTCCAATGAAATAAAGCTAGGAGGTAATGTATTAATGTTGCTGTTCTTACCACATTCGGGTAGTTAGTATGACGTTCTGTACGATCCAGAAAAGACCAAAACCGGTATACTTTCACTAAACGGAAGCAACGAAGGATGGAACAGAAACCGATGCTGAGGTACAAGAAATCGATCGGTAACAAACACAAACAATCGATGTAAAACATAGTAGTATTCATATAATGAATTCGAAGTTTTGTTGGATCTGTTTGTAGGACGCCATCTTCTAAATATCCGGACCGGAAATGGAAAGCGATGTCGAGGATGTAAAGTAAATCCGCTGTGTAATCCAATGTGAACCAGACAGCAATGTTGTTAGAGTTGATCTCCTGGAAGGCGAATCTGTAGATAAGAATCCAGAAGTTGTAGAGAAAGGCAACACTGACCACGCTTGACCACCAATAACACAGCCGTCCAGATGGATCAAACACGAATGACCAGTTACAACCGTCGCGGTCAGAACTGACTGATGTAGTTGGTTCGATACGGGTATCTCCTTTAACGCTTTTCTTACCAAAGTCCCGTTTAATCTCCCTCCTTCGTTGCTTCCTTTGATTTCTTGTCGTGTGACCGATGATGTTTCCATCGCTCGGTCGAGGCTTCTTCATCAGCGACGCCTGCGCCAAGGAAAAGCGCTTACGGTTGGCCTTGACCTTATCCAGCCTGCCGCTAACAAGGTCAAGAAGACTTTGCTTGGAGGTTGACCTGACTTCCTGGTCAATCACTTTACTTGAGTAGATTGGTGAAGTTAGGCTATTTCTATCACTTGAGCTTAACCTGTTTAGCGGTGACCAAAAACAGAAGAAAAAAATGTGAGTATTAAAACAATGCAACAAAAAGCAGCAACAAATTTCTTCAATATATCACAAAAGTATGAACATTTACTGTTAAAAAGAAATTATGATACGAATTGGCAAAGCAACATCAACTTTTAAAAGTCTAAATAAAATATGGAACTTCAAGTTATCAAGTATTAAAACTATATTACGAATTTTCAATTCAAATGTATCAATACTAACCTATGCCAGTGAGAGTTGGAAAATGGCTAAAGATATAGAAAGCAAGTTGAATGTATTTCAAAATAGATGTCTGCGAAAAATAATGAACATAAAATGGAACGAATTCAGAAGTGATGAAATCAGAGACATGTCTGGTCAACCACTAGTAACAACTGTTATAAGAAGAAGAAGATGGAGATATGTTGGGCACACCTTGAGGAGAAATGATCCAAGAATATCAAAGCAGGCATTGAAGTGGGATGCAAAGGGTTCAAGAAAGAGAGGATGACCTAAGGGAACCTTGAAACGAACTTTCTGAGAGAGGCAAGAAATATCGGTCTCAGTTCCATGCAGGAGATTGAGCGAGTTGCCCAGGATAACGCGGTATGGAGAAATGGCTTGTAGGCCCTATGTAACGTATAACGGTACGAGAGAAATATATATGTACATAAATTGTTTTTGTTTGAAGAAATCACAGGTAGTAGAGATATGGAGAATATACAACAACAACTAGTATTATGATTGGTTATTAGCTATTGAACAGATGTCACATCTCTACGGGCAGACCCATAGGTGTTCAGTCTCTTGCAACAGATGTCGAAGAGTTTGTATACTGAAGGTTCATGTGGCTGGCTGATTAAAAACACTTCTCTCTCTGCTTCTCAATCAATCTGCTTTACTTGTACAATGCATAATTCCAAACTTCCTAACTCTTCCTAATGATTGAAATCAATTTTAGTGTCCTCATCCAACGGTAGGTCGCCAAAATACCGAAGAACTTCTTCCTTATCCATCCTAAACTCTCCAACAATCGATGCAGGCATGTCCGCTCTCTCGTTGCCGCGAACACACTCATGAACAGGACAGTAGATCCACGTGAACCTCTAGAGAAGCGTTTCCCAAAGTGGGTGGTACCACCCCCCAGTGGGCGCTGAAGCGTTCTAGGGGAGGGGCGATAGTGGGTTCAGAAGAATTTGGGGGGTGTTCAGGCGATTAGGAGTCAGTGGCTCCTTAAAGAAGAAATTAATAATAAATATTTTAAAATAAATTATTTTTGTGATTTTGCGATTGAATAATCATTTAAAATTTGAATTCTGCATTTTATTTCATCTTATGCCTGTCTTATACGATCCATTTTTTCATCAATTTTCTAATTCATGCATATAATCATTTGAAAATTGACCATGTATTCAGAAATATATATCAATTTTCTATGTAAAGAGAAAATAAAGCATGTATATATGTGGGAGGGGCGTTGGCAAAGTGTTATAATGTGGAGGGTGTTACAAAGTTTATGTTGTGCAAAGTGGGCGGTGGGCCGAAAATGTTTGGGGATCTATGCTCTAGAGCAGGGGTGGGCAAACTACGGCCGCAGGCCATGCGCCCGCCATTGGATATTTGCGGCCCTCAAACACATTTTTAAATAAACGAACGATCGTCACAAATGATTTTTCCCATTAATATTACGCTGAAATTCATTGGAATTTTAATTCGATTTTCTTATGTATTAAATATACAATATTTGTTTCCAATTTGGCGTCATTTAAACATTAATATTGATATATATATCGTCAATGAAATTTTACTACGTTTAATATGAGCGTTTAATATTGAGTAATTTACTATACTAGAATTGACGTGATTTGCTTGGCTGAATGTTTCTCAATGATTATAAGTACTCGGACGATATAATTTTATAAAGGTTGGAAATTGTCTTTCAAATTAATTATTGTCTTTCAAATTAATTATTTCAGATTAATTGTTTTTAACTTTTAAGCATTATGTCGGGATGTATGTTTAGTTTATATTAAAAAGATGTTTCATACAAAATAGAATATCGTTAAAAGATGTTATAATTAATAATACCTCCTTACAACAATAATGTATCGTCGAAATAAACCTCCCTCATATCCTACGAATGGAATTCGCAAATACTGATTTGCAATAATTTAAGCTGCGCAGTGCCTGGGAATTCCGGTGTGTTTTAATAACTATCACGTTTGTAGTTTCCATTCATAAATTTCCGTATTTATATTGCAACCGAGTTTTCTAAATCTAAATAATTATATTGCGCTGCGGAAGCACATTTTTAGTTAATTTTTCAACATTTTAAGACATTTTTATTATAATGAGTGCATCCAAAAAACGTAAAGACGAGTGTCGGGTTTTCAAAGACGAATGGATTACCGAATATTGTTTTATGCAAGTTGGCAATAAATCTGTTTGCTTGCTGTGTCACGAATCAGTGGCAGAGCCGGATTAGCCTAGTAGCAGAAGTAGCAAATGCTACGCGAGGCCCGCGCTTCTAGGGGGCCCGCGCCTATGTGACAGATGAAAATGGAAAAATAACCAGATGTTATATCAAAAACACGCAAGCTGTCTGAATTTTTAAATGTCGTGTGTGATGGTGCTGAATCCAACGAAATCGAAGCAGAAAATACAGAAGAAGTGTCCTACTGTGTAGTAGATGAAAGCAGTGCTATAGAAGAATCATCATTACCAATATTACCATTAAGATCAGCAACTCTTCACGATTTAGCCACATTTTTCACAAGACAAACTGAAATCGAATGTACAACAAGTCCTCCCAATTTAGCCATATCATCTTCAAGCCAAAGAGAGGCAGAAAGCACAGCACATGCTTCTAATGTAGCAACATCATCTACAAGCCAAAACACAACGAAAGTAAAATGTACTTCAACGATATTGGTGAATGGCCAAACAACTTCAAACAATCCACGATTTTGTCGAAAGTCGTTTTTCACATACACACATACACCAACAAACAAAACTCACGTGAAAGATTGGTTGTGTTATACAGAAACTAAAGGACAACTGTTCTGTTTTGTTTGAAAAGTTATTGATTTAGACTGTACCATAGAGTGACTGGTGTATTTGGAATACTCCGGCAGTTAAAATCTATTACAGAGGAAGAGATCTTGAAAAGAACTCCAAATATTGTCAGCTCTTACCAATAGGATTTGGAAGAAAGCCTAGGCGACTAACTTATGCAGTTCACTGAACTTCTTAAAACTAATGTAGCTGCTGCTATTAGCAATGAAAAGCATGAGGCTCTTGAACTGCAATTTTATAAACTTATAATGGAAAATTTATTAGAGTCGTGTTTCCCAAATGTAGAAATAGTCTTATGAATTTACTTGTCTTTAATGATTACTAACTGCAACGGAGAACGTTCTTTTCAACATTAAAGCGTATAAAAAGTGAGTTAAGGAACATGATGGGACAAGATCGTCTAAATAACCTCACCTTAATGAACATTGAAAGTAATTTACTTAGAGAAATTGATTTGTCTAGTATTATCTCTAAATTTGCTCACATTAAATCAAGAAAAGTTTGTTTGTAAAAGTTGTGTTTTATTTTATTATCATACAAAACCTAGGGCCCCGCGCTAAAATTTGCTACGGGCCCGCGCTAGCCTAATCCGGCACTGATCAGTGGCTGTTTTTAAAGATCATAACTTAAAAAGACATTACCAGACAAAACATCACAATTTCGGACACAATCTAACATCTGAAGAAAGGAAAAGAAAATGCATGGAGTTGGTAAAAAGTGTAAAGAAACAACAAACTGTGTTTACAAAACAGTCTTCAATTCAAGATGCTGCAACAGAGGCCAGTTTGGTGTTGTCACACAAAATTGTGAAATACAACAAGCCATTTTCTGATGGTGAATTTATTAAGGAATGTTTACTAGATGCAACAAACATTCTATGTCCAGAACAAAACAACAAATTTGACAGTATTTCATTATCCAGAAGAACTGTGGTCAGACGTGTTGAAAAGATAAGTGAAGATTTGACCCTTCAACTTCAAGATGCAAGTAAGTATTTTTGTGGTACTCTCTTGCATTGGACGAGAGTACTGATGTACAGGATACTGCACAATTATTAGTTTTTATACGTGGAATAAACAATTCTTTTAAACTCTTTGAAGAGTTAATGAGTGTTGAGTCGATCAAAGACACTACCACTGGCCTCGATATATTCAATGCTGTTAGTGGCTGTATTGAAAGAGCTGGGTTAATGTGGAACAAGATGGCTAGTATTACAACTGATGGTGCTCGTGCTTTAACTGGAAAAAACATAGGACTGATAAAGCTGATCAATGATAGGATTAAGTCAGAATATCCTGAACACGTAATATTACCACTTCACCTTGTGATTCATCAGGAAAGTTTGTGTAAATCTGTTTTAAAAATTAAGCATGTTATTGACCCAGTTGTCAGTGTCATAAACCTCATCAGATCAAGAGGACTCAATCACAGGCAGTTCAGAGCATTACTAGACGATCTAGAAACTGAAAATTCTGATGTCCTGTACCATAGTACAGTTTGATGGTTGAGTCTTGAAAAGGTTTTAAGGAGAGTATGGGATCTTAAAGAAGAAATAGTAATGTTTCTAGAGATGAAGGGCATAGAATGTGACTTTAATACTAACATTGTTAATGCAGAGTGGAAGCTTGACTTTATATTTGCCATTGAAATAATGGAAAAGTTAAATGAACTGAATGTTAAACTTCAGGGCAATGGTTTGTTTGCACATGAAATGTATGTTCATGTAAAATCATTTCAAGCTAAACTCTCACTGTTTTCCAGACAAGCAAGTGAAAACATGTTTTGTCACTTCCTTTGCTGAAACGAGAAACTATTTCTGATGAGATGAGTAAAAAATTCAAAGCTCAGTTAGATGTATTGGTTGAAGAATTTGGAAGAAGATTCCAAGATTTCAAGAACTTGGAGCAGCACTTCAATGTTATCAATTCTCCTCTCAGTGCAGAAGCTGATAAAGCCCCAGTGCACATACAGTTGGAGTTGCTTGAATTACAAGCCAATCATTATCTGAAGGAAAAAATTTAAGTCTGAATGTTTGTTGGATTTCTATGGTTCTTTGCCTGAACAATCATTCCCAAACTTAAAAAACTTTGCAGTTCGTGGATTTGACTAAGGCATTCGACACAGTCAGCAGGCCAAGTCTTTATAAAATATTGAAGTATATTGGTTGTCCCCAAAGTTGCTCCAATTGATTGTTTCCTTCCATGAGGGCATGAAAGCCAGCATACAGTTCGATGGCAGCACATCTGATAGTTTTGAGGTTAAGAGTGGAGTCAAGCAGGGCTGTGTCCTTGCCCCCACTCTCTTTGGTATCTTCTTCGCAGTCCTTTTGAACCACGCCTTAGGGGACGCTGATGGTGATGTTTTCATCCGCACTAGATCTGATGGTTCACTGTTTAACTTGGCTCGCTTAAGAGCCAAGACAAAAACGACGGAAATACTTCTCAAGGACCTCCTTTTCGCTGACGATGCTGCCTTAGTCGCCCACAGTGAGACCACACTGCAAAGTCTAATTAATAATTTGTCAAAGGCATGCGACCTCTTTTCTCTGACAATAAGTGTCTCCAAAACAGTTGTATTATGTCAGGGAGGTAAGACATCAAACATCACTTTAAATGGCGACCATCTAACACCGGTGCAAAAATTCTGCTATCTTGGGTCCACGGTCACTGCCAGCCTTTCTCTTGACGAGGAAATCAACGCTCGTATAAGGAGTGCCGCTACTACATTCGGCAAACTATCAAAGCGAGCGTGGGACAACAAAAATTGACATTGCAGACGAAGACTCAAATATATCGAGCCTGTGTAATTAGTTCCTTACTATGGCTCAGAAACATGGACAGCCTACTCAAGACACGAGAGGAGACTTAACATCTTTCACCTTCGATGTCTCCGCAAGATTATGAACATCAGGTGGTACGACAAGATAACCAATACTGAAGTACTACAACGTGCAAATCTGCCTTCCATCATGGGCATGCTCAGCAGTAGACGACTAAGATGGTTGGGACATGTGAGAAGAATGGAAACTTATCGCATACCAAAACAAATGTTGTTCTGTGAACTTTCGGAGGAAGAGGCACCAGGGCAGACCACTGCTCAGATATAAAGATGTCTGCAAAACCTCAATGAAAAACTTTTCTATAGATCCCAGCACATGGGAGGGACTAGCTGATGACAGAGTTGTGTGGAAAGCCAAATTACGGAAGGGCGCAGAGTCTTTTGAGAAGAGACTTATGTACGAGCTGAACAACAAGAGAGAAAAGCGAAAACTCAGAAGTTGTCACAGTAAAACACTTGCCTATTGACCGTCTGTAAAGATGAAAAGGGCCATATAATATTTGTGAACAGGCATTTTCTTGCTTAAAATCAACAAATCTAAGAATAGGTCTTTATTATCTGATTGCAACTTAAATGCAGTCATGCAAATTTCTACAAGTAAACTTGTTTCAGATTTCAAAGGAATTATAAAATCTTACAAGCAATTACATACATCTCATTAGAAATCAGCAATAAATAAAATTGTGACTGTATGTGTATGGGTTTTAAAATCTTCATTAAAACTATTGATATGAACCCATATTGTAACTGTATGCAACATAATATTTTGCAAATATTGTTAAAACATTTGCAAAACTTTTATCCATATTAGAAAATATACTGTTATAGTGTAAATCTGTTAGAAATATAATTTATTTCAGAAGTTATCTACATTATGTAAAACTACCTTTGTTTACAATAAAAATATTTAATTGATTATTTACGAGAATTAAACAAAATATACATAATATTATATGTGGCCTCAATAGCTTTATAATTTTCAATGTGGCCCTCTGCACAAAACGTTTGCCCACCCCTGCTCTAGAGATTAAAAACCTCTATAGACAACTCCCATTCATACCACAACCTGCCATTCTGGATCTTCCGTAGCATCGACTGAGAGACAGAAAAACAACTGACGGACCTAGTAAACGGAGTCCCAGAGACAGAAACAACAACGACGGACCTAGTAAACGGAGTCCCAGAGACAGAAACAACAACGACGGACCTAGTAAACGGAGTCCCAGAGACAGAAACAACAACGACGGACCTAGTAAACGGAGTCCCAGGACAGAAACAAAACGACGGACCTAGTAAACGGAGTCCCAGAGACAGAAACAACAAGACGGACCTAGTAAACGGAGTCCCAGAGACAGAAACAACAACGACGGACCTAGTAAACGGAGTCCCAGAGACAGAAACAACAACGACGGACCTAGTAAACGGAGTCCCAGAGACAGAAACAACAACGACGGACCTAGTAAACGGAGTCCCAGAGACAGAAACAACAACGACGGACCTAGTAAACGGAGTCCCAGAGAAGAAATCAAAGATACATAAAGAGTAGAAGAAAAAAAACATGACCTATAAAAGTAGTTACAGAAAAGCTAACGAGACTGCATCATTACAACATCTCAGAAAGAACAAAGAACTACAGTATGAGACAGAGAGATATAAGAGGACACTAGTAAATGAGTCAATGACAGAAACAACAACGACGGACCTAGTAAACGGAGTCCCAGAGACAGAAACAACAACGACGGACCTAGTAAACGGAGTCCCAGAGACAGAAACAACAACGACGGACCTAGTAAACGGAGTCCCAGAGACAGAAACAACAACGACGGACCTAGTAAACGGAGTCCCAGAGAGCCTAAAGAAGATCAAAGAAAAGTAAATACATACAGATAGAAGAAAAAGACATACTCATAAATATGCTTTATAGATTACAGAAAAGCTTTTCTTTAAGAGACTGCATCATTACAACATCTCATGAAAGAATCATTGAATACATTGAAGTAGAGTTAGATATAAGAGACATCAGTATAATTAGTCAATTATAATGAGAATAGGAAATAGCAATAAGATTATGTAAACATGTTTCATCAAATATTCATATAGAGAGTGTATTTACATAAGGAGTTTTACGTGCCAATTATATATATATATAGATATGAAACATAACATATATTTTCAATAAAGTGAAGAGAATGCCAAGGTATAACACATTGATTATCTATCTATCCATTCATCCCTTCATAGATCTATTCATTCATTCATCCATTCATCCATCAGTATATCCATTCATTCATCCATCCATCCATTCATTCATTTATCCATCAGTATATCCATTCATTCATCCATCCATCCATGCCTTCATCAATCCATTCATCCATCCATCCATCAGTATATCCATCCATCAGTATATCCATCCATCTATCTATTAATCCATTCATCCATCTATTTATTCATCCATCCATACATCCATCTATGCATCCATCCATCTATCGCTGGTATTCATCCATATATCTATCTATCTTTTGTTATTTTCTGTTGTGCCTTTCAGCGCTAACGGTATGCCAATGGTTCTGATATGTTCCTCGAATGCCCTCGTATATGACGTTTTCTACCACCTCTGATATTTTTTAGATCCATCGTTTACGTGGGTGTTCTTTGGTCTTGAAAACATTGTATCAATTATACACAAAATAGATGAGACCGCAGTAAAACTATTTGATTGGCAAAACACGTAATCACAGTATTGTAGTTTTACAAATTACAAACATTTTGTCATTGTTTTTGTAATTTGTAAAACTACAGTACTTTGTGATTACGTGTTTTGTATCAATTATACCATTGTATAGTATGCTGGATGTATTGTTGGGCGGTAGTCGTGTTACATAGTCGACCCATTTAGTTTGTTGTTTTATAATATGCCCTAGCACTGGGTGTGTTACCGGGCTGTGACCTAAAAGGCATGTCGTAAGAGGCGACTGAGGTATGGGTCTAGGGAAGCTACCCGCACGTCTGCCCAGCGGGTTCGTAGCGCGTTGGACTACGGGTGACTAGTCCTCTGTAAGTGCGGGTTCAACTCCGCTGACTGACAGAAAAGCTACAAGTTCCCCAGATTTACGGTGTCCGTGGCACCGAGCCGAAGAGTTACGATGTTCATGACACCGAGCCGAAGAGCTTTCAGCTCAAGTGCTTCTGAAAAAAAAAAACAGGAAGCTACCTAGTAAATAAAAGCATAGCGGAAAGCAGATGTGCTGGCCTTCTCGTAGGCGCATAACTGGCACAACGTACAATCGCTCTTAAGCTCAGATCACATACAAATCACAAAGATTGGTTTAACGAGTGGTCGATATGGAGCGTTGGAAGAAGAATACTCATTCTCGTGATTACTAGGCAACATGTCATTGACATTTCCCGTAGCCTTTTCACATTTTAGAGTATGAAGTCACTTCACTGCACATTTCTAGACCCTAGTGTGCAGGAAGTAGGAGGCCCAATTCCTCTCCTCACGCGTAGAACGTCGAGTGTGGGATTGAACCCTCTTATGCAATTGTTCTCAATCTTCCTAATGCCGCGATCCTTATGTACAGTTCCTCATATTGTGGTGACCCCAACCATAAAATTATTTTCGTTACTACTTCATAACTGTAAGTTTGTTACTGTTATGAATCGTAATGTAAATGTCTGATATGCAGGATGTATTTTCATTGTTACAAATTGAACATAATTAAAGCATAGTGATTAGTTACAAAAACAATATGCAATTATATATTGTGAAATATTTATTTCTAATTATGATAAATATGTGTTTTCCGATGGTCTTAGGCGACCCTGTGAAATGGTCGTTCGACACCCAAAGTGGTCTAGACCCAGATTTTGAGAACCACTTCTCTTATGTCTGAGTGGATAGGAGAATGCTTATAAATTACTCGAATTCCTCCCACTCTATACAAAAACATTACATAAAAGCTCTCTTCACACAAACAACGTATGTACAAACTGGATGTGTTGGGACGGAGATCGGAGCACCTATAAACATATCCGAAGTGCTATGATGATAGTCCTCATTAAACTGATAACGCGTAGATACAAGAAAAAAGTTAATAGCTTATTCTTTACAGGACTTTGCGAATCAAGTCCAGCTTTTTAACGCTCTTTGTGATTTTTATAGGCATTATTACGTTCAGTAGTTTGCCATTTCTGTCTGAACGTGTGATGACATCGTCCTTTGGTTAAAATCCACGACAAACAATTTGCAAACAAACTGCCCACAACGTGATTCGAACTCATACAAAGGGAATAAATGAATATATATATATATATATATATATATATATATATATATATATAATATATATATATATATACCATACATGGGGAATAAATGAATGAATATATATATATATATATATATATATATATATATATATATATATATATATATATATATATAATCTATATCCTGGGGGTTGACACATCTATGTCAATGTCTGGTCAACCACTAGTGACAACTGTTATAAGAAAGAGAAGATGGAGATATGTTGGGCACACCTTGAGGAGAAATGTCTGGTCAACCACTAGTGACAACTGTTATAAGAAAGAGAAGATGGAGATATGTTGGGCACACCTTGAGGAGAAATGTCTGGTCAACCACTAGTGACAACTGTTATGAGAAAGAGAAGATGGAGATATGTTGGACACACCTTGAGGAGAAATGATCAACGAATATCAAAGCAGGCATTGAAGTGGGATGCAAAGGGTTCAAGAAAGAGAGGTCGACCTAAGAAGACACTGAAACGAACTTTGCTGAGAGAGGCAGGAAATATAGGTCTCAATTGATTGGAGGAGATTGAGCGAGTTGCCGAGGATAGAGCGGTATGGAGAAATTACTTGCAGGCCCTATGTAACGTATAAGGGTATGAGAGGAATTATTATTATTATTATTATATCTATAGTCTATATCTATAATCTAATCTATATATATATATATATGTGTGTGTGTGTGTGTGTGTGGGTGGAAAAAAATGAAAATCGTGGCATATCCTTTACAGAAATTCGCCATTAACTATGGTAAATCAGTCGTCGATTATCTAGGCACCACTTATACGTTCAGTAGTTTGTCATTGTTTTCTGAACGGTGAGATCTACTTTCACCTTCCGTAAAAAATCCACGCCGATCCAATTTGCTTCCAATTTGCTTCCAATTTACCAGTCGCGGTGTTTGAACCAGGAACGCTTGGGATGTGACGGAGCTCACTACAGCGTAAGCTACAGACGCTCACTATATATATATGTAAATTAGTGTATAAATTAGTGAATATAAGTGTTACAGAAGAGCAATGCGTATATCATGGACAGAGAAGAGAACAAATAGATCTATGGAGAAAGAACTCAAAATCAAAGAAAACTGGCTTTATGCTACAATAAGAAAATTGAAGTGTTTTGGACATATAAAAGAGGCTGAAGGGTTGGAGAAGACCATTAACATCAATTCTGGGATTCTTCCGAAAGGATTAATTCTTATTTTTCATGTTTGTTGGCCTCAGCTTGATATAACCAATAAAAGGTTCGCCTTAGGTTGAAAGGCGCGTGCCTCGGCTTAAAGAGGATTTAATCCCCTACTCAACAAACAAACAAGAGAAGACCATTATGGAAGAAGGTATACCGACAAAAAGGTGAAGAGGAAGATCACGGAGAAGATGGATTCAGGATGTAACTGATTGTTTGAGCATGACGGCTGCAGAGACAGGACATCTGATCTATGAGAGAAATAAATTACCAAGGACTGTTACGGCAGCAAAGTTCTGCTCAGGACAAGCTACTTGATGATGATGATGATGTAAAGAAAAAGTTTATCCTGTCTATAAATCATACCTGCATGGTTTCGTTTAGTCCTGAACTCACGTTGTTTACACTAATTTGTCATCAAGGATTGTCACAATCTTTCAAACAAAACATGAACCACGAAATAATATCCGAAAGATGTACGCATCTACACACAACACACACAGCGATTCGTGGCTGTGTGTTGTGCACGAGCCCAAAACACGATAACAATACTGCTAACTACACATATGGTGATGCCGTGTTGAAGTGTTGACCCAGTTTTTAGCCATGGAGACACACGCGCTATCCACACGCTGCACTAGAGATATGTCAATCAGGTTCTAGCGGTATTGATTTGTCAAGTCCACCAGGAATTTAGTCTTGCCTGTTCGGATTTTTTATGGTTTCTATAACAACAGAACTAAACAAGACACACGTTTATTTACACACTGGTAGTTAATAACCAAGTGCTGCGTCCCATTCATTTAAATAAGATTGTAAGCGTTACATAACCTACACAGATGATACCGATACTATTCTTCGAAGATCGACCGCACAGGGATGTGAACGCCGTTCATAATTAAGATAATACTCAAGAACTACTCGGATTCTAAATTGTAATACTATTCACGGTCTATAAGTACACTCCATATTATTATGGATCTACATCGGACGATAACATGGTGACCGACCACATTGAGAAACACTGCTAGGAATGAATGAAGGAGAGGAGAGGTTGACAGCAGCAATCCAGATTCCATCCAAGCACTAAAAAAAAAAACCCAGGCTATTTGATAAGGTAATGTGACGAGAGACTCGAGTCGTGTGTTATGTGTGTGTATACGCTTGTTCAATATCGCGATAAATCGAAATATACCGTCACAAAGTGGACGTTTGAGAGGAAAATATGGTGTGCGGGGAAATTTCGCTCCGGGCAGGCATCTGTTGCCAACATTAGGGCATCGCGTGAGATGACGACACAGAAGTGTGTACCGTTTTGTCCGTAGTGGGAGAGAATATACACGCCGCACGGGTTAGCTGTTGTAGTGTGTTATAGCCCGTTCAACTTGTCATGCACACAATTTAAAATTTCTATCTTTGTAACCATTTGATTAAATAATTTGATAAATTGCATGTGAACTACACATGCAGCGTCGTGCGGTATATGTTCTTAGTATGATGCAAGTCTTCGAATAACCTTCGATTGTGATTAGTTTTTAAACTGCATAAAATGTACTATAATACTAAATGGTAGATATCAATATCGGAATAACATAGACCGTCCGTGTATTGCCTGGGCTCACGGTCAAGTGAGCCAGACTTTTTGGGATGGTGTGTAATTATGGTGCAGGATGAGGCGATGAACAAATGTGACGAAAGGACAAGCTAGCCAGAACCGGTTTAAATAGTAAATATACAAAACACAATGCGTACCTGGCAACTTGTTCGATGAGGTTTTTATTTTAAACAAATTTGCTGTTGGTATCTTGGACACCCTGTAGCAGTCCTCTTTCTTGTCTCCAATCCTGTTTGCCTCACAGCGTCAGGTCAAGAAGAGATTTCTAAGACAGGCCCTTGTGTGCGCTTCGTAGATAGTCTCTTTCGTCGCCTCTGTTATCTCTGAGATCCATCTTTTGCGTGGCCGGCCTTTTGCTTTGTACCGGAGCAACATTGATCTTTGAGGTGCACTGTCTGTTGGTAATCCGCTTATGTGGCCGAACCATAAAATTTGTTGTTTCTTGATGAAGTCTAGTACTGATGTTGTACCCACTTTTTTTCCTTATGTCTTCATTTCTCAACCGGTCTCTTCTTGTTACCCCAGCATTCTGCGTAGACACTTCATCTCTGTTGTGACTAGTTTTCTTCTATCATTTGTTGTCAGTGTCCATGTTTGGCACTGGTAGCATAATGTGGGGAGAAAGATTGTACCGAGACATAAAAACTGTTTCTATTTTCTCTCCGTTAATAACAATGTACCATACCACATCACTATTATTACAAAACTACAAATAATTAAACCAACCAAAGCTTAGACATAACAAATCAAATACGAAATAGAATAATTAACTACACACAAACCTCTGTCATCAACACATATACCACACGCAACCTGCTCTCATACGCAGTTGCAGCGTCATATTCACCGTGTAACAAATAACTGTACAGATCACGATTTGTTAAAGATTGCGTAGTACAAGTTTCGAACATAGCGCTTGACGATCTTCTGGCGATCCTATATTATTTAAAAAAATTAAACAGCGTAATGCTCGTGCATTGTAGTGATCAGATAGCTGACAGTGGTTCTCAAAGTGTGTGCACAGGCGTTCCAGTATGCCCGGTGATATCCCCAGTGGTGATATTCCTAGGTGGTGATATTCCTAGGTGGTGATATTCCTAGGTGTGTCCTAGGAAATCCCAGATCATTGGTGGGCAACGAGGTGAGAGCGGCACCATGGTAAAAATCGCCAATACACATCAAACCCATGCTTTTCATATGCAGAAATTAAATTATGAATAAAGTTAGGTAGCATACTCAAATTATTTCTGTATTTCTTTGTTTTTTGCATCTTATTTATTACGTTTTTGTGTATAGTGCGCCTACGTTTTTGTGTATAGTGCGCCTACGTTTTTATGTATAGTGCGCCTACGTTTTTATGTATAGTGCGCCTACGTTTTTATGTATAGTGCGCCTACGTTTTTGTGTATAGTGCGCCTACGTTGTTGTGTATAGTGCGCCTACGTTTTTGTGTATAGTGCGCCTACGTTGTTGTGTATAGTGCGCCTACGTTTTTGTGTATAGTGCGCCTACGTTTTTGTGTATAGTGCGCCTACGTTTTTATGTATAGTGCGCCTACGTTGTTGTGTATAGTGCGCCTACGATTTTGTGTATAGTGCGCCTACGATTTTATGTATAGTGCGCCTACGATTTTGTGCAGGGCTTCAAGTGTGCTCCTTGAGAGCCACTGAGATAGCAGGTTCAGTTTGAACCAATCAATGATCGAGGAATGCTATTGCCAGGAAGTCTGACAATGGTACCAGCATGACGTTTCACGCACTAACTAGACCCTACACGCGAGAACATGTTATGTCTCGTCTCCAGTCACGGCAATTTATTTTATTATTTTTAAAATTTCAAATAGTATCTGTAAACGTGCAGATACTATTATCAGTTATTTGAGGACTATCGTCATAGCACTCCAGACACGCCTATAGGTGCTTCGATCTCCTCCTCAACAAATACAGTAGCGTCCAGCGGCCCAACACACCAGTTCCATGTTGATTAACCAATCTCTTCTTGGGCCTGCGAGGCAAGTAGAACATCATGGATGGAACAAAAGCGTCAAAATAAAAGGCAGTAAAACTCCCCACAAGTGCAAGCAGTATCGGCTCGTGGTAATTTGTTTTTGATGGGCCCGGCAAAAATTTCGAAAATATTGGGGTTTTGGAGTATTTACTATTTCTTGTCTAATCCGGAAGTTATTACCCTTTCTCTCTCTCTCTCTCTCTCTCTCTCTCTCTCTCTCTCTCTGTAATTCTCTCTCGAGCGCGCGATCACCGCTTATACTGATGTACCAGATTTCCCCATAAATTCTGATTTCATGTGGAAATCTGATTCATGCAGCATTAGCATGGATGTATTTCGTCACACTTTTAGCTCCATTTAGAGCCCTGGTGCTTATCCTTCGGCGATGTGTCCGGTTTTAGCTAGCGTTTCTTGGTTCGCTCTCCGTCGCCTCGGCTGTCCCCAACCAAACTGCAAGGCACAGTTTGCTATTTTCTTTAGGTAGCTACCCTTGACAACCTTCCCTCCCGGGTTGTTGAGCGTCATCTGCCCAGTTTACCAGTCTTTTTTTGGACTGCTTGGTTTTCCTGCCGTCCAGTTTTGTGTACGGTTTGCTCCACTAGCCTTTGATTGTCCCCAATCAACTACAAGGCAGTTGTAGTTATCTGCAAGGGGAAACGCGGTTATTGCTCTCTGGATGGAGACCCCGTCTTCGACGCTCGCTACCTCGAGTTTCTTTTTGGTGCCCATTCGCCCATTTCTGCTTGTGCCCTCGTCCACCGACTGAGGCCGGTCCTTTTTTCCGCCATTTGTGTTCATATTGTTCTACTGGGCGATACGTTACCCACTATTCACTGTGCACAGTGCATAGTTTATCACCATTCGGTAGGAACTTTTGCACTGGATTTAAGTCTCTGCTGGGCTTTCCAGTTTTTCTACACTATTTGGTCGTCCGCTCACCCCTACGTTTGCCACGCTTTTTCATCGCTCTATCATCAGCACCGTGCATGTCTGCACCGGTGGGCTCCCTGTCTATCGTCCGTGTGCGTGTTCGCTCTACTTTGGTGCCTGCTCACCGTGTTTATCTGTTTTCTCACCGTGCTCACATTTACTATGCCTCAATACTGTCATGACACGCAACTCAATTCGAGCTCCCACCTCGTGGCTTCGAGTTTCGCCCGATATGGGCCCAGTCTCTTCTCTGGATGCACCCTTCATCCCTTTATGTTTATTTGTTCAGCTTTTCCCATCGACCGGGAGAGATGTGCATTAATAGTCACTCTGGGATTCTACTCGTCTGTGTTGAGCGGATCTCATCCAATGTAACTGCGTCTGCATCACTACTTATACCAGAGTAGCTCTCCCTCGATCCCTACGCGCTTAGCCAGATAAGAACTGTTGTCTGTTTCCATGGTCACCACGTGGAGGTGGGGTAGGATCTCGGTTAGTGCCAGCTCACTAATCCTGGCGCGACGTTGTCCCTATGTGCGTTAGACCCCATTACCCCGTTTAGGAAAAGAACAAACGCTTATGTTCTGCAAAAGCTTGATACTAAAGAGAGTTGGTTATTAAATAATATAAAATCAAGAACAAACGCTTATGTTCTGCAACAGCTTGATACTAAAGAGAGTTGACTATTAAATAATATAAAATCAAGAACAAACGCTTATGTTCTGCAACACTGATACTAAAGAGAGTTGGTTATTAAATAATATAAAATCAAGAACAAACGCTTATGTTCTGCAACAGCTTGATACTAAAGAGAGTTGGTTATTAAATAATATAAAATCAAGAACAAACGCTTATGTTCTGCAACAGCTTGATACTAAAGAGAGTTGACTATTAAATAATATAAAATCAAGGACAAATGCTTCTGTTCTGCAACAGCTTGATACTAAAGAGAGTTGACTATTAAATAATATAAAATCAAGGACAATACTAAAGAAAGTTGGTTATTAAATAATATAAAATCAAGGACAATACTAAAGAAAGTTGGTTATTAAATAATATAAAATCAAGGATAATTAGATATTTCGGACACATCAAATGACAGGAGCGCCTAGAGAATATATTTTTTAACTTGTCTGTAACACAAATTGAAAATACAGCACCCACGACAACAAACCACGAACTTGTGACAGATCAGGGCATCGTAAACATATTGCCATTATGTCTCCGTATGTAGTCGTCCATATGTTAGTGGTTTATTTTATTCATCACTCCTGTTTGTTCATTTGCTTGATAAAGGCCTTGTTGGTCGAAACGTTGCTGTATATTGTCATTGTTTTTGTAATTTGTAAAACTACAGTAGTTTGTTGTTATTACGTGTTTCGCCATTAAAAGGTAAACTCAAGTTGTTTGTTTGTTTATTAAGGGATTAAAGCCTCTTTAAGCCGAGGCACGCCCTTTCAACCTAAGGCGAACCTTTTAATGGTTATATCAGAGCGTGTAGGCCAACAAACATGAAAATAAGAATTAACTCCTTTCGGAGAATCCAAGATTATATAAGAAGGTTTGTTATTTAATACCATTACTTTCTATAATTTTATACTATTTTTATATAAAATTGGGGATTCAATCGATAATTAAACGAACTATTTGAGCTAGAGTCCTCGTTTATCTGAGAAGTAGTTTGGCTGCGTAAGAATAAATATATCTTCCGGCGAATGAAAATGACATTGTTTTGGCAATTATTATTGCAATAGCGATCTAAGGTCAGAGGTCGCAATGTAGGAACTTGTAAACTAGCTCCAGAAATAGTGTAAGGCACAATGCTTGAAGTATTAGAGGCTTCAGTATATATACTATATTTTAATAAGGAGATATTATATAAATATCAGGATTTTATATTATTCTGATATAATATTTATATTTTAGTGTTATATATTCAACTGTCAAAGCTAATCAGTGTCAAATTAAAAGTAATTATTACGAAAAAATAATTTCTAAAATAATAAGTACACGTTAATTCTTTTGGTTTGGTAGGACGGTTCTTACTGGCCCCTAATGACCAGAGGCGTATACTAATTAGGGGTAAAGATTATGAATTTCAAATTTCAGACTTTGTATGATATTTTAGAGTTATATATCAATTTTCAAAGCTAATCAATATCTCGTTGAAAGTAATAATTATGAACAAATAATGTCTAAAATAATAAGTACAGGATACTCAATATTTTTGGTGGGGCCGAGCCCCACTGGCCCTTAATGACAAGCCGCCCCTGAGTGCAAGTATACATTGCCCACACTGTACAAGAACATTTCAGGCCCGCATCGGGCTGACTAGTCACCTACGCACACAGAACAAACATAACGCAACTACATTTCCTTGGATGAAAATTTGTGTGGTCATCATCACTCGTGATGGACGAGCATCATCATCAATCAATCTCTTAACAAATTTGAGTATGTCGTTCTTTTCGGGCTGCTGCAAATATCGACACCCATCGTTCTCAATCTGTTCAGCGACTGGGTTTCACAATCCTGGAACCCCTCTGCTCTAATGTTTTACGGAAGAATGCTGAAAATTCAATGGACAGCTAAGAAAACAAATGATGAAAATTTAAAATAGGTCTGCACAAAAGAAACCTTATCAAAAGAATAAGAATCAGACAATCACGGTTTTTGCGGGTATATAATGCAAAGAGAAAGTTTAGAACATTTGGTGACAACGCGTAACATTCAGGGAAGGAGAGATCGTGGAAGACAGAGGTAGATGTTGAATGGTCTGACATCTTGGTTCGACAAAAGATCGACGTCAGAACAGATTAACTGCACCACGGAGATAGAGTTGTAGAGAGACATGATCGCCTACGCCGGCAGGCACGACACTCGATTGAAGACATAATCGCCTACACCGGCAGGTACGACACTTGATTGAAGACATGATCGCCTACGCCGGCAGGTACGACACTTGATTGATTGTTTGAAACGTGCAGATAGTATGATGAATCCAAATATTGATTAGTGTGACGCCATTACACTACTACTAAATCAATAAATGATTTGTCTCACTTGATGTCAAACGGAACTAGATGTTCAGTGTATTACACTTGTCTCACTTGATATCAAACGGAACTAGATGTTCAGTGTATTACACTTGTCTCACTTGATATCAAACGGAACTAGATGTTCAGTGTATTACACTTGTCTCACTTGATGTCAAACAGAACTAGATGTTCAGTGTATTACACTTGTCTCACTTGATATCAAACGGAACTAGATGTTCAGTGTATTACACTTGTCTCACTTGATGTCAAACAGAACTAGATGTTCAGTGTATTACACTTGTCTCACTTGATATCAAACGGAACTAGATGTTCAGTGTATTCGCTCAGAAAGAGCAAATGGGTTAAAGCCATATAAACCATCATTATGCGCAACCTTTAACATCTGTCGGCTTATATAGGCAAAACTAGCAAAATGCTTAGTCACCGTTTCCGCCAGCACTTACGTGATATACGTCAATGCTATGTGACCCCTGTAGCCACTCATTTCAATGGAACTGACCATTTGGGAGGTCACGATATCCAGGTTACAGCTTTCCGATCATGTTCCTCTGGTGATCGAGGGTCGATTTGCCCTAGAGAATTGTTTTGTATAGCTATATTGTACCTTGCGGCCTCATGGACTCAACACACTACATTCCTATGCTGTTTAGTACTTTCTCTTCTCATGCTCCATATGCTATATGTGTATATGTTAAATGTATATATGTTCTATATATATGTATATATATTATTTGTATTGTTTATCTTCTTTTTCCACTTCTAGTTTTTTTTTCATTTATTTCGTTATTCGTTTTTAGTCACATATTTTCATTTTAGAATAGATATGATTAATTGTTGTAGTCTGCATGTTGTGTGCTGTGCAAGAAGTAGAATTCTTCACTTCTGTTGTAGTCTGCATGTTGTGTGCTGTCAAGAGTAGAATTCTTCACTTCTGTTGTAGTCTGCATGTTGTGTGCTGTGCAAGAAGTAGAATTCTTCACTTCTGTTGTAGTCTGCATGTTGTGTGCTGTGCAAGAAGTAGAATTCTTCACTTCTGTTGTAGTCTGCATGTTGTGTGCTGTGCAAGAAGTAGAATTCTTCACTTCTGTTGTAGTCTGCATGTTGTGTGCTGTGCAAGAAGTAGAATTCTTCACTTCTGTTGTATCCTATGCTTGATAAAGGCCTTTTGGTCGAAACGTTGCTGTGTATTGTCATTGTTTTTGTATTTTGTAAAACTACGATACTTTGTTTGTATGTGTTTCGACATCTGTTAGGGGAAGACTGGACACCAATGGTTTTTTTCGAAGCGATACGACGTATGTGCAACAACTTACAACCAATATCAATGCCTTTTTCGAAGCGATACGACGTATGTGCAACAACTTACAACCAATATCAATGCCTTTTTCGAAGCGATACGACGTATGTGCAACAACTTACAACCAATATCAATGCCTTTTTCCTTGCACTGCTTTCCTTCGATTTCTTTATTGAATCAACAGTTCTGTTTAAACAAAACAAAACAAAAACACATATCAACAATGTCAAACTAAAAGAGAAAATATTACTAGTCTCCAATTATGTCAACGGTAGTGAGTTCGATCACAACCCAAGCGTATCTGGTTCAAACTCAGCGGCAGGTAGTTTGAAAGCAAATTCGTTTCCGTGGGATTTTTACGAAAGGTAAAAAAAAGCAATAGCAAACTACTGAACGTGTAAGTGGTGCCTAGAAAATCAACGACTCGTTTAATGTTGTTGATGTTGACGTACTGTAAAGGATATATTTGCCACAATTTTCATTTTTAACTCACGTGAATCTACTGTCCTGGGCAAGCGTGTGTTCATGACAACGATAAAGCGGACATGCTTCCGTCGAAATCATCAATTGTTAGGAAGTTTAGGATGGATAAGGCGGATGTTCTTAGGTCTCTTGACGATCTCCTGTTTGATGAGGACACTATACGTTGGATCAATAGAGCGATATAGCGAGTTTGGAATTATCCGTAGTACAAGTAGTGCTGGTTGCTTGATGGCCAAAGATAGAAGCGTGTTTAACCAGCGAGCCACAGAAACCATCAGTATGCATCATCATCATCCCCAGCTGTCGTGCCGGCTGGCGTAGGCAATCATGGATCTTCATAAATCTCTGTCGTTAGTGTTTGCTATCCACTCAGATGTTGCAACCTCGATTTTACCGGTTGTCACAATGTGTTCTAAACCTCTCTTCCTCATCATATGTCTGAAAAGGATGACTGCCTCTTTTGTATAGTGATGATAAGCTTAATCTGTGTCTTGATCTCATTCAACACCTCAACATTAGTCATTTTAGAAGTCAATGGGATTCTCATCATTCTTCTCTAAAACCACATCTCTGTGGACCTCAGAGTTTTTTCGATATGTATGTTCATTGTCCATGACTCGCATCTGTATGTCAGTATTGGTTCTATGTAGCACTGAATAACTCGCATTCTGATCGGGATTGACAAGGACTTGTTGCATATAAATGCTTCTCATTTTCATGAACGATGTTTTCGCTTGCTCTATTCTGCTTTCATTTCTGATCGGCATCTGCCATCTGATGTTACCAAGACTCTGAGGTATTTAAATTGCTGCACTAGTTTTAGATCAGTCCCATTTACCGTGATGGTGCATTTACCTACCAATCAAAATCTGTTGAGTGAGACTTTGTAAAACGGTAATGAGAGAGCGGACAGGATTGCATCAACAGCAAATATTGTTGGGGAGTTGAAGATGGATAAGGGGGATATTCTTCGGTCTCTTCGAGACTCTCTGTTGGATGAGGACACTAAAATCGATGTTGAATCGATCAAGCGATTTAGGCAGTTTGGAGTTACCCGTTGTTCAAGTCGAACTGGATGGCTGAGAGGCAGAGTGAGAGGTGTGTTTAATCAGCGAGCCACAGGAACCATCAGTATACATACTCTTCGATATCTGTTGGGGGAGACTGAGCACACATGAGTCTGCCCGGAGTGCAATGACGTCAGTCTAGTAACCAATAACCATGAGTGAGACTGAGCACCTATGGGTCTACCAGGAGTACTGTGATGTCAGTACATTAACCAATAACTAACTAATCAACGTAATGTATTTTGTGTGAATTTATTTTTTTTAACTTCACGGTAATGTTTTCTATTTATAGCACTGGCTAACCTAAACTTCCGGTCATGGAAGCTATCCGGAAATAGCTTTTTACGTCCCTTTCATGGGCACGTGTAATCATTTTGCAATAAATGATTGAAAAATATTTGCAAGAGAAAATTTCTTAACGAATTTTGTTAGTCGCATAAAGTGAAGCATATAAGCGTAGCATGAGAAATGGCTAATGGGGGACATTGTTTCTACAAATGTGCATTATTTAGAAGGAAATTCTTGTTAACTGATTGACTGACTGACTGATTGATTGACTGATTGATTGATTGATTGACTGATTGATTGATTGATTGACTGATTGATTGATTGAAAGGACCATCATCATTGCACATTGCCGAGTAACCATGTGTGCTCTGATCTTTTTTTTACAAAGGAAGATCTCAACGGAAGAACACGAGCTAGGTATCACCGGCGAGGGAGCCCGATGTAATTTTTCTTCTTTTTCCTTTTCTTCTAACGCTCCATATCAACAACTTGTTAACCACTCTTTGTGATTTGTATGTGATCAAAGTCTAAGAGCGAATGTACGTTGTGCCAGTTATGCGCCTAGCACATCCAATTTCTGCTACGCTTTTTGTTTGCTATGATACATTCCCTATTCCTCTACATTAGTCGCCTCTTACGACATGTCTTTAGTTCGCAGTGTTACTATTTATTTTTTTTTCAATTTGAGGGCCCCGACAGCCCACGGGAGAGGAAAATGACTAAAGATATAGAAAACAAGTTGAATGCATTTCAAAACAGATGTCTGCGAAAAATGATGAACATAAAATAGAACAAATTCAGGAGAAGTGATGAAATCAGAGAAATGTCTGGTCAACCACTAGTAACAACTGTTATAAGAAGGAGAAGATGGAGATATGTTGTACACACATTGAGAAGAAATGTCCGGTCAACCACTAGTAACAACTTTTATAAGAAGGAGAAGATGGAAATATGTTGTACACACATTGAGAAGAAATGTCTGGTCAACCACTAGTAACAACTGTTATAAGAAGGAGAAGATGGAGATATGTTGGACACACCTTGTGAAGAAATGTCTGGTCAGCCACTAGTAACAACTGTTATAAGAAGGAGAAGATGGAGATATGTTGTACACACATTGAGAAGAAATGTCTGATCAACCACTAGTAACAACTTTTATAAGAAGGAGAAGATGGAAATATGTTGTACACACATTGAGAAGAAATGTCTGGTCAACCACTAGTAACAACTGTTATAAGAAGGAGAAGATTGAGATATGTTGTACACACATTGAGAAGAAATATCCGGTCAAGCCACTAGTAACAACTGTTATAAGAAGGAGAAGATGGAGATATGTTGGACACACCTTGTGAAGAAATGTCTGGTCAGCCACTAGTAACAACTGTTATAAGAAGGAGAAGATGGAGATATGTTGGACACACATTGAGAAGACATTTTCAAAGAATATGAAAGCAGGCATTAAAGTGGGATGCAAAGGATTCAAGAACGAGAGGTCGACTTAGGGAGACCCTGAAACGAACTTTGCTGAGAGAGACAGGAAATTTTGGGTCTCATTCCGTTGAGGAAATTAAGAGACTTTCCCAGGATAGAGCGGATTGGAGAAATTACTTGCAGGCCCTATGTAACGTATATATTTTTTTCGATCCAGAAGCACTTGAGCTTTCAGCTGTTCGGCTCGATGTCATGGACATTGTAACCCTTCGGTTCGGTGCCACGAACACTGTCAATCTGGAGAACCTGTGGCTTTTCTGCCTGCCCGCGGAATTGAACCGCACTCACAGGGAGCTTGTCACCCGTCCTCCAACGCCATACTAACACGCTGGGCAGGCGGGCCATGTAACGTATAACGGTACGAGAGGAATTATTATTATTATTATTATTATTATTAACACCATGATGTATAAAGGAAATTATATTTTTATGCCCGTATTTTTCATTAACCAACGGAACACGATAGATGATGCTGTCAACAACACGCCTGTCAACTAAACTAAACTAAATATTGGTTCACCTGCACCAAGTTAAAGCTTGGACGATTTGAGAGTCGTTATGATCTGAAACAATTCCACTCCAACTGAGAAACTTGATCCTGGGAGCATGCGGCTACACAGTAAATGCACTAACCACTACGCTCCCGCTGTTCTCTGTTCAAGATATCAATCAAGTAACAGCCTGTCGGTGTCAACGATTAGACAAAATAGGATTTGAGAAAACAACCAAGAACGCTTGATAACGACATTTTGGTCGAAACGTCGTTGTATCTTGGTTTTGTACTTTGTAAAACTATATTACTTTCTTTTACGTATTCCATCACCTTATATAAACATACCGACTGAGATATAGCGACTGAGATATACCGACTGAGATATACCGACTGAGATATACCGACTGAGATATACCGACTGTGATGATGTAATATTTGTCTCTTATACAAACATACCGACTGAGATGAACTAATATTTGCTTGTTCGATTGCTTCTTAACTCTTTGACTCTGTAATGTTATTTTCGTCTTTGCTTATTTATATGGTTATAAATACTGGAAAAGCAGGTAATAATAATAATAATAATAATAATAATTCATATCGTACAGTTACACGTTACATGGGGCTTGCAAGTCATTTCTCCATACTGCTATCTCCTAGGCAACTCGCTCAATCTCTTCCATGGAATTGAGTCCAAAATGTTTTCCCGCTTTCAACAAAGTTCGTTCTCGGGGTTTCTCTACGGCGACCTTCCCTTTCTTGAACCCTTTGCATCCCACTTCAATGTCTGCTTTGATATTCTTTGATCATTCATGGTTTCTCTACGGCGTCTTCCCTTTCTTGAATCCGTTGCATCCCACTTCAATGTCTGCTTTTATATTCTTTGATCATTTCTTCTCAAGGTGTGCCCAATATATCTCCATCTTCTCCTTCTTATAACAGTTGCTACTAGTGGTTGACCAGACATTTCTCTGATTTCATCACTTCTTCTGAATTTGTCCCATTTTATGTTCATTATTTTTCGCAAACATCTATTTTCAAATGCATTCAACTTGCTTTCTATATATTTAGTCATTTTCCAACTCTCGCTGGCATATGTTAGGATTGATACAACATTTGAATTGAAAATTCGTAATTTAGTTTTAATACTATTTAACTTGCAGTTCCATATTTTATTTAGACTTTTAAAAGCTGATGTTGCTTTGCCAATTCGTAACTAATTTCATTTTTTAACATTTCCTGTGCAATCAAAATTGCTATAGGTGTCTTCCTTATATTTCTTTTTTCATATCATATCTTCAGGCCAACTTTTGATGCTTTAAATGTCTTCATTATATTTGTCTTTTCATAGCGTATCTGCAAGTGCAACTTTTGATGCTATAGATGACAAATTATCTGTTTTTCAAGACAGCATATCTTAGTTGCTTTTACTTAACTCATTGTGGACCAAACGCCATACTACGTGACTTTGGGTTGAATGTCTTTTTACCAAGAGCCACACTAAAGGGCGGTTTTATTCTAAAAGGAAATGGCTTGTAAAAACATGGCTCTTGCCCTGGTTCACTGAGAGTTAACAAGGCAATATTATCTGCACAAATATACATCTTTTAGTTGATTATTTTCTACCCAATCGATGCAAGTTTAGCCCCAGCAGCAGTTTCTCATTAACGAGGCAATGGCCATTCCTAACAATAGCAGAGATAGAATACAGCTTTACTTCGGTTTCAACTATAAACCAGTAGCTGTGCCCATCACCAATGCGGACTGTACATTGTGAACCATCATATAGGCTTTTGACAATGTTTATTTTTTTTGTGGCTGGTATTTCATAGTATCTCTGAATATTCCCCCGTGAGATTATGTGTAGACTATCAAATACCTTTTTTGCCCGAGTGGTTGCCGGAGCTCAAATTTGGGGTGTAAAGAATAGAACCACTGTTACCTGCCATGCATGTCGTAAGAGGCGACTAAGGAGGTTTGGCTGAAATCGGATGCACGTGTCCTAAACGTGTAGAAGTCTATGCGTTTAGGGGCCTACCAAACCAATGTGCAACGTATACACATTCTTGGCAAAGATTAAACATATCACAAAGAATGATTAAAATTGATCGTAAAGAACGAACGCAAAGAAGAAATACCTTTTTCAAATCGATGAAACACGCATACCCAGTGTATTTACCCAGTGTGTTCTGCAACAGCTTGATACTAAAGAGAGTTGACTATTAAATAATATAAAATCAAGGACAATACTAAAGAAAGTTGGTTATTAAATAATATAAAATCAAGGACAATACTAAAGAAAGTTGGTTATTAAATAATATAAAATCAAGGATAATTAGATATTTCGGACACATCAAATGACAGGAGCGCCTAGAGAATATATTTTTTTTAACTTGTCTGTAACACAAATTGAAAATACGGCACCCACACGACAACAAACCACGAACTTGTGACAGATCAGGGCATCGTAAACATATTGCCATTATGTCTCCGTATGTAGTCGTCCATATGTTAGTGGTTTATTTTATTCGTCACTCCTGTTTGTTCATTTGCTTGATAAAGGCCTTGTTGGTCGAAACGTTGCTGTATATTGTCATTGTTTTTGTAATTTGTAAAACTACAGTAGTTTGTTGTTATTACGTGTTTCGCCATTAAAAGGGTAAACTACAAGTTGTTTGTTTGTTTATTAAGGGATTAAAGCCTCTTTAAGCCGAGGCACGCCCTTTCAACCTAAGGCGAACCTTTTAATGGTTATATCAGAGCGTGTAGGCCAACAAACATGAAAAATAAGAATTAACTCCTTTCGGAGAATCCAAGATTATATAAGAAGGTTTGTTATTTAATACCATTACTTTCTATAATTTTATACTATTTTTATATAAAATTGGGATTCAATCGATAATTAAACGAACTATTTGAGCTAGAGTCCTCGTTTATCTGAGAAGTAGTTTGGCTGCGTAAGAATAAATATATCTTCCGGCGAATGAAAATGACATTGTTTTGGCAATTATTATTGCAATAGCGATCTAAGGTCAGAGGTCGCAATGTAGGAACTTGTAAACTAGCTCCAGAAATAGTGTAAGGCACAATGCTTGAAGTATTAGAGGCTTCAGTATATATACTATATTTTAATAAGGAGATATTATATAAATATCAGGATTTTATATTATTCTGATATAATATTTATATTTTAGTGTTATATATTCAACTGTCAAAGCTAATCAGTGTCAAATTAAAAGTAATTATTACGAAAAAAAATATTTCTAAAATAATAAGTACAAGTTAATTCTTTTTGGTTTGGTAGGACGTTCTTACTGGCCCTAATGACCAGAGGCGTATACTAATTAGGGGTAAAAGATTATGAATTTCAAATTTCAGACTTTGTATGATATTTTAGAGTTATATATCAATTTTCAAAGCTAATCAATATCTCGTTGAAAGTAATAATTATGAACAAATAATGTCTAAAATAATAAGTACAGGATACTCAATATTTTTGGTGGGGCCGAGCCCCACTGGCCCTTAATGACAAGCCGCCCCTGAGTGCAAGTATACATTGCCCACACTGTACAAGAACATTTCAGGCCCGCATCGGGCTGACTAGTCACCTACGCACACACAGACAAACATAACGCAACTACATTTCCTTGGATGAAAATTGTGTGGTCATCATCACTCGTGATGGACGAGCATCATCATCAATCAATCTCTTAACAAATTTGGTATGTCGTTCTTTTCGGGCTGCACCAATATCGACACCCATCGTTCTCAATCTGTTCAGCGACTGGGTTTCACAATCCTGGAACCCCTCTGCTCTAATGTTTTACGGAAGAATGCTGAAAATTCAATGGACAGCTAAGAAAACAAATGATGAAAATTTAAAATAGGTCTGCACAAAAGAAACCTTATCAAAAGAATAAGAATCAGACAATCACGGTTTTTGCGGGTATATAATGCAAAGAGAAAGTTTAGAACATTTGGTGACAACGCGTAACATTCAGGGAAGGAGAGATCGTGGAAGACAGAGGTAGATGTTGAATGGTCTGACATCTTGGTTCGACAAAAGATCGACGTCAGAACAGATTAACTGCACCACGGAGATAGAGTTGTAGAGAGACATGATCGCCTACGCCGGCAGGCACGACACTCGATTGAAGACATAATCGCCTACACCGGCAGGTACGACACTTGATTGAAGACATGATCGCCTACGCCGGCAGGTACGACACTTGATTGATTGTTTGAAACGTGCAGATAGTATGATGAATCCAAATATTGATTAGTGTGACGCCATTACACTACTACTAAATCAATAAATGATTTGTCTCACTTGATGTCAAACGGAACTAGATGTTCAGTGTATTACACTTGTCTCACTTGATATCAAACGGAACTAGATGTTCAGTGTATTACACTTGTCTCACTTGATATCAAACGGAACTAGATGTTCAGTGTATTACACTTGTCTCACTTGATGTCAAACAGAACTAGATGTTCAGTGTATTACACTTGTCTCACTTGATATCAAACGGAACTAGATGTTCAGTGTATTACACTTGTCTCACTTGATGTCAAACAGAACTAGATGTTCAGTGTATTACACTTGTCTCACTTGATATCAAACGGAACTAGATGTTCAGTGTATTCGCTCAGAAAGAGCAAATGGGTTAAAGCCATATAAACCATCATTATGCGCAACCTTTAACATCTGTCGGCTTATATAGGCAAAACTAGCAAAATGCTTAGTCACCGTTTCCGCCAGCACTTACGTGATATACGTCAATGCTATGTGACCCTGTAGCCACTCATTTCAATGGAACTGACCATTTGGGAGGTCACGATATCCAGGTTACAGCTTTCCGATCATGTTCCTCTGGTGATCGAGGTCGATTGCCCTAGAGAATTGTTTTGTATAGCTATATTGTACCTTGCGGCCTCATGGACTCAACACACTACATTCCTATGCTGTTTAGTACTTTCTCTTCTCATGCTCCATATGCTATATGTGTATATGTTAAATGTATATATGTTCTATATATATGTATATATATTATTTGTATTGTTTATCTTCTTTTTTCCACTTCTAGTTTTTGCATTTATTTCGTTATTCGTTTTTAGTCACATATTTTCATTTTAGAATAGATATGATTAATTGTTGTAGTCTGCATGTTGTGTGCTGTGCAAGAAGTAGAATTCTTCACTTCTGTTGTAGTCTGCATGTTGTGTGCTGTGCAAGAAGTAGAATTCTTCACTTCTGTTGTAGTCTGCATGTTGTGTGCTGTGCAAGAAGTAGAATTCTTCACTTCTGTTGTAGTCTGCATGTTGTGTGCTGTGCAAGAAGTAGAATTCTTCACTTCTGTTGTAGTCTGCATGTTGTGTGCTGTGCAAGAAGTAGAATTCTTCACTTCTGTTGTAGTCTGCATGTTGTGTGCTGTGCAAGAAGTAGAATTCTTCACTTCTGTTGTATCCTATGCTTGATAAAGGCCTTTTGGTCGAAACGTTGCTGTGTATTGTCATTGTTTTTGTATTTTGTAAAACTACGATACTTTGTTTGTATGTGTTTCGACATCTGTTAGGGGAAGACTGGACACCAATGGTTTTTTTCGAAGCGATACGACGTATGTGCAACAACTTACAACCAATATCAATGCCTTTTTCGAAGCGATACGACGTATGTGCAACAACTTACAACCAATATCAATGCCTTTTTCGAAGCGATACGACGTATGTGCAACAACTTACAACCAATATCAATGCCTTTTTCCTTGCACTGCTTTCCTTCGATTTCTTTATTGAATCAACAGTTCTGTTTAAACAAAACAAAACAAAAACACATATCAACAATGTCAAACTAAAAGAGAAAATATTACTAGTCTCCAATTATGTCAACGGTAGTGAGTTCGATCACAACCCAAGCGTATCTGGTTCAAACTCAGCGGCAGGTAGTTTGAAAGCAAATTCGTTTCCGTGGGATTTTTACGAAAGGTAAAAAAAAGCAATAGCAAACTACTGAACGTGTAAGTGGTGCCTAGAAAATCAACGACTCGTTTAATGTTGTTGATGTTGACGTACTGTAAAGGATATATTTGCCACAATTTTCATTTTTAACTCACGTGAATCTACTGTCCTGGGCAAGCGTGTGTTCATGACAACGATAAAGCGGACATGCTTCCGTCGAAATCATCAATTGTTAGGAAGTTTAGGATGGATAAGGCGGATGTTCTTAGGTCTCTTGACGATCTCCTGTTTGATGAGGACACTATACGTTGGATCAATAGAGCGATATAGCGAGTTTGGAATTATCCGTAGTACAAGTAGTGCTGGTTGCTTGATGGCCAAAGATAGAAGCGTGTTTAACCAGCGAGCCACAGAAACCATCAGTATGCATCATCATCATCCCCAGCTGTCGTGCCGGCTGGCGTAGGCAATCATGGATCTTCATAAATCTCTGTCGTTAGTGTTTGCTATCCACTCAGATGTTGCAACCTCGATTTTACCGGTTGTCACAATGTGTTCTAAACCTCTCTTCCTCATCATATGTCTGAAAAGGATGACTGCCTCTTTTGTATAGTGATGATAAGCTTAATCTGTGTCTTGATCTCATTCAACACCTCAACATTAGTCATTTTAGAAGTCAATGGGATTCTCATCATTCTTCTCTAAAACCACATCTCTGTGGACCTCAGAGTTTTTTCGATATGTATGTTCATTGTCCATGACTCGCATCTGTATGTCAGTATTGGTTCTATGTAGCACTGAATAACTCGCATTCTGATCGGGATTGACAAGGACTTGTTGCATATAAATGCTTCTCATTTTCATGAACGATGTTTTCGCTTGCTCTATTCTGCTTTCATTTCTGATCGGCATCTGCCATCTGATGTTACCAAGACTCTGAGGTATTTAAATTGCTGCACTAGTTTTAGATCAGTCCCATTTACCGTGATGGTGCATTTACCTACCAATCAAAATCTGTTGAGTGAGACTTTGTAAAACGGTAATGAGAGAGCGGACAGGATTGCATCAACAGCAAATATTGTTGGGGAGTTGAAGATGGATAAGGGATATTCTTCGGTCTCTTCGAGACTCTCTGTTGGATGAGGACACTAAAATCGATGTTGAATCGATCAGCGATTTAGGCAGTTTGGAGTTACCCGTTGTTCAAGTCGAACTGGATGGCTGAGAGGCAGAGTGAGAGGTGTGTTTAATCAGCGAGCCACAGGAACCATCAGTATACATACTCTTCGATATCTGTTGGGGGAGACTGAGCACACATGAGTCTGCCCGGAGTGCAATGACGTCAGTCTAGTAACCAATAACCATGAGTGAGACTGAGCACCTATGGGTCTACCAGGAGTACTGTGATGTCAGTACATTAACCAATAACTAACTAATCAACGTAATGTATTTTGTGTGAATTTATTTTTTTTAACTTCACGGTAATGTTTTCTATTTATAGCACTGGCTAACCTAAACTTCCGGTCATGGAAGCTATCCGAAATAGCTTTACGTCCCTTTCATGGGCACGTGTAATCATTTTGCAATAAATGATTGAAAAATATTTGCAAGAGAAAATTTCTTAACGAATTTTGTTAGTCGCATAAAGTGAAGCATATAAGCGTAGCATGAGAAATGGCTAATGGGGGACATTGTTTCTACAAATGTGCATTATTTAGAAGGAAATTCTTGTTAACTGATTGACTGACTGACTGATTGATTGACTGATTGATTGATTGATTGACTGATTGATTGATTGATTGACTGATTGATTGATTGAAAGGACCATCATCATTGCACATTGCCGAGTAACCATGTGTGCTCTGATCTTTTTTTTACAAAGGAAGATCTCAACGGAAGAACACGAGCTAGGTATCACCGGCGAGGGAGCCCGATGTAATTTTTCTTCTTTTTCCTTTTCTTCTAACGCTCCATATCAACAACTTGTTAACCACTCTTTGTGATTTGTATGTGATCAAAGTCTAAGAGCGAATGTACGTTGTGCCAGTTATGCGCCTAGCACATCCAATTTCTGCTACGCTTTTTGTTTGCTATGATACATTCCCTATTCCTCTACATTAGTCGCCTCTTACGACATGTCTTTAGTTCGCAGTGTTACTATTTATTTTTTTTTCAATTTGAGGGCCCCGACAGCCCACGGGAGAGGAAAATGACTAAAGATATAGAAAACAAGTTGAATGCATTTCAAAACAGATGTCTGCGAAAAATGATGAACATAAAATAGAACAAATTCAGGAGAAGTGATGAAATCAGAGAAATGTCTGGTCAACCACTAGTAACAACTGTTATAAGAAGGAGAAGATGGAGATATGTTGTACACACATTGAGAAGAAATGTCCGGTCAACCACTAGTAACAACTTTTATAAGAAGGAGAAGATGGAAATATGTTGTACACACATTGAGAAGAAATGTCTGGTCAACCACTAGTAACAACTGTTATAAGAAGGAGAAGATGGAGATATGTTGGACACACCTTGTGAAGAAATGTCTGGTCAGCCACTAGTAACAACTGTTATAAGAAGGAGAAGATGGAGATATGTTGTACACACATTGAGAAGAAATGTCTGATCAACCACTAGTAACAACTTTTATAAGAAGGAGAAGATGGAAATATGTTGTAACACATTGAGAAGAAATGTCTGGTCAACCACTAGTAACAACTGTTATAAGAAGGAGAAGATTGAGATATGTTGTACACACATTGAGAAGAAATATCCGGTCAAGCCACTAGTAACAACTGTTATAAGAAGGAGAAGATGGAGATATGTTGGACACACCTTGTGAAGAAATGTCTGGTCAGCCACTAGTAACAACTGTTATAAGAAGGAGAAGATGGAGATATGTTGGACACACATTGAGAAGACATTTTCAAAGAATATGAAAGCAGGCATTAAAGTGGGATGCAAAGGATTCAAGAACGAGAGGTCGACTTAGGGAGACCCTGAAACGAACTTTGCTGAGAGAGACAGGAAATTTTGGGTCTCATTCCGTTGAGGAAATTAAGAGACTTTCCCAGGATAGAGCGGATTGGAGAAATTACTTGCAGGCCCTATGTAACGTATATTTTTTTCGATCCAGAAGCACTTGAGCTTTCAGCTGTTCGGCTCGATGTCATGGACATTGTAACCCTTCGGTTCGGTGCCACGAACACTGTCAATCTGGAGAACCTGTGGCTTTTCTGCCTGCCCGCGGAATTGAACCGCACTCACAGGGAGCTTGTCACCCGTCCTCCAACGCCATACTAACACGCTGGGCAGGCGGGCCATGTAACGTATAACGGTACGAGAGGAATTATTATTATTATTATTATTATTATTATTAACACCATGATGTATAAAGGAAATTATATTTTTATGCCCGTATTTTTCATTAACCAACGGAACACGATAGATGATGCTGTCAACAACACGCCTGTCAACTAAACTAAACTAAATATTGGTTCACCTGCACCAAGTTAAAGCTTGGACGATTTGAGAGTCGTTATGATCTGAAACAATTCCACTCCAACTGAGAAACTTGATCCTGGGAGCATGCGGCTACACAGTAAATGCACTAACCACTACGCTCCCGCTGTTCTCTGTTCAAGATATCAATCAAGTAACAGCCTGTCGGTGTCAACGATTAGACAAAATAGGATTTGAGAAAACAACCAAGAACGCTTGATAACGACATTTTGGTCGAAACGTCGTTGTATCTTGGTTTTGTACTTTGTAAAACTATATTACTTTCTTTTACGTATTCCATCACCTTATATAAACATACCGACTGAGATATAGCGACTGAGATATACCGACTGAGATATACCGACTGAGATATACCGACTGAGATATACCGACTGTGATGATGTAATATTTGTCTCTTATACAAACATACCGACTGAGATGAACTAATATTTGCTTGTTCGATTGCTTCTTAACTCTTTGACTCTGTAATGTTATTTTCGTCTTTGCTTATTTATATGGTTATAAATACTGGAAAAGCAGGTAATAATAATAATAATAATAATAATAATTCATATCGTACAGTTACACGTTACATGGGGCTTGCAAGTCATTTCTCCATACTGCTATCTCCTAGGCAACTCGCTCAATCTCTTCCATGGAATTGAGTCCAAAATGTTTTCCCGCTTTCAACAAAGTTCGTTCTCGGGGTTTCTCTACGGCGACCTTCCCTTTCTTGAACCCTTTGCATCCCACTTCAATGTCTGCTTTATATTCTTTGATCATTTCTTATCAAGGTGTGTCAATATATCTCCATCTTCTCCTTCTTATAACAGTTGCTACTAGTGGTTGACCAGACATTTCTCTGATTTCATCACTTCTTCTGAATTTGTCCCATTTTATGTTCATTATTTTTCGCAAACATCTATTTTCAAATGCATTCAACTTGCTTTCTATATATTTAGTCATTTTCCAACTCTCGCTGGCATATGTTAGGATTGATACAACATTTGAATTGAAAATTCGTAATTTAGTTTTAATACTATTTAACTTGCAGTTCCATATTTTATTTAGACTTTTAAAAGCTGATGTTGCTTTGCCAATTCGTAACTAATTTCATTTTTTAACATTTCCTGTGCAATCAAAATTGCTATAGGTGTCTTCCTTATATTTCTTTTTTCATATCATATCTTCAGGCCAACTTTTGATGCTTTAAATGTCTTCATTATATTTGTCTTTTCATAGCGTATCTGCAAGTGCAACTTTTGATGCTATAGATGACAAATTATCTGTTTTTCAAGACAGCATATCTTAGTTGCTTTTACTTAACTCATTGTGGACCAAACGCCATACTACGTGACTTTGGGTTGAATGTCTTTTTACCAAGAGCCACACTAAAGGGCGGTTTTATTCTAAAAGGAAATGGCTTGTAAAAACATGGCTCTTGCCCTGGTTCACTGAGAGTTAACAAGGCAATATTATCTGCACAAATATACATCTTTTAGTTGATTATTTTCTACCCAATCGATGCAAGTTTAGCCCCAGCAGCAGTTTCTCATTAACGAGGCAATGGCCATTCCTAACAATAGCAGAGATAGAATACAGCTTTACTTCGGTTTCAACTATAAACCAGTAGCTGTGCCCATCACCAATGCGGACTGTACATTGTGAACCATCATATAGGCTTTTGACAATGTTTATTTTTTTTGTGGCTGGTATTTCATAGTATCTCTGAATATTCCCCCGTGAGATTATGTGTAGACTATCAAATACCTTTTTTGCCCGAGTGGTTGCCGGAGCTCAAATTTGGGGTGTAAAGAATAGAACCACTGTTACCTGCCATGCATGTCGTAAGAGGCGACTAAGGAGGTTTGGCTGAAATCGGATGCACGTGTCCTAAACGTGTAGAAGTCTATGCGTTTAGGGGCCTACCAAACCAATGTGCAACGTATACACATTCTTGGCAAAGATTAAACATATCACAAAGAATGATTAAAATTGATCGTAAAGAACGAACGCAAAGAAGAAATACCTTTTTCAAATCGATGAAACACGCATACCCAGTGTATTTATCAGGAATCAAGACGCATATCAAGCAAAAATACAAAGAGTTGTGGAGGCAACAAACCCACAGCAAACACCACAAGATCCCATCAGCAGACTAAACAGAAAACAGCACACACGAATCGTTCGCTTAAGAACAGGTCACTGCAGGCTCAACCTCCACATGCACAGAATAAAACCTGCTCAGACCGCACAGTGTGCATGTCAGACAGAAACACAGACTCCAGAGCTCATCCTGCAGTCATGTCCATCATACACACACCAACGAAACGAAACATGGCCTCATGAACAAAGTTTACAGACCAAGCTATGGGGAACTCTCGAAGAACTCCAACTGACATGCAGCTTCATTTAAACAACCCATCTCATGATTTATAGACGAGCATACAAAACCTAACGCAAAGTGAATGAAGAAGGAAAAATATCGATGAAATTTAATAAAAGTGGTTGTTGCTTCTCGATATGTTTCTCCAAGATTGGTCTGCGTGTAATTATTTACAAAATGAGTGCCCAGAGAAGATAATTTTAGAGGGAATGGTGCCTGGAAGAAGAATGAAAGGAATACCTAGAAGACGCTGGTTGCAAGATGGTTATTGACGATCTAAGAATGACTGCTACTGACATCGGCCAACTTGCACAGAACATAGCATTATTGAGGACTGCTGTCATGGGAACCAGGTTCCGGAAGGGATAAGCTACTTGATGATGAATTATTTACTCTAAGCAAATTCTAAGCAGAAGTCTAAAACTAGTTTCTTCTTATCTCAGACTTTGCGTCATCTTAAAAAAATACCACGAGCCAATATATCAGCACAGATGAGTGAAAGGGTTAACTCGCCATTAAACGTCTATTCCTTTCACAAATCTTCCTATTTCTATCACTAGAATTGATTATTGTGTTGATCTATTCCAATGTCAAATATTCCCATTTTCAAGATTGGAACAGCCGATCTATTTATCTGAGGGATCGTCTCTTCACTAGCCATTTTTCCTGAAGATTGGAACAAACATCAATGTGGACAGTAGAAACTAGATCTTCAACAGTCTAACCATTGATTACCGATATGTAAGTTGAATGTATTTGAAAATAGATGTCTGCGATAAATGAAATGAAAAATGAAAATAGTGGCATATCCTTTACAGGACTTGACAAAAGTAAACTAGTCGTCGATTTTTCTAGGCACCACTTATACGTTCAGTAATTCATCATTGCTTTCTGAACGGTGAGGTCTACTTTTATTGTTCGTAAAGATCCAAGGGAACTAATTTGATAAATAATAAGCATAAAATGGGACGAATAAAATGAAAAAGTGATGAAAACAGAGAAACGTCTGGCCAACCACTAGTAACAACTGTTAAAATAAGGAGGAGATGGAGATATGTTGGACATACCTCGAGAAGAAATGTCTGGTCAACCACTAGTAACAACTGTTAAAATAAGGAGAAGATGGAGATATGTTGGACATACCTCGAGAAGAAATGTCTGGTCAACCACTAGTAACAACTGTTAAAATAAGGAGGAGATGGAGATATGTTGGACATACCTCGAGAAGAAATGTCTGGTCAACCACTAGTAACAACTGTTATAAGAAAGAGAAGATAGAGATATGTTGGGCACACCTTGAGGAGAAATGATCAAAGAATATCAAAGCAGGCATTGAAGTGGGATGCAAAGGGTTCAAGAAAGAGAGGTCGACCTAAGGAGACCCTGAAGCGAACTTTGCTGAGAGAGGCAGGAAATATCGGTCTCAGTTCCATGGAGGAGATTGAGCGAGTTGCCCAGGATAGAGCGGTATGGAGAGATTACTTGCAGGCCCTATGTAACGTATAACGGTACGAGAGGAATTATTATTATTATTATATGTACAAATGTGTGTCCTGTTGCGTAATATGTATACACTATGACTACAATTTGGGTGTACCTGTCCTTCATGTGTAGAGGTTTAACAGGGCGCAATGTACTCTCGTTCACGATGCAAACCACACAGATCACAAATGTGTGGTTAACTTGGTTGATAGTGAGGAACTCAAACAAACCAACAACATTTTATTTAACCTGTTAGTTAAACAGGTATAGCCATGACGTCTTTGTTAATGTCCGGAATAAGCAATGCCCACCAGTTATTGGTTGATTAATGGATATAAAATCCATTATACTCTGTGAGTAACCATGTGTGCTCTGATTTCTTTCTTACACAGGAAGATCCCAACTGCAGCGCCCGAACTCCGTAGCACCGTCGAGGGTCCCGATGTAATTTTGAAGATGGTGAAGATATTTTGCTGAAATTTTATTAGTATTCGTTTTTGTAATGAATTTTGCACGGGCAGCGGCTTTTCAGCGTTTCTGGTTTTGAACTGCCGAGATGGTTTGATGCTGTCTTTGCGTGCTCAAATTAAACACGGAACCTACGTTTTATCGTCCTTCTCCGATAGGACTAGGAACTCGATCTCACTTATACTGTGTACAAGGATCTATGGAAAAATATCCCGATTGCTTCACGAAGGAGCGAACCGGTTACCTTTGCCACGAGATGTGAGCACCTAACATTTACGCTAAAGAGACTCCCAGAGACATATGGACATGTCCGGAGTGCAATGAAGATATTCCAAACTGAAATGAAAACATATTTATTCATAATCGATAATAGAAGATACCCACCTTTCACCAATTAGCTTGCCTCTGCTTACAGAAGGAGAATCCGAGGCGAATATTGGTAAGAGAGGCAGATGTCTTGGCCCGTTAGCAGTGGGGACAGTTCGAGTCTCTGTGTCTGGCACAAGTGACAAACATGGAGACGAGCGTTGTTTGTTTTCCCTAAGGACTTCATCAGTTCTATCAATATCACTATCACGAGACTGCCGGAAGTTGATGTGACGATCTAACTGGTCACCGTCGCATTGTATTAAGTCACCGTCGAAGTGTATTCCTTCACCACTTTTGGAATTACATGAGGATTTAGATGATCTAGAGGTTTGAGGATTCCTTGAGGAAATCTTCTCCCTCACTCCTCCTCCACTCCAACCTCCCTCTACTATAGCTATCTGCTCACATTCAGTGTCGGCTCCATCAATAAGCGTTTCAGAGTTAGCACAGGGCGTGTACCTAACTAAAACTCCGCCTTCTCCAGCTTTTCGTCTGATTAACACACCTGCCATTATGACATTGACCTTGATCCGCCATATGGGTTTCTTGCACGAGAGATGAGTCACTGCCTGGGGAGGAGAGAAGACAAATTAAAGCAATTAATTGCAAAATCAAATATTAAGTGTATCAATGGTTCTAAAACATGCATGATGTTTGATAACAGAAATCATTTAACCCAACGTCTCTTTTTCTCCTTTCTTCTTACGATAGTCCGTTATGAATTCATGCGTAGTTTTGTATGTGGCTTCTGACTGATTTTGCGTTAGGGTGTGCTTTCCTTGTCATCAGTGTCATACAAGCACGTGTATTCTCCGACTTCAGAGGTACCAGCGACTCTTCTTCTTCTTCTTCTTGCTGCATTCGACTGCTATGAATTCACGCGTATGTGGTGCGCCTTTTATGGCTTTCTGTCTGATTTTGAGTGGCTACATGCTTTCCTTGTTATCAGTTCTCCTGGAATTCAAAGGACCAGCGATTTACTTCTCTTCTTCTTCTTGCGTCCGTCAGCTTTAGAGAGTCTCTGTGGCATAGAGGTTAGATGCCCATCTCTTTACTTCCTCTTCTTCTTCTTGCGTCCGTCAGCTTTAGAGAGTCTCTGTGGCATAGAGGTTAGATGCCCATCTCTTTACTTCCTCTTCTTCTTCTTGCGTCCGTCAGCTTTAGAGAGTCTCTGTGGCATAGAGGTTAGATGCCCATCTCTTATTCCAAAAGTACTCAGTTCACTCCCTCGAGTAGTACGTGATATTTCCAGAGATCCTTGATCTAGTGTAGGTGATTGAGCTCCTAATTCTATCGGAGACGAAGATAAACACAGGTTCCAGTTTAGTTCAGCTAAAGCCCATGGAAATAATCGGAAATGAGGCTGAAAGCTCCAATAAAATTCATTACAATATTTAAAAAAATTTCTACAAATATTCATATTTCTAAATCACATTGGAACCTCACTGAGCAGAGCATGCACTTCCACGAGATCTTCCTGGTAGAAAGACATCTAGCACAATGGTCACTTGAAGTGCATGACCGATGGTCATATCATCAATGAAATCAATCTGTATACCAATTGCAATAAATCAATCTATCAATTTAAATAAATCAATTCTATAAATATTGCTATCATCATGTTCTAAACAGCTTTTTAACCTCATTGGTCTACGAGTTACGTGACTTCCCTGAACTACTGTAAGAAAGACATCTAACACAATGTCATTCTCATTTCATTGATATGGTTATCATGCAATAAATCAATCTATCAACTGTAAGTAATTTATGATTCACTCAACTTGCACAGTGTCCACATCTAATGTTCACTGAAATAGATTTATATATATTTGTTTTTGTATTGTTTATATTCTTTTTACATTTCTTTTTTTTTTTTGGGGGCATTTACTTCGTTTTCGTTTTTAGTCACAGATTTTATTTTAGGTCCGTTAGGACCTTGTTGTGTGACTCTGCATGTTGTGTGACTCTGCATGTTGTGTGACTCTACATGTTGTGTGACTCTACATGTTGTGTGACTCTACATGTTGTGTGACTCTACATGTTGTGTGACTCTACATGTTGTGTGACTCTACATGTTGTGTGACTCTACATGTTGTGTGACTCTACATGTTGTGTGACTCTACTTGTTGTGTGACTCTACATGTTGTGTGACTCTACATGTTGTGTGACTCTACATGTTGTGTGACTCTACATGTTGTGTGACTCTACATGTTGTGTGACTCTACATGTTGTGTGACTCTACATGTTGTGTGACTCTACATGTTGTGTGACTCTACATGTTGTGTGACTCTACATGTTGTGTGACTCTACATGTTGTGTGACTCTACATGTTGTGTGACTCTACATGTTGTTGACTCTACATGTTGTGTGACTCTACATGTGTGTGACTCTACATGTTGTGTGACTCTACATGTTGTGACTCTACATGTTGTGTGACTTCATGTGTGACTCTACATGTTGTGTGACTGTACATGTATGTGACTCTACATGTTGGTGACTCTACATGTTGTGTGACTCTACATGTTGTTGACTTACTTGTGTGACTCAAGTTGTGTGATATTGTTGTGTACTCTACATGTTTGTGTGACTCTACATGTTGTGCGTGAAGTGACATTCTTCACTCTCTTGATCATTTGCTTGATAAAGGTCTTTTGGTCGAAACGTTGCTGTGTATTGTTATTGTTTGCATGTAAACTACAGACTTTGTATTTACGTGTTTCGCCATTACATATTTTACTGCAGTCTTCCTTATTTCGATGAAATATATTTGTCAATTAATCTTGCTCTTTGGTACGATCTGAAATGTTGATGTCTATTCTCTTCTTGATGTATCTATTAATTCCGGCATAGCGATAATGTCTTCAACCTCTCTCTCTCTCCATGGTATCTCTTCTCATGATATTCTATCTATCTATATTCTCTTCGGTCCGATTGCACATAAGGTTCCACAAGAGACTTCCATTGTTGCCGTTCTGCTGTCTTTCTACCAACCGTCTCCCTCTTCATGCTACACTCATTCAACTCTCTCTATCTCCACAGAGCTCTTCTCCAAATTTAACAGTTGCCTGATCGACCTCGCTCCCTTCATCCGTTGTAACATTGGTATCTGATCGACCTCGCTCCATTCATCTGTTGTTACATTAGTATCTGATCGACCTCGCTCCCTTCATCTGTTGTTACATTAGTATCTGATCGACCTCGCTCCCTTTATCCGTTGTTACATTAGTATCTGATCGACCTCGCTCCCTTCATCCGTTGTTACATTGGTATCTGATCGACCTCGCTCCATTCATCTGTTGTAACATTAGTATCTGATCGACCTCGCTCCCTTCATCTGTTGTTACATTGGTATCTCTTGCTTCTTTTCCCGTAACATTTTGCTTCTTTTAAAAGGAATGGGTTGTTAGCCCCTTACCCAACCTGGAGGACCAGGAGTCCACATTTCGTTTATCCTCTATCCTTCAACCTTTCTGACATCGGAGTCCCTAATAGAAGCAAGACTCCCGTCAGCAATAGCTTTCCGGATCATTCTTGATATGTTTCTGTTTTTATTCCTTTGTTATTTTGGGGGTTCTCTTTGTTTCCTTTGGGGTGGGGGCATCGCTTTGTCCTTTAGGGGTCTCTTTGTTTCCTTTGGGTGGGGGAGTTATATTTGTCATTTAGGGGATCACTTTGTTTCCATGGAGGGGTGTCTCTTTGTCCTTTAGGAGTTCTCTTTGTCCTTTGGGGGTGTCTCTTTGATTTTCGGGAGTCTCTTTGTCCTTTTGGGGGTCTCTTTGTCCTTTTGGGAGGTCTCATTGTCCTTTTGGGAGGTCTCTTTGTGGTCTCTTTGTCCTTTTGGGAGGTCTCTTTGTCCTTTTGGGAGGTCTCTTTATCCATTTGGGAGGTCTCTTTATCCTTCTGGGCGTCTCTTTGTCCTTTTGGGCGTCTTTTTTTTTTTGGGGGTCTCTTCGTCTTCTGGGGGTCTCTTTGTTCTTTTGGGGTGTCTCTTCGTCTTCTGGGGGTCTCTTTGTTCTTTTGGGGTGTCTCTTCGTCTTCTGGGGGTCTCTTTGACGCTAAAGTAGCATGTTTGCATTCCAGCGGTTTTGCAGCCTACACTTATCCACGTTTAACTATCTAGAGCCCTTTAGCAGGATCGGAATAATCAGAAAGCTACAAATACCAACACACAAGATGACTAATATAATACCTTCTTTTTCTGCTTCGAACGCTCCATATCGATCCCTTGTTAAACCACTCTTTTTTATTTATATGTTATCCAAGCCTAAGAGAGATTGTAAGTTGTGCCAGTTTTGCGCCTAATAGTAGGCCAGTACATCCTTCCCTAGACTACTACATGGTGTTTAAGATAAAAGCATCACCATTGACAAATTAAAAGTGTTCACGCGCGCATTGAGTTGTGTCTATTTACTATTTAAACCGGTTCTGACTAGCTCATCTTTTCGTCACATTTGTTCATCGCCCCTTCCCGCATCATAATTACACACCATCACAAAAAGACTTGCTCACTTGACCTATACTACATCATAATTGAACCATCTAATTTGCATAAACATATGCCATATTGGTTGACTGGGTTGCTTATATCTTGAACTGCCCGTCTGCCAGCGTGTTCGTAGCGCGTTGTACTACGTGTGACTATCCCTCTGTGTGTGCGGGTTCAATTCCGCGGGATAGCAGAAAAAGCCACAGATTCCCCAGATTTACCATGTTCGTGGCACCGAACCGAAGGGTTACGATGTCCATGGCACCGAGTCGAAGAGCTGAAAAACTCAAGTGTTTCTGGATCGGAAAAATAAATAAAATAAATATCTTGAACACGCTGTATATGAGCAGATTGAAACAAGTTGTTATTCTGCTCCTTAGAACAGGACACAATCGACTCCGTAGTCACTTGTTTACAAAACTAAAGATTGACAATTAAGTCATGTGTACACGTGGATAAGACCTGTATCCTTCTCCAGCTGTGTTGACTTTGTCCTGCTACTGGACATAGAAGGAATTAGGCGAGAGAGTGAGATCGACGAACTGCGCAACTCTTTTTCATTTTAAACCAAATCATCGCGCAAGTCACCATTTCATCCAACACGGATGGTACAAAAACGTCAAAATAGAAAGGCAGTAAACTCCCCACAAGTGCAAGTATACCTTGCCCACATTGTACAAGAACATTTCAAGCCCGTATCGGGCTCACTAGACATCTACGCACACACACACAAACATAAAGCAACTACATTCCCTTGGATGAAAATTGTGTGGTCATCATCACCCGTGATGGACGAGCATCATCACCCGTGATGGACGAGCATCATCATTACATGTGGACAGGCACATCAGACTTACAGAGCACATACTTCAAGACTGTCCAGAATATGATATACTGAGGCAAACTCACTGGCCTAACGAAAACTCGTCAGAAAACTACACGGACCTCTGTGTGAGTTACAAAAGACAGTGAAGTTGATAACACTTGGAAAGAATTGGAAGGGATGACAAGGGAGAGAGGATGAGCTGAAAGAAATTTGTTGAAGACCTGTGCTCCGCGTTGGGAGTTGAACGGTGAAGGAGAAGAAGAAATTCGATAAGCAGTAATGATGATCTGACGACTAAACTCTATGACAGCGTTCAGAATGACAGTTACATTCATTGACTGACTCCCCGATATGATAGCAGAGACATCTAATTATTCATAGAGAAGAAGTCATTAGATCTGACTCATGTTCTAGTACAAAGCTCAACCTTACTAGTTGAGAGATGAAAACTACCAAATTGATCAAGATAACAACACCACCATGCAATGTGTCTCATATTGATTTAGTATGAACACCATTCAACTTACTAACTTCGCTAACAAAAACTGTTGAAACATGCAGGTTGACTAACAACCCTGGCTGGTTGGTGTGTGTATATAACATAATTTTGTCAATATTTATGTACATAACACAATAAAAAATTCATTTAATGTTTGGATAGTTTGGTAAAAAAAATGAAGTGTTCATGAATATTTGGCAAACAATTTCAGTTTGATTTATAGGGGAAGTGGTTATGTCGTTTGCCTGACGTACTGACTGTTGTTGGTTCGAATCCGGACCGAGACACATGTCCAATTTTTTCATGAGATACATAGGATTGTTGCCGGAGCTACGGATTTCGTGCTTTGTGCAATGCACTCGGCAGATGGTATGCCATTTCGTACTACAGGGATGGAGCCATATAGCGAAACTGTAGACACTTTTAAACCGAATGAAGAAAAAAGATGGAATTAGGATGAATGAAGGACACTATAAGGAGAACAATAGACATCGATAGAAACGTTGATAACACGCTTTGCTAGTTACCAGGTGTCCTGTTATGTCTGAGGTTCAAGGCTAACTTGAGCACAAAAACAATTATCAATGTGAAAAAAACACAGTAAGCGGAGACTCAAATTGTTTGACCTCTTGGTAGAGAATGAACCGAATACACCAGTTGCAAGAGCGTACAACCTGAAAATGGAATCATCAAGAGAAAGGGACAGACCAAAAAAAAGATGGAATGATGGAGTTACAGAATATCTTAAAACTCCACAATATCACAACATATCAAGCGACTGAGCGTGCACTATCTCGGAAACCGATCATCAGTTAAACCTGCTAAGCCTAATGGCAAAAAAGCAAAGAAAGACACAATAAATAAAGAAGACACGGTAAGCAGTTCGACCACAGATTTCCTGATTCTTTACTTAAGCAGAGAAGGATACAATAAATAAAGAAGACACGGTAAGCAGTTCGACCCCAGATTTCCTGATTCTTTACTTGGGGATATAAATTACAAGTATGTAGGAGTAAGGCACACCAGAATAACGAGAGAAGCTGGTGATGAGAAAAGCTAGCCTTCACGCAAAAATCAGTCAGAATTGCGATATTATGCTTCTGAATTCATACGGGTAAACGAAAAATCACACAAAATACAACATGGCCTATATACATCATATATACATCATATATACATCATATATACATCATATATACATCATATAAACATCATATATACATCATATATACATCATATATACATCATATAAACATCATATATACATCATATATACATCATATATTATATGCATGTAAATGCATAACTGATACACAAAAATCGGTAAAATACACATTAAAAAACTGATGATAGCAAGTTTAACTGACACAAAAATCGGCCAGTTTATGAGTCATGTAATTTCGTATAAATAAATCTGATATTCTCTATAGTAGGCGATGTACAGAAACATACAAATCTGAGGTGGTCGCAGAGCGGATCAGATCAGATCAAGAGAAAACCGAGGGGAAGCTGCTGTGATACTTAATAAATTAGCGTTTTAGGACAAAGACACGTGTGTGTGGATGGTATAACATAAGTACTCAAGATGAATAATCCAATCATAAACCTAATAAAATCCAACGTTTCGATTATAAGTCTTTGTCAAAGAATATACACATATAGACCATGTATAGTAAACATACTAATAATATACACATATAGACCATGTATAGTAAACATACTAATAATATACACATATAGACCATGTATAGTAAACATACTAATAATATGCACATATAGACCATGTATAGTAAACATACTAATAATATGCACATATAGACCATGTATAGTAAACATACTAATAATATACACATATAGACCATGTATAGTAAACATACTAATAATATGCACATATAGACCATGTATAGTAAACATACTAATAATATACACATATAGACCATGTATAGTAAACATACTAATAATATGCACATATAGACCATGTATAGTAAACATACTAATAATATGCACATATAGACCATGTATAGTAAACATACTAATAATATACACATATAGACCATGTATAGTAAACATACTAATAATATACACATATAGACCATGTATAGTAAACATACTAATAATATACACATATAGACCATGTATAGTAAACATACTAATAATATACACATATAGATCATGTATAGTAAACATACTAATAATATACACATATAGACCATGTATAGTAAACATACTAATAATATACACATATAGACCATGTATAGTAAACATACTAATAATATACACATATAGATCATGTATAGTAAACATACTAATAATATACACATATAGACCATGTATAGTTAACATACTAATAATATACACATATAGATTATGTATAGTAAACATACTAATAATATACACATATAGATCATGTATAGTAAACATACTAATAATATACACATATAGATCATGTATAGTAAACATACTAATAATATACACATATAGACTATGTATAGTAAACATACTAATAATATACACATATAGATCATGTATAGTAAACATACTAATAATATACACATATAGATCATGTATAGTAAACATACTAATAATATACACATATAGATCATGTATAGTAAACATACTAATAATATACACATATAGATCATGTATAGTAAACATACTAATAATATACACATATAGATCATGTATAGTAAACATACTAATAATATACACATATAGATCATGTATAGTAAACATACTAATAATATACACATATAGATCATGTATAGTAAACATACTAATAATATACACATATAGATCATGTATAGTAAACATACTAATAATATACACATATAGACCATGAATAGTAAACATACTAATAATATACACATATAGACCATGAATAGTAAACATACTAATAATATACACATATAGACTATGTATAGTAAACATACTAATAATATACACATATAGATCATGTATAGTAAACATACTAATAATATACACATATAGACCATGTATAGTAAACATACTAATAATATACACATATACATCATGTATAGTAAACATACTAATAATATACACATATACATCATGTATAGTAAACATACTAATAATATACACATATAGATCATGTATAGTAAACATACTAATAATATGCACATATAGACCATGTATAGTAAACATACTAATAATATACACATATAGATCATGTATAGTAAACATACTAATAATATACACATATAGATCATGTATAGTAAACATACTAATTCATGGATCTAAATAGGATGAGTGACTAAAGATGGATACGTGTTCATACTTACCTGTCTCCATAGCAAAATGTGGACACACTAAGAGCGGAAGTTATGTGTCCGGTCAGCTACCGATATGGGTAGATGGTAGAGCAATGTATGACAGGTAAAAGTGAAAGAGGGGAGGCAGCTCGAGTGTATGTGAAACCGGTGAAGGGGAAGCAATTAGAGCCGTACAAACTTGAAACATATACCCCTTCCCCACCCCTACCCATAGGTATTATCAAAGGATGAAGTGCGGAAGAGAATGATAAGAATGGATGTGCATGCATAAGTGGAGACATGACACTAGATCGTATTCAAACCTGTAGGGGTTGGGACTAAACAAACATTCAGCCGACACGACACGGGCCCTACTCGGCCAATATGCGTACTGGATGGCCAACAAAATTAAACAATTAAAAACAGTATGAAAAGAAACTGATAGGAAATCAAAGATCAGAGCCAAACCACGATTCTTCTTCTTCAACTTTCAACTCCCAACGGAGTACAGGTGTTCAACAATGTTCTTCCAGCTCCTCCTCTCTCCCGCCATCCCTTCCAATTCTTTCCATGTTTTACCTATCCATTTAATATCAGCCTCTACCCTCCCTCTCCAGATGTGTCTAGGGCCTTCCCATACTTCTCTTTCCATGCGGGTTCCAAAACAGTGCCAGTCTTGCAATGCTTTCAGTCGGTCTTCTCAATGTGTAGTCTATCCATCACCGGCGTCTCTTTCTGAGCTCTTTCTCCACTGGTATCTGCTTAGTTCTTTCTCTGAGTTCCTCGTTCCTTATCTTATCATACCATCTCAGTTCCTCAATTCTATGTAAACATCCATTTATGATGGTCTGTCGTTTTCTGGTTTATTTTTGTTATTGTCCTCCCTGAGCCATAGAACAGCACTGACTTCACATTTGTTGTCTCTCATGTTCGAGCCATAGAACAGCACTGACTTCACATTTGATTGAAAATTCTAAGCTTTGTGTTTGTTTTAATCTCATTTGACTTCCATATCTTACTCAAAGCAATAAAGTTACCCTTTGTTTTTTTGTATTTTCTTCTTCTTCTTTGCGTTCGTTCTTTACGACCAATTTTAATCACTCTTTGTGATATGTTTGATCTTTGCCAAGAACGTGTATACGTTGCACATTGGTTTGGTAGGCCCTAAATGCATAGACTTCTATACGTTTAGGACACGTGCATCCGATTTCAGCCAATTTGTATCTTGACATCTTTGTTTGTTCCCCCTTCTGTGTCTATGTTGCTACCAAGATATGTGTATGATTCTACATCATTTAGAGCTGTTTCCTCCAGCATCATCTGGTTTATAAACCAGGATTAGAGAAAGAAAAAGAACTAAAAGACTTTAATATCTAGGAATATTAGATCATAAGCATCATTATGTTCCGTGAGCTTAAATATTTGATCTTATTAAATGTTACAGTGATATGGAAGTCACTATTTTTCGGACACGTGATGAGGAAGGGAGGTTAATAACACATTGTAATAACTGGTTGAAATCTAGGTAGACGAGACAGAGGAAGACAGAGAGAGACAATTTTGGACATCCGGACTTCATGGAACGGAAGAGTGTCAACATCGGAGTTGATAGCAAATACAAGATACAGAGATTTGTGGAGATCCATGACCGCCTACCCCAGCCGGTACGGCACCTGATGATAATAGTTATATGGAGAGACCAACAGTTGTGGACATGGCTAATAGAAGTCAGGCTGGAGACTCTACGACGACTGTGGCAACTGAGCATTAAAGAAACATTGAATACAATGTTGGAGGTTGCAGGATAATTTTTCAGAGAAAAACTGTGTTTTCCCAGCTAACTGTGATAAGAGCGACGTTCTGCCAAAGACGTTCTACATGATGGTCACATAAAGCGCCTTCGAGACAGCAACATCAAGAATTACTATGGAGGTCACCACTGAATCCAGGTTTCTCTCGTGGGTGACTGAGTAACAACAATTATCATATCAGATTCGATGAATATGTATCACTGTATTGAATCTCTAAGTTAGTACACGGAATTTTTGGACAGAATTTGAAGGTTACATCTCAAGACAATGACTTGTCTATACACACCTGAACATGCTGGAGTGCAGGGTAACAAGCATTCTGACTTTCTTGCAAACAAAGCCTCAACTCAAGCTGACAGAAGTATGGACGATGTCATCAATGCGGTACGCTCTCATTAATGTGATATGTGCGAGTCTCAAAAACTGGAACGAGTGCAAAAATTAGGAGTTAAGTTTGGACATTCTAGACGATGTCATCTTCGTGGTAGAGAGAGAAAGTATATTAATCAACTTCTAATGGGTACGGTGAGCAAGTGGACTTTGGGATGGATGGTTGCTGCAGCGGAGGACAGAGCATGCATGGAATGCCCAATGTATCATGTCGTCGATCGCATAACATAACATAACATGACATAACATGACATAACATAACATAACATAACATGACATGACATGACATGACATAACATGACATGACATAACATGACATAACATAACATAACATAACATGACATAACATAACATAACATGACATGACATAACATAACATAACATAACATAACATAACATAACATGACATGACATAACATAATAACATAACATAACATAACATGATATACATAACATGATATAACATGACATGACATAACATGATTATCAGTTCTTGTTTTGCCCTTCTGTTGTGCTTGATTTAGTTTAATAAATCAGATTAACATTGTTTACATAACGTGTGAGCCATCGCAGAAGTGTCTTATATTCAATCAACAGTGCCATGCCTTAAGGCGTAGACATATGTCTCTCACAATCTCTGCTTGGTCATGAATATCTGACGTAATCTTGTATTGAACCATGATGTCAGGCCATCCAACATCCTTTCCCTCTGTCTTCCACTATCTCTCCTTCCCTGAATTTTACCTGTTGTCACCAAATACTCTAAACCTTCTCTTCGCATTATATGCCCGAAGTACCTTGATTGCCGTATTCTTATTCTTTAATATTGCATGTCAACTAAAAAAAACGACGACCACAGAAACGATGGATTCAGAACATAACTGATAGTTTGAGCATGACGGCTACAGAGACGGGATATCTGGCCTACGGGAGAGAGAAATTCAGAAGGACTGTTAAGGTAGTAAAGTTCTGCTCAGGACATGCTACTTGAGGATGATGATGATGAAAATAAAATAATATAGAAACAGCTAGAAGTGTTAGAGACGTTTTATTATAAAGTAGTGAGTGTTATTATAAAGTAGTGAGTGCTGGAAAATGATCTACATCCTCCTACACACACTGGAGACATTTCAAAATAAATGTTGAAATCGAATCTTGCAAATTTTCTGGCCAAATACAATAGGAAATAAAGAGCTTTATAACGAAGAAAATGTGCATTGTTGGAGACTATCATTGAAAGATGAAGATGGTGATGGATTGGTTATGTATGTTGTATGATAGCAGGTACATTGTCTATGACAGATCTTATGTGGTATGATAGCAGGTACATTGTCTATGACAGATCTTATGTTGTATGATAGCAGGTACATTGTCTATGACAGATCTTATGTAGACAGCAGATGACGAAATCAAGTCTGGACATCCAAAGGAAACGCTGAGAAGAGTTGTGGCAGATAGTTGAAAGACTGTGACCTGACATGGCAAGCAATTTTTAGAACGGTGACAGAACCGTACCAATAGACATCTATTCTGAAAGTTGCATGTTTCAAACGAGAATACGAAAATGATACATACAGACAATACAGACAGACAGAAGGATGGACAGAACAGACAGGAGAGACATAGATATAAAGACAGAAAGACAGACAGACTGACCGACCGTCCAACTGACAGACCGACCGTCCGACCGACCGTCCGACTGATCAACCGACTGTCCAACAGACAGATAGAGAGAGACAGAGACACAGAGAGACGGAGGCAGGCAGGAAGGCAGACAGACAGATATATAGAAGGTATGAAATTTGTAGGGGTCGTACTCCTAGAACAGCTTACAACACCCCCCATTCTCCCACTAACCAACCACACACCCACACAGATCGACAAGTGGGTGTGAAACATAAATGTCAGTATTAAATGTTCACTACTGAATAATGACATTTATAGACAAGCGAACTAGATAATGACAAGTCACAGCTGGACGTCGACTGGTATACATGTTACTACGGACTTGCCAACAACAACAAAAAACGTATTCATACCATAAGGTTTATTGGGGAACATGGTTATATGGCTTTGAGGAGAAAATCGGAGAGGAATTTTACAAGAAGGGTTCTTTCCTGGAACCCACATAGACAGTGTCTCTGTGGTGTAGAGGTTAGATACTCGTCTCTCGTGCTAAATGTACCAAGTTCGTTGGCATCGTGAAGCCATCTGGGTATTTTTCAAGAGATCTCAGTGTTGGTGAGATCGAGTTCCTAGTCCTATCGGAGACGGACGATAAAACGTAGGTATCGTGTTCAATTTGAGCACGTAAAAGAACCATTGGCAGTTCAAAATCGAGATGAGCAGGCTGGAAAGCTGCTCCCCAGACACAATTTATTAGAAATTATTAAAAAATTAAGAGATCCTACAAAATTATCTTCACTATCTTCAAAATTACATCTATGTCCCTCGCGGGTGCTACGGCGTTCGTGCACTGCAATTGAGATCTTCCTGTATAGGAAATAGATCGGAGCATACTCGGTTACTCACCGAAGTGTAATGATGATGGTCCAATCAATCAATCAATCAATAAATCACAGGGATAGCAAAAGAATGGGAGGCCGAGAAATACATGGAGACGAGATTTGGAAGCAGAGATCAACAATATAAAGAAGAGCTGGAGGAGCTGTAGGAGATAGCTAGAGATAGGAAGACTTGGCATCAGTTGGTTGAGCCTATGTTGGAGCGGAGATCAACAATATAAAGAAGAGCTAGAGGAGCTGTAGAGATAGCTAGAGATAGGAAGACTTGGCATGAGTTGGTTGAGGGAGTATGCCCCAATCCGGGTTTAAAAGGCATGAGAGAGAGAGAAAGAGAGAGATGGAGTTAGACCCATATTTTCCTTTGACGATTGGAACAAGATGAGAGTTGCAGTAGCGCAGTTGTTAGTGAACTCTCTTCTTAGACGTGTCATCCGGGTTCCAATCTCATAGTGGCAGTATAATATTTGTCCGACAGTAACGGCTCTCCGGTTGACCCATTTTCAATTGGGTACCAGAAAAAACACTGAGAACTAAAGACGGCCGGCGAAATGTTGACCACATCACCCGTCGTGTTCCGACGTACAATGAAAAATACTGGCCAAACATCGTATTATCTAATACAGCACGAGGTACGAAACAGAGTTCCTTTACTGACTTAACTTATCGGCACACGATGGGTGATGTAGTCAATATCATATCGACCGCCTTTACTTACTTAACTTATCGGTACACGATGGGTGATGTAGTCATCATATCGACCGCCTTTACTGACTTAACTTATCGGCACACGATGGGTGATGTAGTCAATATCATATCGACTGCCTTACTACTTAATTTATCGGCACACGAGGTGAGTGATGCGTCAATATCCATATCGACTGCCTATACTTGCCTTAACTTATCGGCACACGACGGGTGATGTAGTCAATATCATATCGACTGCCTTTACTTACTTAACTTATCGGCACACGACGGGTGATGTAGTCAATATCATATCGACTGCCTATACTTTCCAGTGCTTTTTGTCCCCGGTATTATCGATATCTAAGGAAGACTGCAGTAAAATTGAAACACGTAAAAACAAAATACTGTAGCTTTACAAGTGCAAAACATCAACAATACACATCGACGTTTCGCTAAAAAGGCCTTTATCAAGCATAAGATACACCAGAAGAAAAGAAATTCATGTTTTAAATGGCAGACACAACATATACAATTAGACAATAACGGCCATACTAGGAAAAGCCCCATGAGTGTACGGCTCAATTCCGCGGGCTGGTAGAAAAGCCACAGGTTCTCAGATTTACGGTTTTCGTTGCACCGAACCGAAGGGTTACGATGTCCATGGCACCGAGCAGAAGAGCTGAAAGCTCAGGTGCTTCTGGATCGCAAAAAAAACATTGTTTATATAAATTTATTAGTTCCTTTTACCTCTTTTACGTGAAGTATTAGTTCTTTATAGATTGTTTACGTGAAGTATTAGTTCTTTGTTTACGTGAAGTATTAGTTCTTTATAGATTGTTTACGTGAAGTATTAGTTCTTTATAGATTGTTTACGGAAGTATTAGTTCTTTGTTTACGTAAGTATTAGTTCTTTATAGATTGTTTAGTGAAGTATTAGTCCTTTATACATAGTTTACGTAAGTATTAGTTCTTATACATTGTTTACGTGAAGTATTAGTTCCTCATACATTGTTTACGTGAAGTATTAGTTCCTTATACATTGTTTACGTGAAGTATTAGTTCCTTATACATTGTTTAAGCGAGTTACTAGTATATGCAACCCTCTAGGAACAAAACAACACAAAGATCAACATGATTTAAGAGTCATACAATCTACGAGAGAGTTCTAATACAATCGATACATCTCAGTGATACATTCATTCAATCACGTTGCCGCAAGAGTGCTACAGTAGGTGGACAAACTAAACTATTCCCGGCAAGAAGGGGAGTAGGAAGCATCATTGTACGTTTATGAGAAGATTTTTTTTTATCCTGAGAAGATGGATGATCCGGGAAGAAACAGAACACAGAGACCAACATTAAATACGATATTGACTTAATAGCGGTACGTCAATAGTGACAGGGCGGTCACTGAGGTCAAACTATTTCCCGCGTGATTCCTTGATTTCCTGTTGGTCAGCGTGAGATAGACGTGTCTTCAAGTGCGAGTCGGGTTTATGGCCATATAACGAGGACAATAACAACAACTAATATAGTAACTACAGCAGCAACAATGACAACAACTAATATAGTAACTGCAGCAGCAACAATTACAACAACTAATATAGTAACTACAGCAGCAACAATAACAACAACTAATATAGTAACTACAGCAGCAACAATGACAACAACTAATATAGTAACTACAGCAGCAACAATACAACAACTAATATAGTAACTCAGCAGCAACAATTAACAGCAACAATTACAACCCGCAACAATTAACAGCAACAATTAATAGCATAATTACAACAGCAACACATACAACCACAGTATCTAGAACTACAACAGTAACAATTACAACTACAGTAACTAGAATGCACAATGCACCATGTAACATCAGTAACAATCTGTGAATATATGCCGTCTTGCAGATCAGCCAATGTAAGACTATATGCGTCTTGCGAACATCAGCCATAGCAACTATATGCAGTCTGCGAACATCACGCCATTGTAACTAGAGCATCTTACCAGAAGATGCGCAGCCAATGAAACTAGAACTAAGCACATAATAACACTATTGGAACTGCAGCGCAATGTCAAGCTAATATGTACTGCACGCAACTATCCGCTAATATCAGCCTATTGGCAACATATAGCCCGTTCTTCAACATCGCGCAAGTCAGCTATATGCCGTAACTGCAGCAATAACACATAATATAGTAACTATGCAGCACCAATCTACAATAATCATAACTGCGCGCAACATGCAATAAGCTAATATGGTAACTGCGCAACATCAACAGCAATTAGTAAAGCTGCAGCAGCAGCAATTGACAAGCAACAATTATGCGAACATCAGCGCACAATTGACAGCTATATGCCAGTCTTGAACACAGCGCAATTTGACAACATTGCACCGCTTGCAACAGCACGCCAATTCAGGAACAATATCACCAGCATTCAACAGCAGCACATTACACACTATATCACGAACTACAGCGAACAATTCAGCAACATTACGAGCACTAATGCACACAGCTCATGCAACATCACGCAACAATTCGAGAACTTATATGCCGTCTTGCGAACATCACGCCAATGTGAGCTATATGCCCGTCTTGCGAACATCACGCCATTGTGAACTATATGCCCGTCTTGCGAACATCACGCCATTGTGAACTATATGCCCGTCTTGCGAACATCACGCCATTGTGAACTATATGCCCGTCTTGCGAACATCACGCCAATGTGAACTATATGCCCGTCTTGCGAACATCGCGCCATGTGAACTATATGCCCGTCTTGCGAACATCGCGCCAATGTGAGCTATATGCCCGTCTTGCGAACATCACGCCATTGTGAACTATATGCCCGTCTTGCGAACATTGCGCCAATGTAGCTATTGTCCGTCTTGCGAACATCACGCCATTGTGAACTATATGCCGTCTTGCGAACATCGCGCCAATGTGAGCTATATGCCTCTTGCGAACATCGCGCCAATGTGAGCTATATGTCCGTCTTGCGAACATCACGCCATTGTGAACTATATGCCCGTCTTGCGAACATCGCGCCAATGTGAGCTATATGCCCGTCTTGCGAACATCGCGCCATTGTGAACTATATGCCCGTCTTGCGAACATCGCGCCAATGTGAGCTATATGCCCGTCTTGCGAACATCACGCCATTGTGAACTATATGCCCGTCTTGCGAACATCGCGCCAATGTGAGCTATATGCCCGTCTTGCGAACATCACGCTATTGTGAACTATATGCCCGTCTTGCGAACATCGCGCCAATTTGAGCTATATGCCCGTCTTGCGAACATCACGCCATTGTGAACTATATGCCCGTCTGGCGAACATCGCGCCAATGTGAGCTATATGCCCGTCTTGCGAACATCGCGCCATTGTGAACTATATGTCCGTCTGGCGAACATCACGCTAATGTTCGTTGCGTTATTTCTGGCACAGATCATGAAACATACGTATACTCAGATTACCATCTTGTTCATTGTTCATTTTAGGATCATCTTCATTGCACATCGGACATGTTCATAATTGCTCCGATCTCATCTCAAGCATGTATCTCAGTGTGTTTAGACTAACAACTCACGTTCTGTTTTGATTGATGTATCTACTGAGTTTTCTGTCGTGGTTTTCCCGTCTTGCCGCACCTATCGGTATGCACAACTTGCGCAACCGAGATAGAGAATACCCTTTATCTTCGTCGTTGAAATCTTCAGAGCGTACGTTCTCTCTTAGAACGTTGATGATGTCGCTTCTGTCCATAGAAGACCTATTCTCAATCGTAGCATTACCATCTTGAAAAATTACATCTAAGACTCCAGCCGGCGCTACAACGTTCGTGTTCTGTTGCTGAGATTGTCATGTGTAAGAAAGATATCGGAACACACCTGGTTATTCCACGAAGTTCATATGATGATGGACGTAGCAATCAGTCAATCAATAAGATTGTCATCTTCAAAATTACACAGGGGACAGTCAACGGTGCTACGGAGTTCGTGTACTTTTGTTGAGATTTTCATGTGTAGGAAAGAGATCGGAGCACACCTTGTTATTCCCCGAAGTGAAATGATAATGTTCCTACCAATCAATTAATCAATGAAATTAAGTAATCTGCAGACAATACAAATGTCATGCACTGTATTGAAACTGGATTGACATCTGTAAACTGTCTGACGTATGCAAAGATGACTATAGAGTCCAATCCTTGAACACATTCCCTTACCCTAGGTTGGAAATACATGATCATGGTTGGACATGTGGCTGTTGTGTGTTCTGTCTGTTTGCGCAGCTCGTTTACTCTGCGTCTCAGCAGTACGAATATTCTCAACTATGTGAGCTTTTCTTCTTCTGTTGTTGTAGCGCCATGTTTGCCGATCTTGCACAAGAAATTGCCAACATACTTTGTCTATTTCAGTACATTTTAGAGAAACAAAATAGTCAGTTCTGGTGGTTCACCTGCTACTGAATGATAGTTCTTTATTTTATCCAATCATGTTTTGTCTCACAGCGTCAGGTTAAGAAGAGATTTCTAGAACGAGCCCTTCTGTGCGCTTCATAAATAGTGTTTTTCGTCGCCTCTATTATCTCTGAGTTTCACCTTTCTGTGTGGCCAGCCTTTGCTTTGTATCCATTGTATCGAGCAACATTGCTCTTTGAGGTGCACTGTCTGTTGGTAATCTGTTTACGTGGCCGAACCATTTAATTTGTTGTTTCTTGATGAAGTTCATTACTGCTGTTGTACCCACTTTTTCTGATGTCTTCATTTCTCAACCGGTCTCTTCTTGTTACCCCAGCATTCTGCGTAAACACTTCATCTCTGTCGTGACTAGTTTTCTTCTATTATTTGATGTTAGCGTCCAGGTTTGGCACTGGTAGCATAATGTGGGAGAAAGATTGTGTTGAACATTGTTCTTTTTTGCGTTCATGGTGACATGTTTGTATTTTAAAATTGGCGCCATTTATCCTATCATTTTATTTGCTTTGTTGCATCTGTGTTGAATTTCATTAGTTATTCTTCCGTTTGCTGAAAAAATGCTCCCTAGATATGTAAAGTCTTTGAATTGTTTTAATGGTCGATTGTCGATGGAGATATTGATAGTGTTTTCCTCTCTAGTGAATGTCATTACTTCGGTTTTGTCGATGTTTATTCTCATATTGTATTCATTGCATGTTAATTGGAGTCTAGAAACCAGATTGAGAGAGATGGTGTCAATATTGGTGCAGCCTGAAAAGAACGACATACTAAATATGCAAAGAGATTGATTAATCAACATCGAACTGGCGTGTTGGGCCGCTGGACGCTGCTGGATGTGCTGAGGCGGAGATCGGAGCACCTATGGACATGTCCGGAGTGCTATGATGATAGACCTCATATAAATGATAACTGATAACTGAATGTGTTGTTGTAGCTGTTCTTCTGTTGTTTCCTTTGGGTGAAACCAGAAACTGGTGATATGGTTTATGCAAAATGGACAAGGCACATTTCCATATTAGCTGCCCAGATTAGGCAAGAAAGAAACGATGTACGGAAATCTAAAAATCTGAGGTGGTCATACCGGATCAGATCAGATCTGAAGAAAATATTTGTGGGGGAGGCTGCGGTAATACTGAGTAAATGGGCGATTGAACAAAGACAGGTATATACAGTATTACATAAGTCATGAAAAATTAATTATTAAATATGAAAATAAACAGCACTCAACGTTTCGACCATAGGCCCTTAACCGTAATATTTCCTGTCCATTCTATCACACTCTGTCACATTTCCTGTCCATTATATAACACTCTGTCACATTTCCTGTCCATTCTATCACACTCTGTCAGATTTCCTAGTCCATTCTATCACACTCTGTCACATTTACAATGAAATATCGCTCTTTTAGTAAGACCTAAGACATTCTATCACACTCTGTCACATTTCCTGTCCATTCTATCACACTCTGTCACATTTCCTGTCCATTCTATCACACTCTGTCACATTTCCTGTCCATTCTATCACACTCTGTCACATTTACAATGAAATATCGCTCTTTTAGTAAGACCTAAGACATTCTTCGCGCATTGAATGCTGAGTAATAAAAAAAGTTCATAATAGCATCCATTTTGAATGTATTGTGAATCGGTGAAACTGTGTAAAAGAAATCAAGTTAGTATACTTGTATGTCACGTTTTTTCAGAAAATCTGAAATTTTTTATAAACTTTAAATTATTCCATGCTGCCTGAATATTTTATAAACATTTCATAGGGAAAGCTACATATAACGAGACATTTACGAAGGGTTACCGCAATTATTTTGTACACAGCTACTTTTTGCGCAGGTACAGCTATTAAACAGCAAACTTTCATACGATCAATGTCACTGAATCATACATTTTCAAAATGATGAATGATTCTTCTCTCTTGTGTACAAGTTTTATTGTCAGGGGTTATCTTGAAGCTACAAACTTTTGATCGTTAGAGCGACGACCCTGTTTTGTTTCCATGTTACTTTCACCGACTACTATGTCAGTTCTCTCTGACCCTTTTAAAAATAGTTTGTATTTACAAGCGATAAATGGTAATTCTAAGCATAATTTCCAAACTGTTTTGCTGTATTTCTGCTGGGTGGTTGATATTTGTATCGAATATCAAGTTTAGTATTATAAATTCCTAGCTGAATGTGACTATATAGAATCATCCCATTGACGACAGAAGACATTATCTGAATATTATCATCGGCCGACTACATTGTGTTTTGGAGATCTAATTAGGAACTGTAACATTATGCTATTGTAAGTTATGAGTAAAAAAAAAAATAATAGAACATATTATTAGGATTGAAATAAATTGTTCTTAACTAAATGCTGTCTATGCAGTCAAGTTATGTGACTTCAATTACATCCCATATCAACAGAAAAATTATATATATAATATATAGTAACAGCAAATAATTTTATTACTGCTTGCATGCTCCAATTTTAGAAAAAACAGCTGACAGTATAGACAGAGATATCATGGTAAACATAGAAAAGGAACACACTAGTTCAAACACCATACAATATTTAACAATATGGTAATAATTAGCATCAGGCAGATATGTTCAAATTATAAATAAACAAGTTACATGCAGATTTATTAGTTTGTGAAAGTGAGGAGGAGAAAATAAAATGCAATACTAAGATTAAAAAAGCACAAGCAAACCTATTAGAACTTGAGTTTGTAGCACTGTGTGATAGGTCTGGTCCAGTATGTTCACATTTAGATAAAGTATTAGACAAACACAAAATCACACCACAGGCATATCATAGTAGAGCTTTTGTTGGTAACCACTGTCATAAATACTTAACATGTAAAGTATATAAAGATCTCACAGAAGATGTCATAACACACACACAATTGTACACTCAGAATAAGGATATAATAAATATTGCATTGATCACAAGAGACATTTTTAATTTATTAAATACAGCATTTGAAAAAGTTCACAATTACATCTCACACAGTAGACCAATCCATGCTGATACAGTTCCAGAAATACAATTAGCAATACAAGATTACATGACAATATACAGACTGTATTTTCCAGATAAAATAATTCCAAAACAACACATACTAGAACATCACTGTGCAAACTGGATCAGACTTAATGGTTTTGGATTGGGCTTTATCTGAGAACAAGGAGGAGAAGTTATACATTCAATAGTAGCAGGTATAGAGAAAAGAGCTTGGGGTATAAGAAATAAAACTAAGGAATCAAAATTTATCATAAATACACAGCTGCTACAAACTTATTCAACTCTAAATACACAAGTTCACTGTGAAAAACATAAAGTTTAAATAACAGCAGACCTGTGGGCTGTACAATTTTATTTTTCCCTGCTGTATTGTGTGTTGTCTAGCTGTCTTTATAACAATTTAGAACAGTTATATACATATGTGTAATGTGCGTTTGTGAGATGTCTTAGGTAAGTATTCTACATGTCAGTAAGTATGTATGAGCAAAGTGTATGAGCAAGGTGATGAGTAAAATATGAATTAAAATTCTAGGCTACTAAATCATGACTAATGTGGGCTAGTAAAATTGTATAATTATATTACAAATATGTATTGCCAATGTTTGGAGATATGTATTTTTGTTTGAACTACCATTAGTAGTATATTTAGAAATGAACGTATTATTGTGAAAGTATAAATTAATTATGTTAAACATTACATAGTTCATGAAGAAGTAAACTAGATCCGTATGCATTTATGGAAATAGATGTGTAAATTTATGTTATTGTGATTTATATATATATAACTTTTTGGTATGTTGAGATATGTTCAATATATATGCAATTTAATAGTAATTTTATAAATACCTCTTTGTCTTTGACAGTTTTAAGCTATTATAAATGACCAGACATAGTGAACTACACCATGAACTACAATTATTTTCCACAATCAGATTTTAAAAAATATTTTTGGTATCTATAATGTGTTACCTTGTCAAAAACTAAAGTTGTATATTTTTGTAGCGGGATATTTCTACTGCAATGAAGATTAACAACATACCCCATCAGTGTAATTTGCTCATCCTCAGGTAGTTAGAATGTGACTAGTTCCTACAGATATAACTTCATAATTATACAAAGTGATACTGTATAAAATTCAGAGCTACATATGAAAATTGATTATATTTTAACGTAATAGTATACAGTGTGTTTTACATTAACAACAGCCGGAATTTAAAGCGATATATAAACCAAACAAAAAGTCGCCATTTTGTACTCTTGCCCAAGAATGTAAACAAAGGGTATCTAAGCGCAACAAAGGGACATTACTAAGTGAGCGATACTGATACGTCGTGATCACTTTATGTGATACTGCTTGAGATAACACATGCTGAGACGTCTGATACTAATATCACTTATGTGATACTTGCTGAGATAACATATTGAGACAGGTCTGTATACTAATATCACTTTATGTGATACTTGCCTGAGATACAATGCTTGGAGAAGGTCTGTATACTAATATCACTTTAGTGATACTTGCCTTGAGATAACATATTGAGACAGGTCTGTATGTAATATCACTTTATGATATTTGCCTGAGATAACATGTGCTAGGAGACAGGTCTGTTTGCTAGTATCACTTTCTTGGCATATTTAGTTAGAATTATGTTTTAGTTAATTAAGTATTCTATGTCTGCATTTGTTATCTTGATAAAGGCCTATGGTTGAAACGTCGAGTGCTGTTTATTTTCATATTTAATTGTTCATTACTTATGTCAAATCATGTAGTAGCATATCCCTGGTGGAACGCTGGATTCATCATAGCACGCCTGAAAACCTCTCTGTCTTTTGCAAGTTCTTCGGCCTCTTCTAGCGTCATGTTCAATGCTTCTTTGATGTTCTGCTGCCATCTTCGTTTTGGTCGTCCCCTGCCTCGTATTCCATGAACAATAGCTCCCATTATCTTTCTCTCTAAATCACTGTGACGTTTAACTTGTCCAAATTAGTTAATCTTCTGCGACATGATGTTATATAGAGCCAATGCTCCTTGATATGCAGGTCTTGTAGGATGTCTTTGTTTTTCTCTTCTCTGTCCAGGATATTCTAAGAACTTTTCTGTAACACCTTGTTTCAAACGCTTCAATTTTGTTTCTTAATGTTTGTGTTATGGTCCACGATTCGCATCCATATGTTGGCACAGGAATATGCATGTTCTCAGAAGTCTTACTGTTGTTTCTTTGCTTGTGTCGTGCAATAGTTTAATACGTATGTAATACTGTATATGTCTGTCTTTATTCAATAGGCCAAAAAAACCCAAAAACCAATACACTTGTCAAATAACAGTCTGTAAAGATGAAAAAAGCCCGCGTGCCCAGCGTGTTCATAGCGCGTTGGACTACGGTTGACTAGTCCTCTGTAAGTGTGGGTTCAACTCCGCGGACTGGCAGAAAAGTTACAGGTTCCCCAGATTTACGGTGTTCGTGGCACCGAGCCGAAGGGTTACGATGTCCATAACACCAAGCCGAAGAACTTTCAGCTCAAGTGCTTCTGGAAAAAAAAATAGTAATGTAGAAGCACTTTGATAGTGTCTTTGAAGCGTCGTTTTTCTGTAAACTATCCAGTCGCATGCCCCTTTCAAACTCGTCATACTTCAATAGTTTAAAGATGCGGTTCCTGCACGTATGTAAAGCTGAAGGTAGCTATAATATCTGCCTTGTTCAAACGTTTACAACTTGCTCTGGATAATGTACCACACAATTTATAAACTCTTTCATTTCTGTTCATCCTTGCGTGTCCAAGCGTAGAGAGCCAATACACTATCTTGAGGCAGTTTTTTTCTTCTGAATGTTGTTTACCAACTAAGTTCAAAGCGTTGCAAGCATCGATCTAGCTTAGCATACTCACCGAGTCTCTTATTATCATTTCATGAGTTATTTTTTTGTTCTGAAAAAGCACTTTGTCACTGAATTGATCCATAGATATCATCTGTCTCTAATGTCATGCTTGATTTGGTTGAATTGAATGGAGAAACACACGTACAAGCAAAGTACTGCAGCTTTACTTTCATTTCTCTAATCTTATTTTTCCTCACAGCGTCAGAACAAGAAGAGATTTCTAGTACGAGCGGGCCTCTGTGTACGCTTCATAAATAGTGTCTTTCGTCGCCTCTGTTATCTCTGAGGTCCACCTTTTGTGTGGCCGACCGACCTTTTGCTTTGTATCCACTGTATCGGAGTGCCATTGCTCTTTGAGCGCACTGCACTGTCTGTTGGTAATCTATTTATGTGACCAAACCATTTAATGTGTTGTTTCTTGACAAAGTTCAGTATTGATGGTGCGCCCACTTTTGTCCTGATGTCTTCATTTCTAAACCAGTCTCTTCTTGTTACAGCCATCATTCTGTGTAGACACTTCATCTCTGTGGCGAATAGTTTTCTTCTATCATTTGATGTCAGCGTCCAGGTCTGGCACTGGTAGCATAATATAATGAGAAAGATTGTGTTGAACATTGCTCTTTTTGTAATCATGGTGACATGTTTGCATTTTAAAATTGGTGTCATTTGTTAAATTTCACAGTGGACGTGTGGAAGTGGACGTGTGGAATGTTTTCCGACTGTAACGGCTCTCAGGTTGACCCAGTCTCAATTGGGTACCAGGGAAAGAATTGAGAAGTAAAAGCGGCCGACATTAAATTGACCACATCACCCATAGTGTGCCGATGGTATATGAAAACTGCAGGACTACATACAACAACATGATATAACACATACAACATGATATAACACATACAACATGATATAACACATACAACATGATATAACACAAACAACAACATGATATAACACTTACATCATGATAAACACATACAACATGATATAACACATACAACATGTATAAACATAACAACATGATATAAACATCACAACATGATATAACACTTACATCATGATATAACACATACAACATGATATAAAACATACAACAACATGATATAAACATACAACAACATGGTATAAAACATACAACAACATGATATAAAACATACAACAACGTGATATAAAACATACAACATGATATAAAACATACAACAACATGGTATAAAACATACAACAACATGATATAAAACATACAACAACATGGTATAAAACATACAACAACATGGTATAAAACATACAACAACATGGTATAAAACATACAACAACATGGTATAAAACATACAACAACATGGTATAAAACATACAACAACATGATATAAAACATACAACAACATGGTATAACACATACAACAACATGGTATAAACATACAACAACATGGTATAAAACATACAACAACATGGTATAACACATACAACAACATGGTATAAACATACAACAACATGATATAAGACATACAAAACATGATATAACATACAACAACTGATAACATACAACAACATGTATAAAACATACAACAACATGGTATAAAACATACAACAACATGGTATAACACATACAACAACATGATATAAACACATACAAAACATGATATAAAACATACAACAACATGATATAACACATACAACAACATGTATAAAACATACAACAACATGGTATAACACATACAACAACATGGTATAACACATACAACAACATGGTATAACACATACAACAACATGATATAACACATACAACAACATGATATAACACATACAACAACATGATATAAAACATACAACAACATGGTATAAACATACAACAACATGGTATAAAACATACAACAACATGGTATAAAACATACAACAACATGGTATAAAACATACAACATGATATAAAACATACAACAACATGGTATAAAACATAACAACATGTATAAAACATACAACAACATGGTATAAAACATACAACAACATGATATAAAACATACAACAACATGATATAACACATACAACAACATGGTATAAACATACAACAACATGGAATAACACATACAACAACATGTATAAAACATACAACAACATGGTATAAAACATACAACAACATGGTATAAAACATATAACAACATGGTATCAAACATACAACAACATGATATAACACATACAACATGATATAAAACATACAACAACATGATATAAGACATACAACAACATGATATAAAACATACAACAACATGATATAACACATACAACAACATGATATAAAACATACAACAACATGGTATAAAACATACAACAACATGGTATAACACATACAACAACATGTATAAACATACAACAACATGATATAACACATACAACAACATGATATAACACATACAACAACATGATATAACACATACAACAACATGATATAAAACATACAACAACATGGTATAAAACATACAACAACATGGTATAAAACATACAACATGATATAACACATACAACAACATGTATAAACATACAACAACATGGTATAAAACATAAAAACATGATATAAACATACAACAACATGTATAAACATACAACAACATGTATAAAACATACAACAACATGGTATAAAACATACAAAACATGATATAAACATACAACAACATGTATAAACATAACAACATGTATAACACATACAACAACATGATATAAACATACAACAACATGATATAACATACAACAACATGATATAAAACATACAACAATGATATAACATACAACAACATGATATAAAACATACAACAACATGATATAAAACATACAACAACATGATATAAAACATACAACAACATGATATAAAACATACAACAACATGATATAAAACATACAACAACATGATATAAAACATCACAACATGATATAAACATACACAACATGATATAAACATACAACATGATATAAAACATACAACAACATGATATAACACATACAACAACATGATATAAACATACAACAACATGATATAAACATACAACAAATGATATAAACATACAACAACATGATATAAACATACAACAACATGATATAACATACAACAACATGTATAAAACATACAACATGTATAAAACATACAACAAAGTATAAAAGGATACAACATGAATAAAACATACAAGCTTCATACGATGAAGTACAACAATATAGAATATTAGAACAGGTTAGTGACTCTGCCATATCCCAGATAATGGATAGAGCTGACATTCTGAGGCTCTCATAGAGTGTTGACGCAAAAGGATTTTCATTAAATCAATCACGGCAACTGCTAGATTGCAAGAGCTAGATTGAAGATTGCAGTAGCAGAGAACACCACACACGGTATAGAGTAGCCATCAATCAACATCGAACTGGTAGTCAGTCGCTGGACGCTGTTGGAAATATTACAAGGAGATCGGAGCACCTATGGACATGACAAGTGCATGAAGATATTCCAAACTGAAACTGAATATTAGAACAATATGATTGATTGATTGATTGATTGATTGATTGATTGATAGGACCATCATCATTGCACTTCGGTGTGCAACCGCCGATCTCTTTCGTACACTATTTGTTACAAAGGATGATCTCAGTACCAGTGCACGAGCTCCGTTGCATCTGTGATTGTCTCCACTGTAATTTTAAAGATGCTGAAAATATTTTGAATGAAATCTTTTTAAATAATTATTTTGTTTATTTTACTAGTGAATGTTTGCTCGGGCAGCGACTTTCCAGCCTGTTCTTCTTGATTTTGAACTATCAAGCCTATTTTACGTGCTCAACTTAAACACGGCACCTACTTGTTACCGTTCGTCTCCGAAAGGACTAGGAACTCGATTTCACCTACACTGAGAACAATGATCTCTGGAAAAATATCACGATATATTCAAGAGGTAACGACCCGAGTGCTTCTAGAACGAGAGGCTATTACCCGACCTCTACGCTACACAGAAACATCCTAAAACGAAATTGAAAACACAATTTGATACAATAAAGAATAGTAATGTAGAGAATTAGAACAATAGGAAAAACTTGTGTAAATCAAAATAACAAGAACTCACCTCGCTACGTTTGTCGAGTCAAGGTAACATGTTGTTGTATTCTGTAGAGTCTAACTAGTTGTGAGTTTAACTGGTAAACTATACACGTATATATTATGTTACAATATGTATTGTTACAATAATTATATGAAACCGTTTGAGGCAAAATGTGAAATTGTGTCAACAGCTGTGGTATATAAAGTGTGAATATCATTTTCATGATCGTTTTAGTCGTTGTTAACTATCATACGGTACAGGGGTTACAGCAGCAAGCTAGTGGAGGTTGATAGTGTGTCTGTTTGTGTGTTCATGTTTGTTTATATAGTGTCATATTTATATGTTTGTTTTTTGTTTGTATGTGGGGCCTATAGTAAGGAGAGATCGTGGAAGACAGATGGAGAAAATGTTGGATGGTCTAACAGCGTGGTTCATTATTTTACGAAAATGAAAAATCAAACTATGCGTGAATTAACTACCACTGACATTGCGAAAACGAGTACTTCAGTATTATATTGAACCAATACTAGTGTATGGCAGAGAATCATGAACAATGAACAAACAATCAATACGATCATTGGAAGCCACATAGATGTGGTTTTACAGAAGGGAATGCTGAAAATTTCACGGAGAGCGAAAAAAACAAATGATGAGGTTTTAAAACAAGCCTGCACACAAAGAAACCTTATCAAAAGAATAAGAATCAGACAATCAAGGTTCTTCGGGCATATAATGTGAAGAGGATTTTTAGAACCTTTGGTGACAACAGGTAAAATTCAGGAAGAAGACATCGTGGAAGACAGAGGAGAAGATGTTGAATGGTCTGACATCTTGGTTCGACAAAAGATCGACGTCTGATCTGATTAACTGCAGATTTTGCCATATTCCTTGCTGGTTCCACCAATGTGCTTGTTTCATGACAAATGAACATGTCTACCACAGGGTACACCCAACCCATCGTCATTTTCTCCTCTCAACTTGGCTCATCATAGGTTCCTGTTCTGTTTTTATTCCCACCAAGGAAAGAGAGAGAGATGTGGAGAGACATGATCACCTATGCCAGCACGTCTGGCAATCGATTGATAACCAACTGCGTTCACTAATGACGATGAAAAATACAAAATATATCCCCCATGATTGGAGGACGATCAACTTTCACGAGGTGCCTCCGCGTTATCAACTTAGTTATTGTCGACACAAGGTTAATGTTAAACAAAAACTGAGACATGATGTGACATTGTTCTACAACCATCCTTGAAATGCGTTGTTCAATTATATACAACTTTAAGTGTATTGTTTCTAATTATATACACTATTAGTTTATTGTTTTAATATAACAACTATGTTAGATTGCAATTAATAACATGTTATGTATTGTTTCATTATTTCAACCATGTTATGTATTGTTTCTTATCAACTATGTTATGTATTGTTTCAATTATACAACTATGTTAGTATTTTTCTAATTATACAAATATGTTAATGTATTGTTTCAATATATACAACTATGTTAAGTGTATCAATTATATACAACATGTTGTGATGTTTCTAATATATACACTATGTTAAATGATGTTTTCAATTATATACAACATTATATTGTTCTACATTATATACAACTATGTTAAGGTTGTTTCTAATTATACAACTAGTTAGTGTATTGTTTCTCTAATTTATACAACTAGTAAGTGTATTGTTTTCATTATATACAGCTATTTAATGTATTGTTTTCTTAATTATATACAACTATGTTAAGTGTATTGTTTCTAATACATACAGATTAAGTGTATTGTTTTCTCTAATTATTACAACTATTATGTATTGTTTCAATTATATACAACATGTTATGTATTGTTTTCTAATTTATAATATGTTAGTGTATTGTTTTCTCTAATTATATACAACTATGTTAAGTGTATTGTTTTCTCTAATTATATACAACTATGTTAAGTTTATCTTCCATACATAATCGAGTCATGCAGATTTAATTTGTTTGGTATTTACAATTCCTGCACGATATGCTAGTCAATGTTTAATTTGTCCTCTAACTGGTTATATGCAAGTTCTGTATGATATGTTAGTCAATGTTTAATTTGTTCTGTATCTGGTTATATACAAGTTCTGTATGATATGTTAGTCAATGTTTAATTTGTTCTGTATCTGGTTATATACAAGTTCTGTATGATATGCTAGTCAATGTTTAATTTGTTCTGTATCTGGTTATATACAAGTTCTGTATGATATGTTAGTCAATGTTTAATTTGTTCTGTATCTGGTTATATACAAGTTCTGTATGATATGTTAGTCAATGTTTAATTTGTTCTGTATCTGGTTATATACAAGTTCTGTATGATATGTTAGTCAATGTTTAATTTGTTCTGTATCTGGTTATATACAAGTTCTGTATGATATGCTAGTCAATGTTTAATTTGTTCTGTATCTGGTTATATACAAGTTCTGTATGATATGTTAGTCAATGTTTAATTTGTTCTGTATCTGGTTATATACAAGTTCTGTATGATATGTTAGTCAATGTTTAATTTGTTCTGTATCTGGTTATATACAAGTTCTGTATGATATGTTAGTCAATGTTTAATTTGTCCTGTATCTGGTTATATACAAGTTCTGTATGATATGTTAGTCAATGTTTAATTTGTTCTGTATCTGGTTATATACAAGTTCTGTATGATATGTTAGTCAATGTTTAATTTGTCCTGTATCTGGTTATATCAAGCTGTATGATATGTTAGTCAATGTTTAATTTGTTCTGTATCTGGTTATATACGTTCTGATGATATGTTAGTCAATGTTTAATTGTCTGTATCTGTTCAGTTCTGTAGATATGCTAGTCAATGTTTAATTTGTTCTGTATCTGGTTATATACAAGTTCTGTATGATATGTTAGTCAATGTTTAATTTGTTCTGTATCTGGTTATATACAAGTTCTGTATGATATGTTAGTCAATGTTTAATTTGTTCTGTATCTGGTTATATACAAGTTCTGTATGATATGTTAGTCAATGTTTAATTTGTTCTGTATCTGGTTATATACAAGTTCTGTATGATATGTTAGTCAATGTTTAATTTGTTCTGTATCTGGTTATATGCATGGGGCAGATGTATGATTCTTCTTCTTCAAACGCTCTGCATCGACCACTTGTTAAACCACTCTTTATGATTTTTATGTGATCTGAGCATAGGAGCGATTACACGTTGTGCCAGTTATGTGCCTACAAGTAGGCCAGCACATCAGATTTCTGCAATGTTTTTTATTTACTAAAGTAGCTTTCTTAGGTCACTATCTCAGTCACCTCTTAGCATGCTTGAGTACAGTTTATATTCTTTGTCCTTTGTGGCTCTGGAACACACTGGCGAGACGTCGGATACAATAAACACATGATCGAAGATCACAACAACTAGGCTAACATTCAATCAAAGGCCCCAACAACTAGGCTAAACATTGAATCGAAGATCACAACAACTAGGTTAAACATTGAATCAAGGCCCCAACAACTAGGTTAAACATTGAATCGAAGATCACAAAACTAGGTTAAACATTGAATCAAAGGCCCAACAACTAGGCTAAACATTGAATCGAAGATCACAACAACTAGGTTAACATGAATCGAAGATCACAACAACTAGGGTTAAATATTCACAAGGGAATGACAAAGATAATGAGAATTAACCAAACAAATGACAACTCGATCTCCTGGGTGAAATCCCACTTCAAGAGGTAGAATCATACACATACTTGGGAAGCAACGTAGACAAAGAGGGTGGAGCAGAAAGAGATGTCAAAATAAGAAAACTGAAGGCAAGAGGAGCTTTCATTGCACTGGGAAATCAAATCTAGAACAAAAATTCGGATATTTAACTCTTAATGTTAAAGCAGTTTTGTTGTATGGGTCAGAAACATGGAGAACGACTAAAATAATAACGCATAAACTGCAAACATTCATCAACTGGTGTCTGCACAGAATACAGGTACTAAGATAGTATGATACGGTCACAAATGAGGAGCTTATGGAAAGAACATGACAGATCACATTGAACCAGGAGGTCAAAAGAAACATTGGCGAGGGATTTGACACACCATGGGAAACTTCGAGAGGAATATAATAAAAAGGCCCTTTCCTGGCACACCGACAGGAAAAACGAAAGAGAGGAAGGCCTTGAAAAAACGGAGATGAGATTTGGAGGTAGTGATTAACAATAAAGAAAAGAATTGGATGGAGATGTAGGAGATAGCTAAAGATATGAAGATGTGGCATACAGTGGTTATATCGATATAAGGGGAGACTGCAGTAAAACTATGTAGCAAAGACGAAACACAATACTGTAGTTTTACGAAATACAAAAACAATACACAGCGGTGTTTCTACCAAAAGGTATTTATCAATCAAAGGATACACCAGAAGTGAAGAAATTTACTTCTTAACCATTTAACTTTCTAATTTATTTTACCGCTGGACACATTTACTTTACTGCTGGACACATTTACTTTACTGCTGGACACACTTACTTTACTGCCGGACACACTTACTTTACTGCTGGACACATTTACTTTACTGCTGGACACATTGTAGTGTATACTAAATATTACGTTGTAATATATACTAAATTAGCCAGTATACTGGTTTTGCGTCAATTTAAAACATATTGTGAGCCAGTACATTGGCACGGAAAGACGAAAAGGTTAAACGGCAGACATACAACTATGATGCAGAAATCCAGGCAATCAAGGTGGCAACTGACAAACTGTTGAATACCAGACCCGATCCTCAACCTGTTGTATTTTTGACTGATGGAAAATCAGCACTTCAAGCACTCCAGTCCAGAAAATTGCCAGGTCTACAGACCCTACTGTCTAAATTGTCCAAGCAGCGCAGGGTCGTCTTGCAGTGGATCCCCTCTCACTGTGGAATACCAGGAAATGAAACAGCAGACTGATTGGCCAAGGAAGGTGCTGCAGGAAAGCAACCGGATGTGCCAGTTACCTACCACCAAAAGAAAAGGATGATTAAATCAATGAGAAAGCCACAAATACCAACACACGACGATTACTATAATAGGAGCAGATTGGAACAAATTGTCATTCTGCTCCTTAGAACAGGACACAGTCGGCTCCGCAGCCACATGTATACATCATTCAAGATTGACAATTCAGCCATGTGTACATGTGGACAGGCACACCAGACTGATGAGCACATACTTCAAGACTGCCCGAATATGATACACTGAGACAAACTCACTGGCCTAACGAAACAACACTCGACAGAAAACTACACGGACCTCTGTGTGAGCTACAAACGACAGTGAAGTTCATACAAGACACAACATTGAATATATAGACATATTTCAAGCGAACGAAAGGAAGGAAGGAAGGAACGGCAGACATAACATAATATAATTAGACAATAAAACCATAACGGCTCTAAAATGAAAATGTGGGACTAAAAACGAAAAACGAAATAAATGTGAAAACTAGAATTGGAAGAAAGAAGATAAACAATAATTTAGCAACATATTTATATAACATATATACATTTAGCATATACACATATATTATGGGGCATGAGAAGAGACAGTATAAAGAAGCATAGGAATATCTGCCCAGCGTGTTCGTAGCGCGTTGGACGACGGGTGACAATCCCCTGTGAGTGCGGTTCAATTCCGCGGGCTGGCAGAAAAGCCACAGGTTCTCCAGATTTAAGGTGTTCGTGGCATCGAACCGAAGAGCTGAAAGCTCAAGTGCTTCTGGATCTAAAAGTAAAAAAACATTAGTTAGTTGCCTGTGCCACAATCGATATTAAAAAGCATTAGTTAGTTGCCTGTGCCACACTTGATATTAAAAAGCATTAGTTAGTTGCCTGTGCCACAATTGATATTAAAAAGCATTAGTTAGTTGCCTGTGCCACAATCGATATTAAAAAGCATTAGTTAGTTGCCTGTGCCACACTTGATATTAAAAAGCATTAGTTAGTTGCCTGTGCCACACTTGATATTAAAAAGCATTAGTTAGTTGCCTGTGCCACAATTGATATTAAAAAGCATTAGAATAGTTGCCTGTGCCACACTTGATATTAAAAAGCATTAGTTAGTTGCCTGTGCCACAATTGATATTAAAAAGCATTAGTTAGTTGCCTGTGCCACAATTGATATTAAAAAGCATTAGAGTAGTTGCATGTGCCACAATTGATATTAAAAAGCATTAGAATAGTTGCATGTGCCACAATTGATATTAAAAAGCATTAGTTAGTTGCATGTGCCACAATTGATATTAAAAAGCATTAGTTAGTTGCTTGTGCCACAATTGATTTTAAAAAGCATTAGAATAGTTGCATGTGCCACAATTGATATTAAAAAGCATTAGTTACTTGCCTGTGCCACAATTGATATTAAAAAGCATTAGAGTAGTTGCATGTGCCACAATTGATATTAAAAAGCATTAGTTAGTTGCATGTGCCACAATCGATATTAAAAAGCATTAGTTACTTGCCTGTGCCACAATTGATATTAAAAAGCATTAGAATAGTTGCATGTGCCACAATTGATATTAAAAAGCATTAGTTAGTTGCATGTGCCACAATTGATATTAAAAAGCATTAGTTAGTTGCCTGTGCCACAATTGATATTAAAAAGCATTAGAATAGTTGCATGTGCCACAATTGATATTAAAAAGCATTAGTTAGTTGCCTGTGCCACAATTGATATTAAAAGCATTAGAATAGTTGCATGTGCCAAATTGATTTTAAAAAAGCATTAGTTAGTTGCATGTGCCACAATTGATATTAAAAAGCATTAGTTAGTTGCTTGTGCCACAATTGATATTAAAAAGCATTAGAATAGTTGCATGTGCCACAATTGATATTAAAAAGCATTAGTTACTTGCCTGTGCCACAATTGATATTAAAAAGCATTAGAATAGTTGCATGTGCCACAATTGATATTAAAAAGCATTAGTTAGTTGCCTGTGCCGCAATTGGTATTAAAAGAAGAGAGAGATATCGGTAACATTATCATTCTCAAATTACCCCTACCCCCTTCTAAATTATTCAAATTATTCAAATAGAATATATGTTTCAATGTGAGCAATTGTCCAATTTGCCGAGATGATTCATACAGATGCATCGATAGTACACAACTTCTCAAATAACATTAGTGACGTTTACACATATTGAATATTTATGAGTTACGATATTTGATTGGTCTTTTCTAGGTACGTCCCGCGTTTTCTTCCCCCACCCCCATTTATTTGATTTTTTCGTTTTTAGTCACACATTTTTTTATTTTAGGGTCATTATGGGTTTATTGTCTGGCTGTATATGTTATGTCTGCCGTATAGAAGTCTCTCGTGATCCCCTGCCCAGACCGATGTACCAGATCTTCCCATAAATTTTATTCATGTGGAAATCTGATTCATGCAGCCTTAGCATTGGTGTGTTTTACGTCACATCTTCAGCATCATTTGGAGCTCTGGTGCTTATCCTTCGGCAATGTGTCCGGTTTCAGCCAGCGTTTACTCGGTTCGCTCTCGGTTCTGTAGCCATCTAGTGATTTTTACGGTGTGGGATAGCTAGCCCCACGCCCAACTTCCTTAGTCGCCTCTTACAACATGCGTGGCAGGTAACAGTGGTTCTATTCTTTACAGCCCAATTTGGGCCCCGGTAACCACTCGGGCGGTATATGAAGTCTGAATTTCTTGGCTTCTGTTGTATTCTTTGGTTAATAAAGACCGTTTGATCGAAACGTTATTGTTATTTTCAAACCCCTACCCAACCCCTATGAGGTCATTCATTATCCATTACTTTGCAGCGGCAGGGACGGGAAGGGGCGGGCGGATAGGGTGTGTATACTTCAATAACTGGAGAGCTATGCTGTCATGGTTACCCAAGTCTGACATGTCAAGTGAGACAGGTCAGATTAAACGTTGCCTCCTGATCCTCCAGGTTGGGGGTTGTGCGATGTGCTAGCTACCCATCTAGTTAAAAAAGAACGTAGTTACAGAAATCGAAAACAAATTGTTCAAAACTACCTCGAGTCTCGGAAGGAGCTCCACGCCGGAGACAGATAGCGTGCAGCAGCCAAACCCGCAATGAAGCTGATGCATTGACGACACTTTTTCGGCGGCAGACAACTAAAAACGAGGCTTCCAAGTTGTAGTCTGGAGTCTTCTTGAGGAACTGAGGGCTGCTGGACTGTCGTGGGAGACCATCAAGAAAACAGCAAGAGACCAGGGAAAATCGCCAACAACAGCTGATGCCTTATGCTCCAATAAGAGCGGAGAGGAACAATGAATCAATCATCATCAAGCTATATTAGTTTGTTTTTATAGTCTGTCCATTAATTCGTGAGCACGTTTGAAATTGATTTTCTCGAAAACTACCTGTTGGATCTCAGTGATTTTTGCATGCAGCCTTAGAATATCCATGACGCTAAAATAAAGCTAACCAGTAGTTCATAGATGCTGCGGATTTTGCACATCGGCGAATTCCTTTGATCTTTTATGACAATTGCAAATACGGGGCTCAAATTTTAGATTTTACAGTAATCCCTAGAATTTGTCCATGTCAATTCTATTCATAGGTGTATCTCCATATTAACTTGATAGGTCAAGTAATTAATTGTGTTGCCCTTTATGTGCAATCGTGAACTTGGATACAATATGCAACAGTTAGTCCTCCCTTCGGTCACCATTAGACCCCAGGGTGTCTTAACTTCACCACAAATTGTATGATGGTAGACTCATTTGGATATGGAAATGTATACGTTGCTATTTCTCAGTCTGTAATCAAAATATGATTTGTATCATCCGAATCTGATGATTCCATGAGGTTGATAATTGTTACTGGCTGGACAAATTGTAATCCATCTCGGTGCCAGTACTCGTTTTCCTCTCGGAGCACATGTTCAACACACTTCTTCCAGAACTGCATGTCTATCATTGAGAGGGACTCACGTGTCAGAACTTCAACATCACACATTTTAAACGTCCTGTTCTGTTCGGCAACTTGCCCTTTACTTTAGCCCAGACAAGCTCTATCGGATTGAGGTGAGCATGATATGGAGGTAGTCGCAAAGACGTGTGGCCGTATTCCGCAATGATTTTGTCAATATGAAACACCTTTGTCTTATTTGTCATCCTCACCAGGTGCAACAACTCGGGTTTCAAATATGTATCATCGAAGCTGACATTTTCCTTAGAAGCCAAGTCCTAATTTGATCTTTTGTATTTGATGCAGTTGGTACTTTGTCTTCCGCTGATACTGCGTTGTGATAGGATGCATTATCCATTACCAAGCATGATGGTCTGTTTAGAATTGGAAGTAGATCTTTCTCCATCCAGTGCCTGAAAATATGTCCATTCATTTCTGTGTGGTAATCCCTACCGTCGGTACTTTTGATTGGAAAATAAGTCCAGCGTCATGGACAAGACCTTCTTCACTGCTTCCTGCATGTGTTAGTATAATACGCTGGCCTTTGCTGCTTGGTATTTTTCTTTCTGTTCACCGTCTACTGATTGCCATTCTTTAGCAATGGTGTGGTGAGCATTGACCAAGGATTCGTCCAAATATACAATATCATAGCCTTGCCTCCGCCGCTCACGGATCTGCCTCAGGTATTTACTTCGCGCAGCAATTAAATGTGGTTTTTCACAAATAATATTCCTGCCGCCTATAGTTTTTCTGAAGGTGAAGCCGGCGGCTCTTACAATTTTCCATAGAGTACTTTTAGAAATGTCTATGCTGCAATCTGATTGCAGTTTTAATTTCAGTTTCCTGAGAGTAACAAGTTGATTTGTCGCAAACATTTTCAAGAGCTCCGTCTTATGACATCTATGTCAAAGTCGTCAATTGTTCTTTTCCTTCCTTGCTTGACATTAGTGCACTTTGTGTCCTGTTTAATCCACCGGGAAAAGGATTCTCTATTCAGACCAAGAGCCAGTTGCGTTCGTTTCTCAGGGTTATGAATATCGCAATATAGATGACCTCTCTTAGATTCCCTACGGAAGTGTTGGTATAGTAAAACTGTAACCTTCTGCATTGTTAAAAAATGTGCACTTCAGACTCATTATGAATGTGATATCAATGTCAGTTTTGATAAGCCAACAAATATGATACAATAGCTTCATACAAATAGCGAGATACACCTATGACTATACAACGGTATCCCAATTATAACGTCATATGCTTTCCGCGTTCAAAGTCGACTGGGTTAGGTGCACGGGAATTCCCGTGAAATTGTTGTTTACTCACGATATTTCAATGTTACCATAATGTATTTTTAGAACAACGCGTCTGTGTACCGTAGATCTGTTACTATTGTGTACAATCCGGTGAGGTTGATTTTAATATAACCTGAAGAAGAAATATTTCAAACTACATCAAATTTTCTTGGAAAAAATATTTCTCTAGCGTCATGGATATTCTAAGGCTGCTTGCAAAAATCACTGAGATCCAACAGGTAGTTTTCGAGAAAATCAATTTCAAACGTGCTCACGAATTAATGGACAGACTATAACTTGGTTCGTCTTTGATATCTCTATTGTCTATTGTCTTTCCTCAGATGGATGATGAAATTGGTTGATGATGAAGAAGATATAATCTACATATCCTAGGGGTTAGCGAGAGCAGATGGACAGGAAATGGAAGAAGTACCACTGCAACAGGTGAAACAGTCCTTTTTCTGGACGAGACGATGACCTACACCATGAAGGAGTAGCAGTAATCCTAAGAAAAGGCGTGGAAAAGTGTCTATTAGAATGGAAACCTATCAGCAGCCGCTTGATTAAGATCAGACTAAAGAGGAAGCATACAAACATCACAATTCTACAATGCTATGCGCCAGCTAATGATAGCGAAGATACAAAGAAAGACTCTTACTACGAAAACCTACAAGCAGAATTAGACAAGTCACCATCCCATGATGTTATCATTGTTATGGGAGATCTAAATGCGAAGGTCGGACAAGACAACACGCATAGTTATAGAACTATGGGAAAATATGGATGTGGTATGATGAACGAAAATGGGGAACGTTTAGTAAACTTCTGCAGCATGAACAATCTCGTTATAGGAGGAACCCTATTTCAACATTTAGATATCCACAAATTAACATGGTATTCCCCTAATGGCAGAGATAAAAACCAAATAGACCATGTAATGATCAATGGACCCTGGAGACGCTCGCTGCTAGATGTTGTAGTCAAGAGAGGTGCAGATGTTGGTAGCGACCACCACCTAGTCACAGCTTATGTCAAACTTAAACTAAGAAAAACAGGACAACAGAAAAACTTCCAAAAGAGGTTCGATGTGGATAGACTAAAAGACACGGAAGTAAGGGATAAGTTTATAATGCAGATAAAGAACAGATTCCAAGCCCTAGAAAGTAATGAAACTACGGATGAAACTGACAACATAGATAGAACATGGGACAACATAGCATCTATATATAGCAAGAGAAGTGAAACATGTCTAGGGTACCGCACAAAGAAAAGAAAAGAATGGATAACACCAACAACATGGAAAATAATAGACAGCCGAAGAATATTAAAAAGAAATTGTTAGAAGCAAAGTCCGAAAGACTGAAAGCAAGATACCAAGAACAGTACAAAAGCGCAAGTAAAGAAATCAAACGGGCTGTGAGAGCTGACAAAAGAATGTATGTTGAAGACCTGGCAGTACAGGCAGAAGAAGCAGCAAAAAGTGTGATCAGGGAACAGTGTACAAAATTACAAAGCTAATAAGCGGGAAACATTACAGGAGATCAAATACTCTCATAAAGGATAAGAATGGAATACTATTGACAACGGAAAAGGAACAAGAAATACGATGGACAGAGCATTTTAAAGAATTGCTAAATAGACCACCTCCAACGGTAGTAGCAGACATACCAGAACCAACAGAGGAATTATAAATTGGCATTGAAACACCCAGCCGGGATGAGATCATTACAGCAATTAAATCTCTTAAGAATAACAAGGCACCAGGGAATGATAACTTAAACGCAGAACTATTCAAAATAGACCCAGAACTTGCAGCTAATATATTGCAACCCTTGTTTACTACTATATGGAATACCCAAATAATACCTGATGCATGGAACAGAGGAGTCATCATCAAAATCCCCAAAAGGGCTTCCTGCCGATTGTAATAATTGGCGTGGAATAACACTGCTTTCTGTCCCAAGTAAAATCTTAAGCAAAATCATCGTACAACGCATTACTGATGCTGTGGATAAGAAACTGAGAAAGGAACAAGCAGGATTTCGCAGAGGACGGAGCTGTATAGGCCAAATATTTGCTCTTAGAAATATCATAGAGCAATGCACAGAATGGCAAAGCAAACTCTATATCAACTTTGTAGATTTTGAAAAAGCTTTTGATAGCATACACCGCGAAAGTCTATGGCGTATCTTAAGATGGTATGGAATCCCACTGTGTTTTATAAATATTATAAAAAGCTGCTACAGCAAATTTGCATGCAGTGTTGAAACTTCAGAACTAAAGTTTGAAGTAAAAACAGGCGTGCGACAAGGATGTGTTATGTCAACCCTATTATTCAACACTGTCATAGATTGTGTGATGCGTAAAACAACGGAAGATAAGGCAAGAGGTATAAGATGGACGCTCGCATCCACTCTGGAAGACCTAGATTTTGCAGATGACATCGCACTCATATCTCATACACATAGAGATATCCAGGAAAAGACCTGCCGCCTTAACCAATATAGTGAGATGGTTGGGCTGAAAATAAATCAGAAGAAAACTGAAGTAATGACTCTGAACATAGCAACCCAGCACCAGTCAAACTAGAAGGTAAAACCCTCCGAGATACAACCGCTTTCACATAACTTGGAAGTGTTATTAGCAATGAAGGAGGCGCTGGATCTGACATTAAAACAGACTGAGTAAGGCACGAAGTGCATTCATGACCCTTCAGACCGCCTGGAAATCTGCCCAATACAGCATCAGAACCAAGACTAGTATCTATAACAGCTGTGTGCTGTCAACATTGCTGTACGGATCGGAATGCTGGAGAATGACAGAACAGGATATGTCCAGACTCTCCGCCTTTCACACAACTTGTCTGCGAAAATCTTACGCGTGTACTGGCCGACTACTATCTCGAATCAAGAATTGCTTGCACGATGCCAACAAGAGAATATGGGCACTATCATCCGAAGACGACGCTGGAGATGGATTGGACATGTGATGCGCATGGAGACTGGCTCCGACACGAAAACTGCACTGAGATGGACTCCAGAGGGTAGGCGAAAGCGTGGAAGACCCAAGACGACCTGGAGGAGAACGATAGAGCAAGAGCTGAAGGAAATGAATCATAGCTGGAACACAATACAGAGGAAGGCCATGAACAGGGAAGAATGGGGTACGTTTGTTGCTGCCCCAAACGCCAAGGGCGTAACAGGCTAAAGAGAGAGGATATTAGTTTGTTTTTAACTTGGTTCATCTTTGGTATCTCTATTGTCTATTGTCTTTCCTCAGATGGATGATGAAATTGGTTGTGCACTCTTGCCGTTAAGCGTAGGGATGGGAGCTATAATTTTCGTTCCATGGCCAGATGAGTCGCCAAGAACAAGAAGAAGATTCTGTTCGTGTAAGTAATCGTTATTCGTATTAATCGATCAACACACAAATATCAACATTTGTTCAAGACGAATACACTGACCAGTATGAGATTTTGTCTCTCTCTTATTTCTGTGTGAAACAAAATAAATAACTGGCCGTGCGCTCCTTGATTATTTGCCAAGCGAATTATTGGGTGTAATCGATTACACAAACAAACGACATGTGCCGATCTGAATGTGACAGTAATGTGACGTAAGGGTGGGGAAGGGGGAGTAATAAAGGAGAGTTTGAGGGTGGTGGGAAGAAAGGATAGTAAGCATGTAAAAACATGGGGGAGAGAGGGAGTAGGAAGATGGGATACACATATAAAAAGTAGGGGAAGAGAAGGGTAGCTAATTAGCAAACATAAATATGATGTAGATGTCATTGTTTTATTGTCATTTTGTGAAATTGTAAAGTAGGTCAGGAGATACGTCACACACAAGTTGTCTACGTCAGAGCCAACTATAAACCAGTAGCGGCTCGTCATATTTTTTGTTTGTGGGACCAGACTCAAATTTTCGGGAAAAATCATGATTTTGGATTAGGTTATATTTTAATTTATTAACTAATAAATATCCGTTACACATTATTTTTGTTGGGGTCCGACCCCACTGCCCTTAATGACGAGCCGCCACTGCTATAAACCTATCTAGAGTTGGCTGTGTCTACGCAGACTGCTAAAAATAAACTGACAGGACAAAATTCCAGATACTGAACTTCTTACAAGAGCAAAGATCCCAAACGTCAACACACTGTTACAGAAGGCCCAAGTGAGATAGGCCGGTCATATTTCTCGGATGCCTGATAAACGCATCCCAAAACAGTTGATGTATGGCGAATTTGAAGGGGGCAGACATTCTGCTGGTGGACAGAAAAAACCCAGCTGTAAATGAACTCTTAAAGTGTCTCTGAAATGCTTCGATATAGACACCACGTGCTGGGAACCCCTGGCGCAAAACGTCGAATATAGCGCTGTAACAACACAAGAGAAACTCATATATCTGAGAATTGTCGTACTGTTGAGGTACAGAGAAAGCGAGCTGCGTGACAAGACAGAACACACAACACCCACATGTACAGACATGTACACATTGTCCATTAGTTCATACAGACATGTATATATTGTTCATTAGTTCATACAGACATGTACGTATTGTTCATTAGTTCATACAGACATGTACGTATTGTTCATTAGTTCATACAGACATGTACGTATGTCCATTAGTTCCTACAGACATGTACACATTGTCCATTAGTTCATACAGACATGTACACATTGTCCATTAGTTCATACAGACATGTACACATTGTTCATTATTTCATACAGACATGTACACATTGTCCATTAGTTCATACAGACATGTACACATTGTCCATTAGTTCATACAAAAATGGTTGTTACAACGTCACATTTGACAATCTTGCGAAAGGAGTTTCCCACCAAGTGATGTCTGTATCGAAACATTTCAGAGACTAAGAGGATCAAAATACATTATTTAAATGTTGGTAGTTAAAACGTTTTGTGGAAAAAATGTTGGTGGTTAAAACGTTTTGTGGAAAAAATGTTGGTGGTTAAAACGTTGTGTGGAAAAAATGTTGGTGATTAAAACGTTTTTTTTTATAACCACCAATTGATCGTCTGCCACTGGTTCCTATGGTTCTACATCAACATTTCCTCTGATACAACAAGACATGACGGCTTGGAGAATTCTATTATTGAAAGAGACATCCCGGCAGGTAGGAGAACAGGAAGACCACAGAGAAGATGGAATCATGATGTAGCTGATGATTTAAGCATGATGGCTGCAGAGGAGTATGAGAGAGAGAGAACTATTTGGAAGAAATGTTGGGTGTGTCAGAGTTCTGCTCAGGGACAAACTATTTGATGATGATATCTGATGATCTCAATCAAGACAAACCATGAAATGTCAGGCTACTACTAAACCACACACACACACACACACACAAATCGAATATTGGGCCACATAACTGACCGGGGAAACCCTGACCTAGTTTGAGTTGGGGGGGGCTGGATTTTATATATGTTTGATAGAAAACTGCACGTTTGTTGCAATTTTACTCAATTTTGTGAGTCTATGGTTATTTATTGATGAAACATATTCATAATATTGATATTCCTTATTGTTAAACTTAACTTGTTACATAATATAACCTTGATTTAGCATGTTGTATTGATTTTAAAATGAATTCGTCTATATACAACAATACTGGAATGTGAGGTCACGTGACGGCGGTTGGAGTCCTATTTCCTCAAATCTTTACCGTGGTCCGCTGACCGTGTGAGATTATGCTTGGCTGTGACTGAACATACAACTAATCCTTTGGTTATTCGCATTCCACAATCAGCAAAATACAGTCATACAATTAAAAAACATGTGAAATGTGATACCTATGAAAAGTTACCAGAAAAAACAGAATCACCAACATTAGCATAAGAAATCAAGTTAGGACAGAACCTTGCTTGAATTATATTGAGAAATAAGCAATGAAGTAGTTTAGTTTAGTCGTCAGATCATCATCACTGTACATCGAACCAATTAGTACATAAGTGTTCCGATCTCCTCCTCAGTATGTCTCTCAGTTTATTTTAGTTTAGTCGTCAGATCATCATCACTGTACATCGAACCAATTAGTCTATAAGTGTTCCGATCTCCTCCTCAGTATGTCTCTCAGTTTAGTTTAGTCGTCAGATCATCATCACTGTACATTGAACCAATTAGTACATAAGTGTTCCGATCTCCTCCTCAGTATGTCTCTCAGTTTATTTTAGTCGTCGGACCATCATCACTGCACATTGAACCAATTAGTCCATAAGTGTTCCGATCTCCTCCTCAGTATGTCTCTCAGTGTGTGGCGACTAACGACACCGGTTCTGTGTTGGTTTACTATTCTTCTTTGGCTACCAATCATTCTCATAGCATTCTTGTCTAGCTACACCACACTTGACTTGGATTTCTTGAAGTCTGGTTGGTGTAGTTTCACTACTATTACTTGAATTATTCGCTTTTACAGCAGCAAAATGAAGTGGTTCGGCCACTGAATGCAACCAAACTCCACTATATATATATATATATATATATAGTCTTCTACAACAGAACATCAGGAAAGAAGGCGAGAGGAAGACCACGAAAAAGATGGTTAGATGGCATAGCAGAATTCTGTCAAAAATCGAAAATATCTATAACGCAAGCTACTAGAGCAGCGCAAGATAAAAACAGAAAAACCAGGACATTGGACAACAACTTGGTAACAATTGTGACGACAAGAGAAGAAAAGAAAGAAGTTTTACATTCTAACTATAAACGACAATTTCATGAGCATACTTCAACTATTAATAAATCATACAGCATTGATAGAAAGCACACACGCACATGTGTAAGCTGAGAATTTCATAATGAAAGCGGAAACTACCACTCTTATAGTTGTATCGATTGCTTTATCACCTGCTGGTAGCATTTACTTCCCCTACCTTCAGGGGTAGATAATTCGTCCGAGCGTTACTTTGACATGTGACGTTTTGTGTACGGTTTTAATACGCATGCATTTTATTATTGATACAGTTTTAATAACTAGTGAGTATATCTAACCATCATCTAGTAACTTGTCGTGAGTAGAACTTTACCATGCTAACAGTCATTCAGAACTTTTTTTTCTCTCATTTGCCATATGTTCTGTCTAGGCTCTGTCTGCTGCCGTCATGTTCAAATCATTAGTCACATTGTGAATACATATTCTCCGTGGTCTTCCTCTTCTCTTCTTTGCTGGAATGCTTCTTTCTATAATGGTCTTTTTCGAAACATTCATGTCTTTTTTTATATATGTTCAAAATATATCTTTTTATTGTTATCTTTAGTATCAGACAGTGTTCTTTGATTTTGAGTCCTTTCTGGATAGATCTATTTGTAGTGGGTATTATGGCGAAATGGTTAAGACGTTTGCATGTCGTTGTGAAGGTTGTGAGTTCGAATCAGCACCGAGTTACATGTGCAATTTTGCCATGCTATCCCTGGGATAATTTTGAAAGAACATATTGAGAAGCAACAACCACTTATACTAAATTTCATCGATTTTAAAAAGCCTTTGATAGTCTACACAGAATCCCCCTGTGAAATATTCTGAGATGCTATGGGATACCAGACAAAATAATAAACATTATTAAGAGCCTCTATGATGGTTCACAGTGTGCAGTTCGCACTGATGGTGGACACAGCGACTGGTTTATGGTTGAAACCGGAGTAAAGCAAGGCTGTATTCTATCTCCGCTATTGTTTGGAGTGGCCACTGACTGGGTGATGCGAAAATGTTGCAGGGGCGAAAATGGCTTCGATTGGGCAGAAAATAATTAACTAGAAGATTTGGATTTTGCAGATGATATTGCCTTGTTAAGTAAAAACAACCAAGATATGCAAAGAAAAACAGACAACTTGTCATCTATATCATCGAAAGTTGGACTGCAGATAAGCTATGAAAAAACAATATAATGAAGACACCTATGGCAAGTAATGCAGATATCACACTGGAATCTAAAATGATAAAAATAACAGAGCAGTTCACCTATTTAGGTAGCAATTTTGATTGCACGGAAATGTTTAAAAAAATTATGATACGAATTGGCAAAGCAACATCAGCTTTTAAAAGTCTAAATAAAATATGGAACTGCAAATTATATAGTTTTAAAACTAAATTTAAAATGTTCAATTCAAATGTTGTATCAATCCTAACATATGCCAGCAAGAGTTGGAAAATGACTAAAGATGTAGAAAGCAAGTTGAATGCATTTGAAAATAGATGTCTGCGAAAAATAATGAATATAAAATGGAACGCATTCAGAAGTAATGAAATCAGAGAAATGTCTGGTCAACCACTAGTAACAACTGTTATAAGAAGGAGAAGATGGATATATGTTGGGCACACCTTGAGAAGAAATGATGAAAGAATACCAAAGCAGGCATTGAAGTGGGATGCAAAGGGTTCAAGAAAGAGAGGACGACCTAAGGAGAGCCGGAAACGAACTTTGCTGAGAGAGGCAAAAAATATAGATCTCAGTTCCATGGAAGAGATTGAGCGAGTTGTCCAGGACAGAGCGGTATGGAGAAATTACTTGCGGGCCATATGTAGCGTATAACAGTACCAGTGGAATTATTATTATTATTATAGCTACTATATCCCTATCTATAACATATACATCTATATGTTAACCGTTTAAAAAAAAAGCAATCAACCATTCATAGTGGAAAACGTTTGATCGTATTGATCCTGTCAAACAGACAGACTATCATAAAGTATGATATATTAATGTTGTTTGAGGACATATACAAAATAGTTGACTTTCTGCCATCAGACTAGCTGTGTAAGTCTGTTTACGTGAACTTCTGTTGAAACAGAATCAGACAAATATAAAAATACAGACACATTTAACCCCTACTCTCTTCTGAATCGGTTTACTGACTCGCAGTATTTTTTAAGATGGCGCACAGTGGCTTATTTAGTACCAAAAAAAAAGTTAAAAGAGCCTTTTTTCAAACCTCGATGTTAGTTATATTTCTTTTTCTTTTGTCCAATCCTGTTTTGTCTCACAGCATCAGGTCAAGAAGAGATTTCTAAAACGGGCCTTTGTGTGCGCTTCGTAGATAGTGCCTTTCGTCGCTTCTGTTATCAGTTATTTGAGGACTATTATCATAGCACTCCAGACATGTCCATATGTGCTCTGATCTCTGCATCAACAAATTCAGCAGCATCCAACACTCCAACACGCCAGTTTGATGTTGATTAATCAATTTTTTTGCATATTTAGTATGTCGTTTTTTTTGGGCAGTCCCAATATCAATATCAATTTCTCTCAATCTGGTTTGCGACTGGGATTCATAACACTGAAATTCCTCAGTTCGGATAGATTCTCTCAATGCGTTAAGAATATCATTTTGGTTCAATGCAGCACCCTCTGATATCGTATCCATGTCAGTAAATCTATCAGCTCGTGCATTACCTTTGACTCTGCGTGTCCAGGAACAAAAATGAAGGTTATTTCTCTGATCCATGTCAGTAAATCTATCAGCTCGTTCATTACCTTTGACTCTGCGTGTCCAGGAACAAAAATGAAGGTTATTTCTCTGATCCATGTCAGTAAATCTATCAGCTCGTTCATTACCTTTGACTCTGCGTGTCCAGGAACAAAAATGAAGGTTATTTCTCTGATCCATGTCAGTAAATCTATCAGCTCGTTCATTACCTTTGACTCTGCGTGTCCAGGAACAAAAATGAAGGTTATTTCTCTGATCCATGTCAGTAAATCTATCAGCTCGTTCATTACCTTTGACTCTGCGTGTCCAGGAACAAAAATGAAGGTTATTTCTCTGATCCATGTCAGTAAATCTATCAGCTCGTTCATTACCTTTGACTCTGCGTGTCCAGGAACAAAAATGAAGGTTATTTCTCTGATCCATGTCAGTAAATCTATCAGCTCGTGCATTACCTTTGACTCTGCGTGTCCAGGAACAAAAATGAAGGTTATTTCTCTGATCCATGTCAGTAAATCTATCAGCTCGTTCATTACCTTTGACTCTGCGTGTCCAGGAACAAAAATGAAGGTTATTTCTCTGATCCATGTCAGTAAATCTATCAGCTCGTTCATTACCTTTGACTCTGCGTGTCCAGGAACAAAAATGAAGGTTATTTCTCTGATCCATGTCAGTAAATCTATCAGCTCGTTCATTACCTTTGACTCTGCGTGTCCAGGAACAAAAATGAAGGTTATTTCTCTGATCCATGTCAGTAAATCTATCAGCTCGTGCATTACCTTTGACTCTGCGTGTCCAGGAACAAAAATGAAGGTTATTTCTCTGATCCATGTCAGTAAATCTATCAGCTCGTTCATTACCTTTGACTCTGCGTGTCCAGGAACAAAAATGAAGGTTATTTCTCTGATCCATGTCTGTACCAGTATCTCGGCCCAGTTTCGTCTCACCACTCATGTTTCGACTTTATGAACACTACTCATGGAGTCATTGAGAATAATAATAATAATATATAATAATAATTCCTCTCGTACCGTTATACGTTACATAGGGCCTGCAAGTAATTTCTCCATACCGCTCTATCCTGGGCAACTCGCTCAATCTCCTCCATGGAACTGAGACCGATGTTTCTTGCCTCTCCAGCAAAGTTCGTTTCAGGGTCTCTTTAGGTCGACCTCTCTTTCTTGAACCCTTTGCATCCCACTTCAATGCCTGCTTTGATATTCGTTGATCATTTCTCCTCAAGGTGAGCCCAACATATCGCCATCTTCTCTTTCTTATAACAGTTGTCACTAGTGGTTGACCAGACATTTCTATGATTTCATCACTTTTCCTGAATTCGTTCCATTTTATATTCATTATTTTTCGCAGATATCTATTTTCAAATGCATTCAACTTGTTTTCTATATTTTTAGTCATTTTCCAACTCTCGCTAGCATATATTAGGATTGATACATTTGAATTGGAAATTCGTAATTTAGTTTTAATACTATATAACTTGCAGTTCCATATTTTATTTAGACTTTTAAAAGCTGATGTTGCTTTGCCAATTCGTATCATAATTTCTTTTTAACATTTCCTGTGCAATGAAAATTGTTACCTAAATAGATGAATTGCTCTGTTATTGTTATCATTTTAGATTCCAGTGTGATATCTGCATTACTTGCCATAGGTGTCTTCATTATATTTGTTTTTCATAGCTTATCTGCAGTCCAACTTTTGATGCTATAGATGACAAGTTGTCTGTTTTTCTTTGCATATCTTGGTTGTTTCTACTTAACAAGGCAATATCATCTGCAAAATCCAAATCTTCTAGTTGACTATTTTCTACCCAATCGATGCCAGTTTCGCCCCTGCAACATTTTCGCATCACCCAGTCAATGGCCACTCCAAACAATAGCGGAGATAGAATACAGCCTTGCTTTACTCCGGTTTCAACCATAAACCAGTCGCTGTGTCCACCATCAGTGCGAACTGCACACTGTGAACCATCATAGAGGCTCTTGATGATGTTTATTATTTTGTCTGGTATTCCATAGCATCTCAGAATATTCCACAGAGAGATTCTGTGTAGACTATCAAAGGCTTTTTAAAAATCGATGAAATTTAGTATGAGTGGTTGTTGCTTCTCAATATGTTCCTCCAAAATTAGTCGTAGGGTAATTATTTGGTCTAAGCAGCTTCTCCCAGGTCTAAAACCAGCTTGTTCTTCTCTCAGGGTTGTGTCCACTGCTCCTTTGATTCTATTAAGAATGATTTTGCAGAAAGTCTTGGTCATTACTGATAATAGGGTGATCCTCTCCAGTTGTTGCAATCTTTGAGATCACCTCGACATATATTAAGTAATACAGTGTTAACCCCATATTTTCATTGACCATCGGCACACGATGGGCGATGTGAGTCAACATCCGCCGGATGCCTATTACTTCTCAGAAAACAGAAAACATTTGTTTCGGATGCGCCTGTCCTACACTAGTAGGGGACTAACGGGTGGTGTGGGCAACGTTCTAGTCGTTCTTGGCAAAGACTGTTTATTTATCCCCACAAAAACGATCAAAATAGTTTGAGAGGAACATAAGCAAACAAGCACACTTCCCAGTACTTTTCCTGTTATCTAGTTGAGGCTGTATCGACAAAAGAGCCGTTACGGCTGGAACAATATTCCACGCCCACTGTGAAATTGAACCCTGACCACGTAAGTAAGAAGCGAGTTGACTAACAACTACGCTACTGCTGCTCTTAAGTTAGAATACATTGCAAAATAAAGTTCAAATATCAAAAAAAGTTTGTAGAGTGAAAGTATTAGGTAAGAAATATAGAAATTGTGGACAATTGTCATAAACAGACATATATATATATACACAGGTTTGGGTGATTGATTGATTGATAGGATCATCATCACTGCACTTCGGTGAGTAACCATGTGTGTTCTGATTTCTTTCTTACACAGTAAGATCTCAGCGGCAGTACACGAACTCCTTAGCACTGGCAAGGGTCACCGATGTAATATGAAGATGGGAAAGATATTTTGCAATAATTTTAGTTAAAAACCTTTTCTAATGAATTTTTGCACTTTCAGCGGCTTTCCAGCTTGCTATTTTCGATTTTGAACTGCGGAAGGTTATTTTACGTACTCAACTTCAAGACGGGACCTGTGTTTTATCGTCTGTCTCCGATATGACTAGGAACTCGATCTCACCTACACTGAGATCTGTGATCTCTGGAAAAATATCCAGATGGCTTCACGAGGGAGCGAACCAAGTAGCTATGGAACTAGAGACGAGTGCTTAACCTCTACACCACAGAAACCACCTGAGACGAGTGCTTAACCTCTACACCACAGAAACCACCTGAGACGAGTGCCTAACCTCTACACCACAGAAACCACCTGAGACAGTGCCTAACCTCTACACCACAGAAACCACCTGAGACAGTGCCAACCTCTACACCACAGAAACCACCTGAGACGAGTACTTAACCTCTACACCACAGAAACCACCTGAGACGAGTACTTAACCTCTACACCACAGAAACCACCTGAGACGAGTGCCTAACCTCTACACCACAGAAACCACCTGAGACGAGTGCCTAACCTCTACACCACAGAAACCACCTGAGACGAGTGCCTAACCTCTACACCACAGAAACCACCTGAGACGAGTGCCTAACCTCTACACCACAGAAACCACCTGAGACGAGTGCCTAACCTCTACACCACAGAAACCACCTGAGACGAGTGCCTAACCTCTACACCACAGAAACCACCTGAGACGAGTGCCTAACCTCTACACCACAGAAACCACCTGAGACGAGTGCCTAACCTCTACACCACAGAAACCACCTGAGACGAGTGCCTAACCTCTACACCACAGAAACCACCTGAGACGAGTGCCTAACCTCTACACCACAGAAACCACCTGAGACGAGTGCCTAACCTCTACACCACAGAAACCACCTGAGACGAGTGCTTAACCTCTACACCACAGAAACCACCTGAGAGTTGGATACAGAACAGTTTTGTAGGATGTACCACTATGACAAGAGACATGCCATGACAAAGTTCTATTACATCGTCCTAGAGTTGGGAGATGGTACATGAACTTATCTGAATAGAGTTTCCGGTCAGTTAGTAACGAACGATATCTCATCGGAAATCAGAAGAGTAGATATTTATTTGTTTAGTTGTTTCAATGAGGACTTTAGTAGCGCGAATGACGAAGTTGACCATTACATAAATTATGTTAAGTAGCAAAGAAACATAACTCGAGATTGTTAATCGTCGTGGAGGATTTTTAATGTGGTCAAAGGGAGTAAACTCAATATAAATTGAATTGTTAATTGTTAGGTGGCACGATAGCATGTTTTTAGAGGCACTTGGAAAGTAGAATTTATTGTGAAATGTAATTGACACTTAGCACGAAATAATGTATATATATTGCCGTTCTGAGGTTGTTATCTTCTAATACGGATGTCAATCATGGACAATTATACCAGATTTAAGTCTCAGTACATGTACGTTAAAACCGCGTTTTAATGTGCTCGTCTTCATCAGGTGCTGTGCTGATTGGCGTAGGTGATCATGGATCTTCACAAATCTCTGTCCCTGGTATTTACATTTCCTGGTTATTAAATCTATGAGATCTAGTTCATAGTCCTGTTGGAGACAGAAGATGAATCGTAGGTCACGTGTTCAAGTTGAGCACGAAAAAGAACCATTTGGAGTTAAAAATCGAAAAATACAGGCTGGAAAACCGCTGCCCGGGCAAAATGCCTTGGAAAAATTACAATAAAATCCCACAAAATATTTTATCATCGGCAAGATTTCAGCGGGAATCCTCGCCGGTGCTACGGAGTTCGTGCAAGACAGTTGAAATCTTCCAGTGTAAAAAAGAGATCGGAGCACATTTGGTTACTCACCAAAGTGCAATGATGATGATCTATCAATCAATCAATCAATCAATCAATATGTTAACGAATAGCGTTGATTGTGATGTCATGATGTCAGTTACGTGAGATTGCATCATCTTTTACAGCTGCTGAAATATTCGACACACATCCTGCTATAACGAACAATATAACTGATTTCAAACAACATTCTCGCACTTAATACGGCACATCTTATCCTCATATCCTTTCAGTTAGCAGCAGGAAATCTCAGTACTAAGAAGTGTGCGTTGTAGAAATAGCACCAGTTATGCATTTCATAAAATAACTTCTATCTTCTTCTTCTTCTTCTTCATCAAACGCTTCATATCGTCTACTTGTTAAACCTCTCTTTGTGATTTGCATGTAATCTGAGCCTTAAAGCGATTCTGTGTGTGCCAGTTATGTACCTACAAGTAAGCCAGCACATCCGATATCTGCAACGCTTTTTATTTACTAAGATAGCTTCCCTATGCCCTATCTCAGTCGCCTCTTACGACATTCTTTGTAGGTCACAATGTTACTATTCTTTGCTCCCCTTGCAAGCGTCGGCAACACAAGGGCGATAAAAGAACAGATTAAATGGTTTGGACACCAGACAAGAACCCTCTAGAATCGATTACCACATAGAACCACACTGAAAAAGTATAACGAGTACGGAGCAAGAGGAAGACCATGCAAAAGATGGTGCGACGTCATCAATAACAGAAATTAAATAAATTTATTCGGCCTTAAGAAATGAAATAACAGATTATAAAGTATTTTAGGATAAGCTTACACAAGATCACTACGCCCCCCATCCACCGTAACGTTTCTATAAATAAGTAAATGGTGGAAAAGAAGAAGAAGAAGATATAGTGCCGATAGTGAAAACTCCAACCAGAACGAATAATCATCATCCCAGAGGTTGTCTTGAGCAGAACTTTGCCACCCCATCAGTCCTTCACAATTTCTTTCTCTCTCAGACTATATGTCCTGCCTCTGCAGCTGTCATATTCAAACCATCAGTTACCTCTTGAATCCATCTTTTCCGTGGTCTTCCTCTTCTCCTCTTTGCTGGTATACCTCTTTCCATGATGGATCTCTCCAACCCTTCGTTTCTCTTAATATATCCAAAATACTTCATTTTTCTCATTCTTATTTGTAGCATCAGCCAAGTTTTCTTAGGTTTTTTTATCAAGTTCCTTCTTGATAGATCTATCTGTTTTCTTTTCTGCACATGATATACGTAGGTCTCTTCTGTAACACTTATATTCACTAACTTATACACTAATTTACAAATTTAATTCAAAAGCAATTAAATTCAAAAGCACATATATGTTTTTCCACTGCCTTGTTAAATGTCCATACTTCAGACCCATACGTTGCCATTGGGAATATGCATGCTCTTAGTATTCTGATCCTTGTTTTTTTTTATCACTTCAGGTCCATACTGTTTTTGAAAGAAAAATAAACTAAGGAAAAATAGCAATATATTGGCATTCACAGCTTCTTCGATAGAAAATGCTAACTCCTATATTGGCATTCATAGTTTCTTCGATAGCAAATTCTAACTCCAGACGATATGCTTAATCGATACCGCCGGCTCGTCTTTGAATGATTATTTCAGAAATTGAAACTGTTGATTTTCAGCAATATTGCAGAATTGTAGGGGCCAGGGAAATAGGAGGACGATGATTTGAGAACAAGGGGTTGAATTATTCTATGGAGGAGAAGAACAATTGAAGGATCGTTGGAGTAAATGTATGTCTATTTTAAACTCTACGAGTTAATGGCATATTTTGTGTGCATAATTATTCCTTTTGTGATGAGATATATGCCAGTGAGAGTTGGAACATGAATAACAATGTAGAACGTAAGTTGAATGTATTTGAAAATAGATGTCTGCGAAAAATGAATGCAATGAAAATCGTGGTATATCCTTTACAAGACTTTTCCATCAACCACAGTAAACGATTCGTTGATTTTCTAGGCACCATTTATACGTTCAGTAGTTTAACATTGTTTCCTTGCGAAAAATAATGAACATAAAATGGGATAAATTCAATACAGTGATGAAACAAGAGAAACATTTGATCAGCAACTAGTAACAGCTGTTATAAGAAAGAGAAGAAGGCGATATATTGGGCATACTCTGAGATGAAATGATCAAAGAATATCAATGTAAGCATCGAAATGGGAGGCAAAAGGTTCCAGAAAAACAGAAAAGAATAAGGAGTTTAATTACCGCATGCGGCGCACGGGAGCCGGAGAATATGATCAATACATCGACAGTAAACAAGTGTTAGGTCTACGGAAACAACAAATTACCAACCACAGGATTGGAACAACTAAATTCATTTCTTACAGCACCCACACTGCCTTGCAATGAAAAACGGAGAGCTTTAGAGAAACCTTCAAAAGAACTTTACTGATAGATACGATAAATATCGGGCTTATTTTCATACAAGAGATAGAACGAGTTGCCCAGGATAGAGCGGTATGGAGAGACTGCTTGCATGTCAAATGTAAGGTATAACGCTACGAGAGAAATATAATTACATTTTGACGTGGAATTTATTTTCAGCCATGGACGTACTTATATTGTAATGTTTACTGAATTAGCTGGTATATTGGCTTTTTGTTATCTTCAAAAATATCGCGAGCCATTATATTGTCTCAGAAGGACGAAAGGGTTAATATATTAATAAAATTTGAAGATTGTAATAATCTCCTTGTATTTCAGAATAATTGTTCAAGAAGAATCCTACACATTTTCTGGTAAAATACCATAACAAATGAGTAGTTTTTGAAACGAACAGACTGTGCAACTTTGGAGACCATCATTAAGAGATGTAGATGGAGGTGGTTTGGACATGTATGTCGTATGCCGGGGGAGGGGGGGGCATTGTCGATGACAGCCCTTAGATGGACAGTGGATGGGAAGAGAAGGCCTGGACATCTAAAGGAAACATGGAGAAAAACTGTGGAGAGAGAGAGAGTTGAAGGAGTGTGGTCTTGCTTGAACTATATTGAGAAACAAAGTCACCAACATCAGCATAAGAAAGAAAGTTGGCACATAACCTTGCTTGAACTATATTGAGAAACAAAGTCACCAACATCAGCATAAGAAAGAAAGTTGGCACAGAACTTTGCTTGAACTATATTGAGAAACAAAGTCACCAACATCAACATAAGAAAGTTGGCACATTACCTTGCTTGAACTATATTGAGAAACAAAGTCACCAACATCAGCATAAGAAAGAAAGTTGGCACAGAACTTTGCTTGAACTATATTGAGAAACAAAGTCACCAACATAAGAAAGAAAGTTGGCACAGAACTTTGCTTGAACTATATTGAGAAACAAAGTCACCAACATCAACATAAGAAAGAAAGTTGGCACAGAACTTTGCTTGAACTATATTGAGAAACAAAGAATAAAGTGGTTTGGCCACTTAGAAAGAATGTATACAAACTCCACAGTATACAGAGTTTTCTACAACAGAATATCAGGAAAGAAGACGAGAGGAAGACCACGAAAAAGATGGTTAGATGGAATAGCAGAATACTGTCAAAGAGTAAACACCAATCACCCAAGCCACCAGAACAGCGCAAGACAAAAACAGAAAACCACGACACTGTGCAACAACCCGGTAGCAGTGTGACGACACTGTGCAACAACCTGGTAGCAGTGTAACGACGACACTGTGCAACAACCCGGTAGCAGTGTGACGACACTGTGCAACAACCCGGTAGCAGTGTGACGACACTGTGCAACAACCCGGTAGCAGTGTGACGACACTGTGCAACAACCCGGTAGCAGTGTGACGACAACAGAAGAAGAACAGCAACAAAAATAAAGATATTGTCAACGAACGTTTCACGAATATCAGGTCAACGTTTCCGAATTGTACAATGCAATTATAATTTCGACCGGAACCTGTTATTCTATACAACTGCACATCAAAAGGAGCGCAGAAACAATACCCTTGACTAGTTTGATTGAATGTCAGATCAGACCAGACAACACATCCAGATCTGATGTACTTAATTGTGTTAACTTGTCCGACCCGATGATGGTACAATTGACATATCAAAGCAATAGCAATTAATAGTGTAGTGTTACCAGACCAGGCTGAGGAGGACAGGCTGACATGTGTTTTTGTAATGTTTCCAGTCAGTGACGGCACGTCATTAAGAGCCAGTGGTGCCGAAACTCACCAAATACAATGTGTTTTTATTTTGAAATTCTGTGTTTATAAGTATTACTTTTAACGTGATAGTGATTAGTTTTGAAAGTTGATATATAACGCTAAAATATCATATATCATCATCATCAAAGAGCTTTTCCTGAGGAGAACTGTGCCACCCCAACAGTTCTTTGGAATTTCTCTCTCATAGGCCAGATGTTCCGCCTCTGCAGCGTCATGTTCAAACCCTCAGTTACATTCTGAATCCATCTTCCCTATATCTGCTTTGAGATATCATAACAAATACATCGAGACAGTATATCTGCTTTGAGATATCATAACAAATACATCGAGACAGTATATCTGCTTTGAGATATCATAACAAATACATCGAGACAGTATATCTGCTTTGAGATATCTTAACAAATACATCGAGACAGTATATAGACTTTAAGATATCTTAACAAATACATCGAGACAGTATATAGACTTTGAGATATCATAACAAATACATCGAGACAGTATATAGACTTTGAGATATCATAACAAATACATCGAGACAGTATATAGACTTTGATATATCATAACAAATACATCGAGACAGTATATCTGCTTTGAGATATCATAACAAATACATCGAGACAGTATATCTGCTTTGAGATATCATAACAAATACATCGAGACAGTATATCTGCTTTGAGATATCATAACAAATACATCGAGACAGTATATAGACTTTGAGATATCTTAACAAATACATCGAGACAGTATATAGACTTTGAGATATCATAACAAATACATCGAGACAGTATATAGACTTTGAGATATCATAACAAATACATCGAGACAGTATATAGACTTTGAGATATCTTAACAAATACATCGAGACAGTATATATACTTTGAGATATCATAACAAATACATCGAGACAGTATATAGACTTTGAGATATCTTAACAAATACATCGAGACAGTATATAGACTTTGAGATATCTTAACAAATACATCGAGACAGTATATATACTTTGAGATATCATAACAAATACATCGAGACAGTATATAGACTTTGAGATAGCTTAACAAATACATCGAGAAAGTATATCGGTTAGAATGGTGAAGGGATGGTTAAAGTCACAGCCAACTCTAAATACGGCCTGCGGACTGAGGTAAAAATTCTAGGAAATAAGACCACAAGCGTTGCTTGACCTCGCATTCCAGTGTTGTTGTATGTTGGTGAATTCATTTTAAAAACAACACAAAAAGCTAAATCAAGGTTATATTATGTAGCAAGTTAAGTTTAGCAATAAAATATATCAATATTATTCATCGCAACACAAAATGCTAAATCAAGGTTATATTATGTAACAAGTTAAGTTTAGCAATAAAATATATCAATATTATTCATCGCAACACAAAAAGCTAAATCAAGGTTATATTATGTAACAAGTTAAGTTTAGCAATAAAATATATCAATATTATTCATCGCAACACAAAATGCTAAATCAAGGTTATATTATGTAACAAGTTAAGTTTAGCAATAAAGTATATCAATATTATTCATCGAACACAAAATGCTAAATCAAGGTTATATTATGTAACAAGTTAAGTTTAGCAATAAAATATATCAATATTATTCATCGCAACACAAAATGCTAAATCAAGGTTATATTATGTAACAAGTTAAGTTTAGCAATAAAATATATCAATATTATTCATCGCAACACAAAAAGCTAAATCAAGGTTATATTATGTAACAAGTTAAGTTTAGCAATAAAATATATCAATATTATTCATCGCAACACAAAATGCTAAATCAAGGTTATATTATGTAACAAGTTAAGTTTAGCAATAAAATATATCAATATTATTCATCGCAACACAAAATGCTAAATCAAGGTTATATTATGTAACAAGTTAAGTTTAGCAATAAAATATATCAATATTATTCATCGCAACACAAAAAGCTAAATCAAGTTTATATTATGTAACAAGTTAAGTTTAGCAATAAAATATATCAATATTATTCATCGCAACACAAAATGCTAAATCAAGTTTATATTATGTAACAAGTTAAGTTTAGCAATAAAATATATCAATATTATTCATCGCAACACAAAATGCTAAATCAAGGTTATATTATGTAACAAGTTAAGTTTAGCAATAAAATATATCAATATTATTCATCGCAACACAAAATGCTAAATCAAGGTTATATTATATAACAAGTTAAGTTTAGCAATAAAATATATCAATATTATTCATCGCAACACAAAATGCTAAATCAAGGTTATATTATGTAACAAGTTAAGTTTAGCAATAAAATATATCAATATTATTCATCGCAACACAAAAAGCTAAATCAAGGTTATATTATGTAACAAGTTAAGTTTAGCAATAAAATATATCAATATTATTCATCGCAACACAAAATGCTAAATCAAGGTTATATTATGTAACAAGTTAAGTTTAGCAATAAAATATATCAATATTATTCATCGCAACACAAAATGCTAAATCAAGGTTATATTATATAACAAGTTAAGTTTAGCAATAAAATATATCAATATTATTCATCGCAACGACAAAAGCTAAATCAAGGTTATATTATGTAACAAGTTAAGTTTAGCAATAAAATATATCAATATTATTCATCGCACACAAAAGCTAAATCAAGGTTATATTATGTAACAAGTTAAGTTTAGCAATAAAATATATCAATATTATTCATCGCAACACAAAATGCTAAATCAAGGTTATATTATGTAACAAGTTAAGTTTAGCAATAAAATATATCAATATTATTCATCGCAACACAAAAAGCAAAATCAAGTTTATATTATGTAACAAGTTAAGTTTAGCAATAAAATATATCAATATTATTCATCGCAACACAAAATGCTAAATCAAGGTTATATTATGTAACAAGTTAAGTTTAGCAATAAAATATATCAATATTATTCATCGCAACACAAAATGCTAAATCAAGGTTATATTATGTAACAAGTTAAGTTTAGCAATAAAATATATCAATATTATTCATCGCAACACAAAATGCTAAATCAAGGTTATATTATGTAACAAGTTAAGTTTAGCAATAAAATATATCAATATTATCCATCGCAACACAAAAAGCTAAATCAAGGTTATATTATGTAACAAGTTAAGTTTAGCAATAAAATATATCAATATTATTCATCGCAACACAAAATGCTAAATCAAGGTTATATTATGTAACAAGTTAAGTTTAGCAATAAAGTATATCAATATTATTCATCGCAACACAAAAAGCTAAATCAAGGTTATATTATGTAACAAGTTAAGTTTAGCAATAAAATATATCAATATTATTCATCCCAACACAAAAGCTAAATCAAGGTTATATTATATAACAAGTTAAGTTTAGCAATAAAATATATCAATATTATTCATGCAACATAAAAAGCTAAATCAAGGTTATATTATGTAACAAGTTAAGTTTAGCAATAAAATATATCAATATTATTCATCGCAACACAAAAAGCTAAATCAAGGTTATATTATGTAACAAGTTAAGTTTAGCAATAAAATATATCAATATTATTCATCGCAAACAAAAGCTAAATCAAGGTTATATTATGTAACAAGTTAAGTTTAGCAATAAAATATATCAATATTATTCATCGAACACAAAAGCTAAATCAAGGTTATATTATGTAACAAGTTAAGTTTAGCAATAAAATATATCAATATTATTCATCGCAACACAAAAAGCTAAATCAAGGTTATATTATGTAACAAGTTAAGTTTAGCAATAAAATATATCAATATTATTCATCGCAACTCAAAATGCTAAATCAAGGTTATATTATGTAACAAGTTAAGTTTAGCAATAAAATATATCATTATTATTCATCGCAACACAAAAAGCTAAATCAAGGTTATATTATGTAACAAGTTAAGTTTAGCAATAAAATATATCAATATTATTCATCGCAACACAAAATGCTAAATCAAGGTTATATTATGTAACAAGTTAAGTTTAGCAATAAAATATATCAATATTATTCATCGCAACACAAAATGCTAAATCAAGGTTATATTATGTAACAAGTTAAGTTTAGCAATAAAATATATCAATATTATTCATCGCAACACAAAATGCTAAATCAAGGTTATATTATGTTACAAGTTAAGTTTAACAATAAAGTATATCAATATTATTCATATTTTTCATCAACAAATAACCATAGACTCAATGAATTTTGTAAAATTGTAAAAAAAAAAAAGCTTGCAGTTTTCTATCAACCATATACAAAATCAAGCCCCCAATTCAAAACTAGGTCAGGGTTTCCCGGTCAGTTATGTGGCCCAATTTAGAGTTGGCTGTGGTTAAAGTTCAATCGATCTGACGAGAAACTATCAAAGTTCGTATAACGGTAGAAATATTACTGAGAAGATTTGGTAAAGATCAATCAATATTTTCATTCTGTGATGTATTAATGTAGATCAACTTTAGATAAATATCAACCAATCTGACAGTTGATGAGAAGATTACAGATTGATTGAGTGATTGATTGATTGAGTGATGGACTAGTTGAATGACATGACCATCATCATCTTAGAGAAGAGTCCTCTGTATATCATGGACAGAGAAGAGAACAAATAGATCTATCCAGAAGGAACTCAAAATCAAAGAAAACAGGCAGATGCTACAAAAAAGAATGAGAAAATTGTGGTATTTTGGACAAATAAAAAGTGGTTTTACAGAAGAATGCTGCAAATCCATGGACAGCGAGGAAAACAAATGAGGAGGTTTTTAATCAGGCATGCACACAAATAAACCTTATCAAAAGAATAAGAATCCGACAATCAAGGTTCTTAGGGCATTTAATGTGAAGAGAAGGTTTAGAACAGGTAAAATTCAGGGAAGGAGAGATCGTGGAAGACAGAGAGCGAAAATATTAGATGGCCTGACATCATGGTTCGACACTAGATCGACATCATGGACTGATTACATGCAACAGGCAGAGAGAGTTGTGGAGAGACACGATCGTTAACGCCGGCAGGCATGGCACTTGATTGATTAATTGATACAGAGATACGAAGGGCTGGAGAAGACCATCATGAAAGGAGGCATTCCAGCAAAGAGAAGAAGAGGAAGACAACGGAGAAGAAGGATTCAGGATGTAACTCATAGTTTGAGTATGACGACTGCAGACGCGAGACATCTGGTCTATGAGAGAGAGAAATTCTGAAGGACTGTTGGGGTGACAAACTTCTGCTCAAGACAAGCTATTTCATGATGATGACCACCATCATTGCACTACGATGAACAACTTTACCTGCTTCGATATATTTCTTACGTGGGAAGATCTCAACGACAATGTTAAATGCAGATTTGTCAATAACAGATTATTATTGATTTGGTCATCTGACAAGGCTGACCTGGTCATCATAATCGGGTGCCGTGCCGGCTCGCGTAGGCGATTATGGATTTCCACAAATCTCTGTCTCTCATGTCATCTCAGATGTTGATGATCTTCCGTGCCATGAAGTCTTCACTCTCTGTCTCGTCTCCCCTCTACTTTGCCAGTTGTTACTGTGTGTTTTAAGCCTCCCCTCCTCATCACATGTCCGAATAATGATTACTGCCTCTTTCTTATATTGACTCTAAGCTTTCTCTGTGCCTTGATCTCATTCAACACCTCCAAATTAGTCATTTTAGCAGTCCATGGGATTCTCATCACTCTTTAATAAAACCACATCTCTGTGCCTTGATCTCATTCAACACCTTCACATTAGTCATTTTAGCAGTCCATGGAATTCTCATCATTCTTCAATAAAACCACATCTCTGTGCCTTGATCTCATTAAACACCTCCAAATTAGTCATTTTAGCAGTCCATGGGATTCTCATCATTCTTCAATAAAACCACATCTCTGTGGCCCTCAGAGAATGTTTCGATCTGTTTGTTTACCACGACTCGCATCCGTATGTCAGTATTGGTTCTCTCTAGCACTGTGTAACTCTCATTCTGATATCAATTGACAATGACTTGTTGCATATAATGCTTCTCATTTTCTGAAACGCAGTTTTCGCCTGCTCTATTCTTATCTTTATTTCTGATCTGCATCTGTCATCTAATGTTATCATGACTCTGATGTATTTAAGTTATGTACTTGTCTCAGTTCCGTTTCATTTACTGTGATGGTACTGTTTGTCGGATTCTTCTTTTGCCCATTTCTTATGCAGTTAGTGGAAAAGACTGTCGAATCTGACAAACACCTGCTCTATGCGTTTGTAGACCAGGAAAAAGAGTTCGACCGCGTAGACAGATATAAGTTGTGGAGAATATTATCAACTTATGAGGTTAATGACCATCTAATCAATCTATGCAAGAGTTGTTATATAGCCAGCAAGTGTACAGTTAGAACAAACACAAGTCTATTAGAAAAGTTCCACGTTGTGTCAGGAGTAAGACAAGGATGCGTACTATCACCGCTGCTGCTGTTCATCACATATATCGATGAAATTTGTAAAATATCTAACACCAGCGAAGGAAACAATCTTGGGAAACTCTGAAACGAAGTTCTTTGTGTCGGCGATCAGGCAATCATATCAGTTTTCTGTCGTGACTAGTTTTCTTCTATCATTTGGTGTAAGTGTCCAGGTTTGGCACTGATAGCATAATGTGGGGAGAAATATTGTATTTAATAATGCTCTTTTAGTGTTCATGGTGATATGCTTGTATTTCAAAATTGGTGCCATTTGTTCTATGATTTGATTTATTGCATCTTTGTTGGATTTCGTTAGTTATTCTTCCATTTGCTGCAAAAAATACTCCCAAGGTATTTAAATTATTTGACTTGTTTTAATGGATGTTTGTCGATGAAGATATTAGTATTGATTTCCTCTCTAGCAAATGTCATTACTTCGGTTTTGTCGATGTTTATTAGACGAATAAGATATAGATAGCTCTACCTGTAACAGTTTCACTGTTATCCTAATTAGTGGGTACAGTCGGGGGTCAACCCACGACCCTTATTTTTGCACAGGGCGTCCTTGAATACTATTAGTATTAAATTGTTTACCAGTCCAGTTGCTGCCCAGTAGGGAGTTAAATTCATGAAAGGGTTCTAACCGAGATAGGCGAGGACTCTCGTAAAAATCGAGGATCTCGAACCAGAGAAGGGACAATTGGGAGCTTTTGGTTTGAACAGTAGGATAGTTACAACTTGAGAAGTGAGGAGGTCGGACGGATACATTGAAGTACAAGAGAAATACCGTCGAGTTAGTGAGGTTTTCAGAGGAATATTCTGTTATTTGGGAGTTGAGAAGTTTACATTTGAGCAGCAGAGAAAGACAGACTGATTGGAGAAGTTGAGTAGAACGGATCATAATAATGTTTAAGTAGCAAGTAGATACTACTTTGATTTTTGAGAGAGAGAAACTAGAATGCCTTTAACAGTGATTTTAAATTGATTGGAACTGCTAAGAGCAACACTTAAAGTCAAAGAGAGATAGAGCGGTGAACTAACATGAAGTTGTTAACTAGTACACATCAATAAACAGCCATTTACCAGAGAAGAACAGCGAGGTTTTATATATGTACTGCGAACCAAGACGACGAGATGCCGACCAGATAACTGACGCCTAGATGAACCGATGCCAGACTAACCGATGACCAGTGCCTGACGACCAGAGGACTGATGCCTGCAGACTATAGAAGCAGATGAGTAAGCGACCCGCTGACTGTGAAGACTAGCTTTCCGCAACCCAAGACGAGACCAGTAAAGTGCCAGAAGCATCCTATTTTTCCCTGAGATTGAAGGGAATTGTGAACGACCATAGTATCTCGAACATCAACGCCAGGTAATGAACTGTTATAAGTTAATGAACTATTTTATAGTGTGGACTGAATTCCTAAAAGGGACATCGGTGAAAAACTAACTTTATTAATATAGACCGGAGAGCACAGAAGATAAGACATAATATTTCAGAAGGATTCAGGGAATTTGATAGTGCAAGTGTTGTTATTCACTCTCCAAGACAGAGAGAGATTGATATTACAAGTGGTTAAATATACTTATGAATTTTCTAATCAGTTATCTTATTGTAATTCCTTATACCTGTGATCATAGTCTGTTACAAGCGTCATTTTTGTTGTTGTTGTTATTCACTCTCCAAGACAGAGAGAGATTGATATTACAAGTGATTAAATATACTTATGAATTTTCTAATCAGTTATCTGTTGTAATTCTTTATACCTGTGATCATAGTCTGTTACAGAGACAAAATTTGGGGCCTTGTACCAGCTGGTCTGCTACATACCGGCTAAGCTAATCAGGCGTTTAAATACATTGAATACATAACTAAATATATCTTTCTTTCTCAGTTGTAATTCTCATCAGTTATTCCCACAATCTTTTCACAATTCTGACATTCTTCTGAAAAGTGTCTAGACTTTAGACAATGTATTTATAATCAAGCAATTTGTCAACGGTTAATAAACGCTTAGATAAGGCATTACAACACTTCCTTCTCCAGTCTGCTTTACACCCACCGAATGCGACAATGCTATTTACAACGGCAAAACAAGGACACTAATGTGAACAAAGTGAACCCAGTCAGATTTCTCGCCCACGTTGAGTCTCTGGTTCCGGTAGAGAAGAAAGGGTGTATATTAGTGGGGGCCGACGCAATCAGGCCCACATGTAGAAGCTAACTGGGGCGGCAACAAAGTCTTTCAGAAAATAGAATACGGTTTAAGTGCCAATTTCTTTTCCAATGTGGATTTTATTAGCTTTAATTTGTTTTGCTACAAGCAAACTCATGATGAGGTTTGATGATGTCTACATTTCATCATCATCTTCATTATTATCATGATCATTTTAACATCATCATCACCATCGTCATTATCATTATCATTTTAACATCATCATCACCATCGTCATACATTATCATCTTTAACATCATCGTCATTTTGACATCATTATCACCATCGTAATGATCATTATCATTTAACATCATCATAGTCATATCATAATTATCATCATCATATCACTCAACTGCATCGTGTCATTATCATTATCATAATCAGCATCATTTCATCATCATCATTATCACATCATCATTATCTCATCATCATTATCTTTATCTACCATTAGCATCCATCATCATCTAATAATTACCATCATCATGCTCATTACATCTCACTCTATTAACAACATCATCATCATCATTTGCAACATTATCATCATCATCATCATCATCATCAAATCAATAACAAAGTTTGTCTTTCTGTATACATATTTATATAGTAGCAAAGTTTCTTGATATTCCTCTTGGTCGTCTTCTTTCTTCTGTATTCTCCTGTCATGTCCACTCAGACATCCACCTCCATATTCTCAAAGTATATAGTGGTCAGGTTAAGGTTGTTAGTGTTCCATGAGAGGTTGTACTCTGTGACATTCTTCTTCTTCTGTATCTCCTGTCATGTCCACTCTCAGACATCCACCTCCATATTCTCAAAGTATATAGTGGTCAGGTTAAGGTTGTTAGTGTTCCATGAGGGGTTGTACTCTGTGACATTCTTCTTCCTTCTTTGTTTTCAGATCTCCTGTCATGTCCACTCTCAGACATCCACCTCCATATTCTCAAAGTATATAGTGGTCAGGTTAAGGTTGTTAGTGTTCCATGAGGGGTTGTACTCTGTGACATTCTTCTTCTTCTGTATCTCCTGTCAATAGTCCACTTCTCATGTGGACATCCACCTCCATATTCTCAAAGTATATAGTGGTCAGGTTAAGGTTGTTAGTGTACCATGAGGGGTTGTACTCTGTGACATTCTTCTTCTTCTGTATCTCCTGTCATGTCCACTCAGACATCCACCTCCATATTCTCAAAGTATATAGTGGTCAGGTTAAGGTTGTTAGTGTTCCATGAGAGGTTGTACTCTGTGACATTCTTCTTCTTCTGTATCTCCTGCCATGTCCACTCTCAGACATCCACCTCCATATTCTCAAAGTATATAGTGGTCAGGTTAAGGTTGTTAGTGTTCCATGAGGGGTTGTACTCTGTGACATTCTTCTTCTTCGTATCTCTGTCATGTCCACTCTCAGACATCCACCTCCATATTCTCAAAGTATATAGTGGTCAGGTTAAGGTTGTTAGTGTTCCATGAGGGGTTGTACTCTGTGACATTCTTCTTCTTCTGTATCTCCTGTCATGTCCACTCTCAGACATCCACCTCCATATTTTCAAAGTATATAGTGGTCAGGTTAAGGTTGTTAGTGTTCCATGAGGGTTGTACTCGTGACATTCTTCTTCTTCTGTATCTCCTGTCATGTCCACTCTCAGACATCCACCTCCATATTCTCAAAGTATATAGTGGTCAGGTTAAGGTTGTTAGTGTTCCATGAGAGGTTGTACTCTGTGACATTCTTCTTCTTCTGTATCTCCTGTCATGTCCACTCAGACATCCACCTCCATATTCTCAAAGTATATAGTGGTCAGGTTAAGGTTGTTAGTGTTCCATGAGGGGTTGTACTCTGTGACATTCTTCTTCTTCTGTATCTCCTGTCATGTCCACTCTCAGACATCCACCTCCATATTCTCAAAGTATATAGTGGTCAGGTTAAGGTTGTTAGTGTTCCAGGAGAGGTTGTACTCTAGTGACATTCTTCTTCTTCAGATCTCCTGTCATGTCCACTCAGACATCCACCTCCATATTCTCAAAGTATATAGTGGTCAGGTTAAGGTTGTTAGTGTTCCATGAGGGGTTGTACTCTGTGACATTCTTCTTCTTCTGTATCTCCTGTCATGTCCACTCAGACATCCACCTCCATATTCTCAAAGTATATAGTGGTCAGGTTAAGGTTGTTAGTGTTCCATGAGAGGTTGTACTCTGTGACATTCTTCTTCTTCTGTATCTCTTGTCATGTCCACTCTCAGACATCCACCTCCATATTCTCAAAGTATATAGTGGTCAGGTTAAGGTTGTTAGTGTTCCAGGAGAGGTTGTACTCTGTGACATTCTTCTTCTTCTGTATCTCCTGTCATGTCCACTCTCAGACATCCACCTCCATATTTTCAAAGTATATAGTGGTCAGGTTAAGGTTGTTAGTGTTCCATGAGGGGTTGTACTCTGTGACATTCTTCTTCTTCTGTATCTCCTGTCATGTCCACTCTCAGACATCCACCTCCATATTTTCAAAGTATATAGTGGTCAGGTTAAGGTTGTTAGTGTTCCATGAGGGGTTGTACTCTGTGACATTCTTCTTCTTCTGTATCTCTTGTCATGTCCACTCTCAGACATCCACCTCCATATTCTCAAAGTATATAGTGGTCAGGTTAAGGTTGTTAGTGTTCCAGGAGAGGTTGTACTCTGTACATTCTTCTTCTTCTGTATCTCCTGTCATGTCCACTCTCAGACATCCACCTCCATATTTTCAAAGTATATAGTGGTCAGGTTAAGGTTGTTAGTGTTCCATGAGAGGTTGTACTCTGTGACATTCTTCTTCTTCTGTATCTCCTGTCATGTCCACTCTCAGACATCCACCTCCATATTTTCAAAGTATATAGTTGTCAGGTTAAGGTTGTTAGTGTTCCATGAGAGGTTGTACTCTGTGACATTCTTCTTCTTCTGTATCTCCTGTCATGTCCACTCTCAGACATCCACCTCCATATTTTCAAAGTATATAGTGGTCAGGTTAAGGTTGTTAGTGTTCCAGGAGAGGTTGTACTCTGTGACATTCTTCTTCTTCTGTATCTCCTGTCATGTCCACTCTCAGACATCCACCTCCATATTTTCAAAGTATATAGTGGTCAGGTTAAGGTTGTTAGTGTTCCAGGAGAGGTTGTACTCTGTGACATTCTTCTTCTTCTGTATCTCCTGTCATGTCCACTCTCAGACATCCACCTCCATATTCTCAAAGTATATAGTGGTCAGGTTAAGGTTGTTAGTGTTCCAGGAGAGGTTGTACTCTGTGACATTCTTCTTCTTCTGTATCTCCTGTCATGTCCACTCTCAGACATCCACCTCCATATTTTCAAAGTATATAGTGGTCAGGTTAAGGTTGTTAGTGTTCCAGGAGGGTTGTACTCTGTGACATTCTTTTCTTCTAGATCTCCTGTCATGTCCACTCTCAGACATCCACCTCCATATTCTCAAAGTATATAGTGGTCAGGTTAAGGTTGTTAGTGTTCCATGAGGGGTTGTACTCTGTGACATTCTTCTTCTTCTGATCTCCTGTCATGTCCACTCTCAGACATCCACCTCCATATTCTCAAAGTATATAGTGGTCAGGTTAAGGTTGTTAGTGTTCCATGAGGGGTTGTACTCTGTGACATTCTTCTTCTTCGATCTCCTGTCATGTCCACTCTCAGACATCCACTCATATTCTCAAAGCATATAGTGGCAGGTTAAGGTTGTTAGTGTTCCATGAGAGGTTGTACTCTGTGACATTCTTCTTCTTCTGTATCTCCTGTCATGTCCACTCTCAGACATCCACCTCCATATTCTCAAAGTATATAGTGGTCAGGTTAAGGTTGTTAGTGTTCCAGGAGAGGTTGTACTCTGTGACATTCTTCTTCTTCTGTATCTCCTGTCATGTCCACTCTCAGACATCCACTCCATATTCTCAAAGTATATGTGGTCAGGTTAAGGTTGTTAGTGTTCCAGGAGAGGTTGTACTCTGTGACATTCTTCTTCTTCTGTATCTCCTGTCATGTCCACTCAGACATCCACCTCCATATTCTCAAAGTATATAGTGGTCAGGTTAAGGTTGTTAGTGTTCCATGAGAGGTTGTACTCTGTGACATTCTTCTTCTTCTGTATCTCCTGTCATGTCCACTCTCAGACATCCACCTCCATATTCTCAAAGTATATAGTGGTCAGGTTAAGGTTGTTAGTGTTCCAGGAGAGGTTGTACTCTGTGACATTCTTCTTCTTCTGTATCTCCTGTCATGTCCACTCTCAGACATCCACTTCCATATTCTCAAAGTATATAGTGGTCAGGTTAAGGTTGTTAGTGTTCCAGGAGAGGTTGTACTCTGTGACATTCTTCTTCTTCTGTATCTCCTGTCATGTCCACTCTCAGACATCCACCTCCATATTCTCAAAGTATATAGTGGTCAGGTTAAGGTTGTTAGTGTTCCAGGAGAGGTTGTACTCTGTGACATTCTTCTTCTTCTGTATCTCCTGTCATGTCCACTCAGACATCCACCTCCATATTCTCAAAGTATATAGTGGTCAGGTTAAGGTTGTTAGTGTACCATGAGAGGTTGTACTCTGTGACATTCTTATTCTTCTGTATCTCCTGTCATGTCCACTCAGACATCCACCTCCATATTCTCAAAGTATATAGTGGTCAGGTTAAGGTTGTTAGTGTACCATGAGAGGTTGTACTCTGTGACATTCTTCTTCTTCTGTATCTCCTGTCATGTCCACTCTCAGACATCCACCTCCATATTCTCAAAGTATATAGTGGTCAGGTTAAGGTTGTTAGTGTACCATGAGAGGTTGTACTCTGTGACATTCTTCTTCTTCTGTATCTCTTGTCATGTCCACTCTCAGACATCCACCTCCATATTCTCAAAGTATATAGTGGTCAGGTTAAGGTTGTTAGTGTTCCAGGAGAGGTTGTACTCTGTGACATTCTTCTTCTTCTGTATCTCCTGTCATGTCCACTCTCAGACATCCACCTCCATATTTTCAAAGTATATAGTGGTCAGGTTAAGGTTGTTAGTGTTCCATGAGGGTTGTACTCTGTGACATTCTTCTTCTTCTGATCTCCTGTCATGTCCACTCTCAGACATCCACCTCCATATTTTCAAAGTATATAGTGGTCAGGTTAAGGTTGTTAGTGTTCCATGAGGGGTTGTACTCTGTGACATTCTTCTTCTTCTGTATCTCTTGTCATGTCCACTCTCAGACATCCACCTCCATATTCTCAAAGTATATAGTGGTCAGGTTAAGGTTGTTAGTGTTCCAGGAGAGGTTGTACTCTGTGACATTCTTCTTCTTCTGTATCTCCTGTCATGTCCACTCTCAGACATCCACCTCCATATTTTCAAAGTATATAGTGGTCAGGTTAAGGTTGTTAGTGTTCCATGAGAGGTTGTACTTGACATTCTTCTTCTTCTGTATCTCCTGTCATGTCCACTCTCAGACATCCACCTCCATATTTTCAAAGTATATAGTGGTCAGGTTAAGGTTGTTAGTGTTCCATGAGAGGTTGTACTCTGTGACATTCTTCTTCTTCTGTATCTCCTGTCATGTCCACTCTCAGACATCCACCTCCATATTTTCAAAGTATATAGTGGTCAGGTTAAGGTTGTTAGTGTTCCAGGAGAGGTTGTACTCTGTGACATTCTTCTTCTTCTGTATCTCCTGTCATGTCCACTCTCAGACATCCACCTCCATATTTTCAAAGTATATAGTGGTCAGGTTAAGGTTGTTAGTGTTCCAGGAGAGGTTGTACTCTGTGACATTCTTCTTCTTCTGTATCTCCTGTCATGTCCACTCTCAGACATCCACCTCCATATTCTCAAAGTATATAGTGGTCAGGTTAAGGTTGTTAGTGTTCCAGGAGAGGTTGTACTCTGTGACATTCTTCTTCTTCTGTATCTCCTGTCATGTCCACTCTCAGACATCCACCTCCATATTTTCAAAGTATATAGTGGTCAGGTTAAGGTTGTTAGTGTTCCAGGAGGGTTGTACTCTGTGACATTCTTCTTCTTCTTAGTCTCCTGTCATGTCCACTCTCAGACATCCACCTCCATATTCTCAAAGAATAGTGGTCAGGTTAAGGTTGTTAGTGTTCCATGAGGGGTTGTACTCTGTGACATTCTTCTTCTTCTGTATCTCCTGTCATGTCCACTCTCAGACATCCACCTCCATATTCTCAAAGTATATAGTGGTCAGGTTAAGGTTGTTAGTGTTCCATGAGGGGTTGTACTCTGTGACATTCTTCTTCTTCTGTATCTCCTGTCATGTCCACTCTCAGACATCCACCTCCATATTCTCAAAGTATATAGTTGTCAGGTTAAGGTTGTTAGTGTTCCATGAGAGGTTGTACTCTGTGACATTCTTCTTCTTCTGTATCTCCTGTCATGTCCACTCTCAGACATCCACCTCCATATTCTCAAAGTATATAGTTGTCAGGTTAAGGTTGTTAGTGTTCCAGGAGAGGTTGTACTCTGTGACATTCTTCTTCTTCTGTATCTCCTGTCATGTCCACTCTCAGACATCCACTTCCATATTCTCAAAGTATATAGTGGTCAGGTTAAGGTTGTTAGTGTTCCAGGAGAGGTTGTACTCTGTGACATTCTTCTTCTTCTGTATCTCCTGTCATGTCCACTCTCAGACATCCACCTATATTCTCAAAGTATATAGTGGTCAGGTTAAGGTTGTTAGTGTTCCATGAGAGGTTGTACTCTGTGACATTCTTCTTCTTCTGTATCTTCTGTCATGTCCACTCTCAGACATCCACCTCCATATTCTCAAAGTATATAGTGTCAGGTTAAGTTGTTAGTGTTCCATGAGAGGTTGTACTCTGTGACATTCTTCTTCTTCTGTATCTCCTGTCATGTCCACTCTCAGACATCCACTTCCATATTCTCAAAGTATATAGTGGTCAGGTTAAGGTTGTTAGTGTTCCAGGAGAGGTTGTACTCTGTGACATTCTTCTTCTCTGTATCTCCTGTCATGTCCACTCTCAGACATCCACTCCATATTCTCAAAGTATATAGTGTCAGTTAAGGTGTTAGTGTTCAGAGAGGTTGTACCTGTGACATTCTTTTCTTCTATCTCCTGTCATGTCCACTCTCAGACATCCACACTCCATATTCTCAAAGTTATATGGTCAGTTAATATGTTAGTGTACCATGAGAGTTTACTTTGACATTCTTATTCTTCTCGTATTCCTGTCATCCCTCAGACATCCACCTCAATTCTCAAATATATAGTGGTCTTTAGTTAAGTTTTAATAGTACATGAGAGGTTGTACTCTGTGACATTCTTCTTCTTCTGATCTCCTGTCATGTCCACTCTCAGACATCCACCTCCATATTCTCAAAGTATATAGTGGTCAGGTTAAGGTTGTTAGTGTTCCATGAGAGGTTGTGTCTGTGACATTCTTCTTCTTCTCGTATTCTGTCATGTCCACTCTCAGACATCCACCTCCATATTCTCAAAGTGATATAGTGTCAGTTAAGGTTGTTAGTGTTCCATGAGAGGTTGTACTCTGTGACATTCTTTTCTTCTGTATTCCTGTCATGTCCACTTCAGACATCCACCTCCATATTCTCAATATAGTAGTCAGGTTAAGTGTTAGTGTTCCATGAGGGTTGTACTCGTGACATTCTTCTTCTTCTGTATCTCCTGTCATGTCCACTCTCAGACATCCACCTCCATATTCTCAAAGTATATAGTAGTCAGGTTAAGGTTGTTAGTGTTCCATGAGAGGTTGTACTCTGTGACATTCTTCTTCTTCTGTATCTCCTGTCATGTCCACTCTCAGACATCCACCTCCATATTCTCAAATATAGTGGTCAGGTTAAGGTTTTAGTGTTCCATGGAGAGGTTGTACTCTGTGACATTCTTCTTCTTCTGTATCTCCTGTCATGTCACTCTCAGACATCCACCTCATATTCTCAAAGTATATAGTGGTCAGGTTAAGGTTGTTAGTGTACCATGAGAGGTTGTACTCTGTGACATTCTTATTCTTCTGTATCTCCTGTCATGTCCACTCTCAGACATCCACCTCCATATTCTCAAAGTATATAGTGGTCAGGTTAAGGTTGTTAGTGTTCCATGAGAGGTTGTACTCTGTGACATTCTTCTTCTTCTGTATCTCTTGTCATGTCCACTCTCAGACATCCACCTCCATATTCTCAAAGTATATAGTGGTCAGGTTAAGGTTGTTAGTGTTCCATGAGAGGTTGTACTCTGTGACATTCTTCTTCTTCTGTATCTCCTGTCATGTCCACTCTCAGACATCCACCTCCATATTCTCAAAGTATATAGTAGTCAGGTTAAGGTTGTTAGTGTTCCATGAGGGGTTGTACTCTGTGACATTCTTCTTCTTCTGTATCTCCTGTCATGTCCACTCTAGACATCCACTCCATATTCTCAAAGTATATAGTGGTCAGGTTAAGGTTGTTAGTGTTCCATGAGAGGTTGTACTCTGTGACATTCTTCTTCTTCTGTATCTCCTGTCATGTCCACTCTCAGACATCCACCTCCATATTCTCAAAGTATATAGTGGTCAGGTTAAGGTTGTTAGTGTTCCATGAGAGGTTGTACTCTGTGACATTCTTCTTCTTCTGTATCTCCTGTCATGTCCACTCTCAGACATCCACCTCCATATTCTCAAAGTATATAGTGGTCAGGTTAAGGTTGTTAGTGTTCCATGAGAGGTTGTACTCTGTGACATTCTTCTTCTTCTGTATCTCCTGTCATGTCCACTCTCAGACATCCACTTCCATATTCTCAAAGTATATAGTGGTCAGGTTAAGGTTGTTAGTGTTCCATGAGAGGTTGTACTCTGTGACATTCTTCTTCTTCTGTATCTCCTGTCATGTCCACTCTCAGACATCCACCTCCATATTCTCAAAGTATATAGTGGTCAGGTTAAGGTTGTTAGTGTTCCATGAGAGGTTGTACTCTGTGACATTCTTCTTCTTCTGTATCTCCTGTCATGTCCACTCAGACATCCACCTCCATATTCTCAAAGTATATAGTGGTCAGGTTAAGGTTGTTAGTGTTCCATGAGAGGTTGTACTCTGTGACATTCTTCTTCTTCTGTATCTCCTGTCATGTCCACTCTCAGACATCCACCTCCATATTCTCAAAGTATATAGTGGTCAGGTTAAGGTTGTTAGTGTACCATGAGAGGTTGTACTCTGTGACATTCTTCTTCTTCTGTATCTCCTGTCATGTCCACTCTCAGACATCCACCTCCATATTCTCAAAGTATATAGTGGTCAGGTTAAGGTTGTTAGTGTTCCATGAGAGGTTGTACTCTGTGACATTCTTCTTCTTCTGTATCTCCTGTCATGTCCACTCTCAGACATCCACCTCCATATTCTCAAAGTATATAGTGGTCAGGTTAAGGTTGTTAGTGTTCCATGAGAGGTTGTACTCTGTGACATTCTTCTTCTTCTGTATCTCCTGTCATGTCCACTCTCAGACATCCACCTCCATATTCTCAAAGTATATAGTGGTCAGGTTAAGGTTGTTAGTGTTCCATGAGGGGTTGTACTCTGTGACATTCTTCTTCTTCTGTATCTTCTGTCATGTCCACTCTCAGACATCCACCTCCATATTCTCAAAGTATATAGTAGTCAGGTTAAGGTTGTTAGTGTTCCAGAGAGAGTTGTACTCTGTGACATTCTTCTTCTTCTGTATCTCCTGTCATGTCCACTCTCAGACATCCACCTCCATATTCTCAAAGTATATAGTGGTCAGGTTAAGGTTGTTAGTGTTCCAGAGGGTTGTACTCTGTGACATTCTTCTTCTTCTGTATCTCCTGTCATGTCCACTCTCAGACATCCACCTCCATATTCTCAAAGTATATAGTGGTCAGGTTAAGGTTGTTAGTGTACCATGAGGGTTGTACTCTGACATTCTTATTCTTCTGTATCTCTGTCATGTCCACTCTCAGACATCCACCTCCATATTCTCAAAGTATATAGTGGTCAGGTTAAGGTTGTTAGTGTTCCAGGAGAGGTTGTACTCTGTGACATTCTTCTTCTTCTGTATCTTCTGTCATGTCCACTCTCAGACATCCACCTCCATATTCTCAAAGTATATAGTGGTCAGGTTAAGGTTGTTAGTGTTCCATGAGAGGTTGTACTCTGTGACATTCTTCTTCTTCTGTATCTCCTGTCATGTCCACTCTCAGACATCCACCTCCATATTCTCAAAGTATATAGTAGTCAGGTTAAGGTTGTTAGTGTTCCATGAGGGGTTGTACTCTGTGACATTCTTCTTCTTCTGTATCTCCTGTCATGTCCACTCTCAGACATCCACCTCCATATTCTCAAAGTATATAGTAGTCAGGTTAAGGTTGTTAGTGTTCCATGAGAGGTTGTACTCTGTGACATTCTTCTTCTTCTGTATCTCCTGTCATGTCCACTCTCAGACATCCACCTCCATATTCTCAAAGTATATAGTGGTCAGGTTAAGGTTGTTAGTGTTCCAGGAGAGGTTGTACTCTGTGACATTCTTCTTCTTCTGTATCTCCTGTCATGTCCACTCTCAGACATCCACCTCCATATTCTCAAAGTATATAGTGGTCAGGTTAAGGTTGTTAGTGTACCATGAGAGGTTGTACTCTGTGACATTCTTATTCTTCTGTATCTCCTGTCATGTCCACTCTCAGACATCCACCTCCATATTCTCAAAGTATATAGTGGTCAGGTTAAGGTTGTTAGTGTACCATGAGAGGTTGTACTCTGTGACATTCTTCTTCTTCTGTATCTCCTGTCATGTCCACTCTCAGACATCCACCTCCATATTCTCAAAGTATATAGTGGTCAGGTTAAGGTTGTTAGTGTACCATGAGAGGTTGTACTCTTGACATTCTTCTTCTTCTGTATCTCCTGTCATGTCCACTCTCAGACATCCACCTCCATATTCTCAAAGTATATAGTGGTCAGGTTAAGGTTGTTAGTGTTCCATGAGAGGTTGTACTCTGTGACATTATTCTTCTTCTGTATCTCCTGTCATGTCCACTCTCAGACATCCACCTCCATATTCTCAAAGTATATAGTAGTCAGGTTAAGGTTGTTAGTGTTCCATGAGGGGTTGTACTCTGTGACATTCTTCTTCTTCTGTATCTCCTGTCATGTCCACTCTCAGACATCCACCTCCATATTCTCAAAGTATATAGTTGTCAGGTTAAGGTTGTTAGTGTTCCATGAGAGGTTGTACTCTGTGACATTCTTCTTCTTCTGTATCTCCTGTCATGTCCACTCTCAGACATCCACCTCCATATTCTCAAAGTATATAGTGGTCAGGTTAAGGTTGTTAGTGTCCAGAGGGTTGTACTCTGTGACATTCTTCTTCTTCTGTATCTCCTGTCATGTCCACTCTCAGACATCCACCTCCATATTCTCAAAGTATATAGTGGTCAGGTTAAGGTTGTTAGTGTTCCATGAGAGGTTGTACTCTGTGACATTCTTCTTCTTCTGTATCTCCTGTCATGTCCACTCTCAGACATCCACCTCCATATTCTCAAAGTATATAGTGGTCAGGTTAAGGTTGTTAGTGTTCCAGAGGGTTGTACTCTGTGACATTCTTCTTCTTCTGTATCTCCTGTCATGTCCACTCTCAGACATCCACTCCATATTCTCAAAGTATATAGTGGTCAGGTTAAGGTTGTTAGTGTTCCAGGAGAGGTTGTACTCTGTGACATTCTTCTTCTTCTGTATCTCCTGTCATGTCCACTCTCAGACATCCACCTCCATATTCTCAAAGTATATAGTGGTCAGGTTAAGGTTGTTAGTGTTCCATGAGGGGTTGTACTCTGTGACATTCTTATTCTTCTGTATCTCCTGTCATGTCCACTCTCAGACATCCACCTCCATATTCTCAAAGTATATAGTGGTCAGGTTAAGGTTGTTAGTGTTCCATGAGAGGTTGTACTCTGTGACATTCTTCTTCTTCTGTATCTTCTGTCATGTCCACTCTCAGACATCCACCTCCATATTCTCAAAGTATATAGTGGTCAGGTTAAGGTTGTTAGTGTTCCATGAGGGGTTGTACTCTGTGACATTCTTATTCTTCTGTATCTCCTGTCATGTCCACTCTCAGACATCCACCTCCATATTCTCAAAGTATATAGTGGTCAGGTTAAGGTTGTTAGTGTTCCATGAGAGGTTGTACTCTGTGACATTCTTCTTCTTCTGTATCTTCTGTCATGTCCACTCTCAGACATCCACCTCCATATTCTCAAAGTATATAGTTGTCAGGTTAAGGTTGTTAGTGTTCCATGAGAGGTTGTACTCTGTGACATTCTTCTTCTTCTTCTCCTGAATGCTCCACTCAACTCCATACTTGTTAAAGCCCCTTATGACTGTGTTATCTGAGCCTAGAGTGATTATACTCTTCTAGCTAGGTCCACTGTCAGCCATGACATCCACTCATTTTTCAAGATGATTTTTATTGACTAGGAGTTTACAGTCCTTACTTAGTTTCTCCAGGCAGCCTTGTAGGTGACACTTCTTCTTTGCATCTCTTGTCAGCCGCACATACAGGCATGCCCTTTTCTTAATATGCTTAACTTGTAGTTGATGTATTTAAAAGTATAAATGTAACATTGCTTTTTGTTTTTATGTCCTAGAATATAAAAGATATATGGCAGAATTTAGTTCTCTGAGTGTATCTGAACTTCTTCTCTATTCTTCTGTCCACTCAGACATCATATTTTTAAAGTTAGGTTAAGGTTGTAGGTTCAAGTTGTATTAATTCCTTCTGTTTGTTCATTGATACTCATATTTCAAAGAAAGTGTGTAAGGTTTAGTGTTCCAGAGTTGTACTCTGTGACATTCTTCTTCTGTATCTCCTGTCATCCTCGAATCCCATTTCAAGATAGTGGTTGGTTGTAGTTTCAGAAGGTTTCTCTTATTCTCTTCTGTTCTGTCATGTCCCTAGACATCCTATATTCTATATTTAGTTAAGGTAGTGTTCAGGAGAGGTTGTACCTGTTTCTCTTCTCTGTATTCTGTCATTCTCCACATCACCTAATTTTCAAAGAGTGGCAGGTTAGTTTAGTGTTCAGGAGGTCTTGACATTCTTCTTCTTATTCCTGTCATGTCCACTTAGACATCCTACTCAGATTAGTAGGTTAGTTAGTGTATGAGGTCTGTGACATTTTTTCTGTCTTCATTCACTTAGACATCACTCATTCAAAGTATATGCGTTAAGTTGTTGTGTTCCATGAGGTTTACTTGACATTCTTCTTCTGCTCGTCATTCACAGACATCCCAATTCCAGTTAAGTGGCAGGTAGGTTTTTATGAGGTTGTACTCTGTGCTTCTTCTGTATTCTGTCATTCCTAGACATACTCATTCTCAGATATAGTGTAGTTAAGGTTGTTATGTCAGAGTGTCCTGACATTCTTTTCTTCTTATCTCCTGTCATCACTCAGACATCCCTTCCAATTCTCAAAGTGGTCAGGTGTTAGTGTTCCAGAGGTGTACTGACATTCTTCTTCTCGTTCTGTCTACTCAGACATCACCATATTCTCAAAAATGTAAGGTTGTAGTGTTCGAAGTTTACTCGACATTCTTCTTCTGTATCTCCGTCTGTCACTCAGAATCCACCTCCATATTCCAGATATAGGTCAGTTAGTTTTAGTGTTCAGAGGTGCTGTGACATTCTTCTTCTTCTGATTCTGTCATGTCCTCAGACATCACCAATTCTCAGATATATGGCGTAGTTTGTGTCAGAGTGTCCTGTGACATTCTTCTTCTACTGTCATTCATCAGACACCCCATTCCATAATAGGTTAAGGTGGTTTCAGAGGTTGAATTCTTTGTCTTGTTGTCCATTCGACATCTAATTTATTAGAAGGTGATTGTCTGTACTTATTTCTGATTCTTTTCACTTAACTCCTCATTTAGATGTCAGTTGGTGTTATGCCATGAGAGTTGTACTGTGACATTCTTCTTCTGATTCTGTCATGTCCTCAGACACCACTCTATTTCGAGTGGTGTTAATTTGTCTGAGAGTTGACTGAATTCTTTTCTCTGATCTCTTGTCATGTCTCGACATCACCATATTCAAAGATAAGGGTGGTTAAGGGTGTTCCATGAGTTTAATTCTCTTCTCGATCCGTCATGTCCTACATCACCATTTCAAAGAAAGTGTGTAAGATGTTCGAGGGTCTGTTTCTCTTCTCTCTCTGTATTCCCTCAGCATCTCCTATTCTCAAGATATATGCGTTAGGTTTATGTCGAGGTTGTACTCTGTGACATTCTTCTTCTATCTCCTGTCTGTCCACTCAGACATCACCTCCATTCCAAGATATTGGTAATTGTGTGTTCCAGAAGGTTGTACTGGACATTCTCTCTATTCTGTCATGTCCATCTCAGATCCACTCATTTCTCAAAGTGGTGGAGTTGTGTGTCAGGAGTTGCTTGAATCTTTTTCTGTTTCTTCATTCCTCAGCATCCACCTCATATTAAGTATAAGTGGTAGAGGTTATACCATGGAGTTTTTATTCTTCTCTTCTTACTCTTTCTGCCAAACCTCTTCCAATATATGGTCGTTAGGTTGTTAGGTTCCATGAGGTTGTCCTGTGACATTCTTCTTCTTCTGTCTGTCACTCAGAATCACTCATATTCAGTATAAGGTAGTTAAGGTTTGTGTCCATAGGTTGCCGACATTCTTCTGTATCTCCTGTCATTCACTCGAATCCATTCCAATTTAAAGTATTTGGTGTTAGGTTAGTTTCGGAGAGGTGTCTGTGACATTCCGTCTCTGTCATGTCACTCAGACATCCCATATTCCAAAGTATGTGGAGTTAAGTGTTGTGTTCCATGAGGTACGACATTCTTTTCTTCTGTATTCTGTCTGTCCCTCAGACATCCACCCATTTCCAAGATAAGGGCGTTAGGTTGTTAGTTTCAGAGGTACCTTGACATTCTTCTTTTGTATTCCTGTCTCCACTCAGACATCCACATATTCTCAAGTATATGTGGCAGGTTAAGGTTGTAGTGTTCCAGAGAGGTTGTCTGACATTCTTCTTCTGTATCTCTGTCTGTCTCAGACATCCAATTCTCAGATATGTGGTGGTTAGGTTTTAGTGTTGGGTGACTGCATTCTTTTTTCTATCTTATTCCTCAGACTCCACTCATTTCAAAGTATATTGGTAATTAGACATGATTTCCTATTCTTCTTCTGTTCTCCTGTCATGTCACTCAGACATCCTATTTCAATATTAGTATATTGTGGTACAGGGTTGTACCGAATCTTTCTTCTTATCTCCGTTGTCACTTGACATCACTCCATATTCTCAAAGTATAGTGGTGGTTATGGTGCCAGAAGTTGTCTCGGACATTCTTCTTCTTGATCCTGTCCTCAGACATCACTCATATTCTAAAGATATATGGTGTTAAGTTGTTAGTGTTCCAGAGGTTGTATTTATTCTTCTTCTTCTGTTCTGCATGTCATCAACATCACCTCATCTCAAAGAATAAGCAGGTTAAGGTAGGTTCAGAGGTACGCATTCCTTCATTTGTCATTGAATCACCATATTTCAAAATGAGTCGGTTGTATGTTCATGAGTTGTTCTGGAATTTTTTTGTTCTCATTTAGAATCACCTCATATTCTCAAGTAAGTGGTGGTTAAGGTTTTAGTTTCCAGGAGAGGTTGTCTTGTGACTTCTTTTGTATTCTGTCATGTCATCAGACATCCACCAATTCTCAAAGATAGTGGCGTTTTAGTGACAGAGTTTATCTGCATTCTTTTTTCTGATTCCTGTCATGTCCCTAGACATCACTATATTCTCAGATGTGGCTAAGGTGTACCATGGAGGTGTCTGACATTCTTCTTCTATCTTTGTCATGTCACTCAGACTCATCAATTCTCAAAGATAGTGGTCAGGTTAGGTTTTAGTGTCATGAGGTTTCCGCATCTTCTCTACTCTGTCATCACTCAGACACCTAATTCTCAAAGAAGAGTCAGAGGTTATTCCATGAGGTTGTACTGACATTCTCTTCTTCTGTATCTCTCATCACTCGAACACCTATATTTCAAAGTATAGTAGCAAGTTAGTTCCAGAGGTTGACTCTGGACATTCTTCTTCTTCTGTATCTCTTCTTCCATTCAGACATCACCTATTTCAAGATATAGTGTAGGTGTAGGTTCAGAGAGGTTGTCCGACATTCTTCTTCTATTCTTCTGTCCTCAGACACACTCCATATTCTAAAGATATATGTCAGGTTAAGGTTTTAGTGCCATGAGAGGTTGTACTTGACATTCTTATTTCGTCTCCTGATGCATCAGACATCCACTATCTCAAAGTATATGTGGCGGTAGTTTAGTGTCCAAGTGACTCTACATTCTTCTGATCTCATGTCCACTCAGACATCCACCTCCATATTCTCAAAGTATATATGTGTAATTAGTGTAAGAGAGTTCTCGACTTCTTTTTGATTGTCATGTCACTGCATCACCTATTCTCGTATGGTGTTAAGGTTGTTGTGTTATGGTTTATCTTACATCTTCTTCTCCCTGTCTTCAGACATCCATCCATTTCTCAAAGTATATGTGCGTAGGTTTGTTTATGAGGTTCTTGACATTCTTTCTTATTGTTTCCTAGACATCCCTATTTCAGTATAGTAGCGGTTAAGGTTTTGTGTTCCAGAGTGTCTCGTTCCTCTCTGTCCGTCATCACTCGACACCACTTCTCAAGTATATGGCAAGGTTGTGCCTGAGTTTATTTGACATTCTTCTTCTGCTCCTGTGTCACTCAGACTCCATATTTCAAAGATAGTGGCAGTTAAGGTTAGTTTGGAAGTCTGAATTCTTCTTCTATCTCCTGTCAGTCTTCAGACATCCACTCCATATTCTCAGTAAGGGTGTTATTGTGCCATGAGGTTGTATGTGACATTCTTCTTCTTCTTCTCCGAACGCTCCATATCAACCACTTGTTAAACCCCTCTTTATGACTTGTGTGTTATCTGAGCCTAAGAGCGATTATACCCTGTGCCAGCTAAGCGTCCACATGTAGGCCAGCACATCCTACTTCCAGATGATTTTTATTGACTAGGGAGTTTCACTAGTCCCTTACTTTAGTTGTCTCTTACGGCATGCCTTGTAGGTGATACTATTCTTTGCTCCCCCTGCGAGCCCCGGCAACATACAGGCATGCCCTTCCCTTAATATGCTTTAAACTGTATTGATGTATTTAAAATATAAATGTAAATATTGCATTTTGTTTTTTTATGTCTAGAGAATAGAAAGAATATATGCGGAATTTATCTCTCTAGTGGACCAGATGTTCCGCCTCTGCAGCCGTCATGTTGAAACCATTAGTTACATTCTGATTCCATCTTCTCCGTGGTCTTCATCTTCTTCTCTTTGTCGATATGCTTCCTTCCATGATGGTCTTCTCCAGACCTACATATCTTTTATATGTCCAAAATATCTCAATTTTCTCTTTCTTATTTGTAGCATTATCCAGTTTCAGATTTGTTAGTACTATTCCCCTCGTTGGACTCTTCCCCAGTGTGTTTATAAGATCCTCCTAGCCTGGGGGCCTCACCAATGAATCTTGTTTCTATTATGTTGTATTTCATATTACTATTAGGGTTTTCTAGGCATTGTCTTGGAAGGTAGTCTGCCTTGCTTTCCTTCCTGGCAGTGACCATACTGGTCCTTGACCGTAGCTATTGTCTCTATTACAGAGATCTATTTGTTCTCTTCTCTGTCCATGATATACAAAGAACTCTTCTGTAACATTTATATTCTCCCACATATGATTATACAATTATGAAATTCTAACGATGTTTACGAATTTTGGATTGAAATATGGTTATTAGTTTTGTTCATATTTTTTTTTTTATGTAGTAAGGAGCGATATACACCTCCTAGAGTTGTCCAGATTAGTCCAGTTGATGTGAGTGAATGCGTGACGGTTACAACAGACAGTACCGTCGGTGTCCAGGGTTTTAATTCATTAATTGCCCGTCTGCCCAGCGTGTTCGTAGCGCGTTGGACTACGGGTGACTACCCCTCTGTGTGTGCGGGTTCAATTCCGCGGGATGGCAGAAAAAGTCACAGATTCGCCAGATTTACGGTGTTCGTGGCACCGAACCGAAGGGTTACGATGTCCATGGCACCGAGCCGAAGAGCTGAAAAGCTCAAGTGCTTCTGGATCGGAAATTTTTTTTTTTAAATTCATTAATTGATTGACAGATGGAAATGTTTAGATCAAGAAACAACAATAGTGACCCGTGGCACATTTGGGGGACGCAAGAGGGGGACGCAAGGTATATATACCATGCCCTCTAGGATGCTGATGGCGATGTTTTCATATGTCTCCATTGTTGTTAATTATACAGCCAAGATATTCAAAATATGTGACGTTATCAATTATAAATTACATGAGGACTATCATGATAGCACTCTGGATAGGTGCTCCGGTCTCCGTCTCAGCAGCGTCCAGTGGGCCAACACGCCAGTTCAATGTTGATCAATCAATCTCCCTGCACATCCAGCATGTCGCTCCCCGCGGGCCGCACCAACATCGACACCCATCTCTTTCAATCCGGCCAGCAAGCGGGACCCACAGCCCCGAAACTCCTTCGCTCGGAAAGACTCTCTCAACGCGTGAAGAATGTCACTTCGATCACAGCCAACTCTAGATAACTAGGCTAGACAACTGACCAGGAATTCCCTGACCTAGATTAGAAAAGAGGGCTGGAAATTACATATGTTTGATAGAATATCGAAATAGGGGAAGACTGCAGTAAAACTTGGTAAATAGCGAAACACGTACAAACAAAGTACTATAGTTTTACAAAATACAGAAACAGTGACGATAAACAGCAACGTTTCGACCAACAAGGCCTTTATCAAGCAAACGAACAAACAGGAGTGACAAATTAAAATGAAACACAAATGGACGACCAAATACAAACGTATCTAAGGAAAATCTGGAATAAAACGAATAACGAAATAAATGTAACTCCTGTTTGTTCGTTTGCTTGATAAAGGCCTTGTTGGTCGAAACGTTGCTGTTTATCGTCACTGTTTCTGTATTTTGTAAGACTATAGTACTTTGTTTGTACGTGTTTCGCTATGTTTGATAGAACACTGCACGCTTTTGTGCAATTTTACTCAATTCTTTGAGTCTATAGTTATTTAATGGTGAAAAATATTCATAATACTGATATTCTTTATTGTTAAACTTAACTTGTTGCATAATATAACTTTGATTAGCATTTTGTGTTGATCTTAAAATGAATTTGTCTATATACACCAATACTGGAATGCGAGGTCACGTGGTGTAGTTGTGGTCTGAGTCCGAAGGCTCATAAGTTTATAGTTGGCTCTGCTTTGATCCACGGCAGCTCCCTCTGATATTGTAGCCAAACCTGCCAAACTATCATTGGTTATTTAATTATCACTTGTACATTACCCGTAACTCCTGCGTGCCCTATGACAAAAATGAAGGTGACCTCTCTGATCATTGTCTGTACTAGTACCTCCACCCAGCCGCGTCCCACTACTCCTGATTCGACCCTACGAATCATGCTCATGGAGTCACTGAGTATGAAAATACGAGAGTAGTTGTGAGATGCCAACCACTTCACAGCCTCCGTAACCGTCCGAACCTCCACTGTCAAACTACTTGTGGTTGTTGCGTAGGCCCCACTGGCCTCTCGTGAATGTATGCGTGATGGTTATAAAAGATGGATGTGACCTTCTCAATGTTTTTATTATTGCTAGTAATTTTGAGTTGAGATTTTGCTTTGTCAGTGGACATAATTTTAGTTTTCTTTGTCTTAAGAAAAAGGTTCGGATCTTCAAGTATATGTAACTAACTATTCGTTACTTTTATAACAAATAATCGTTATTTTCCTTTAGAAGCAATAATGTATTCGAGAAAGAAAAGATTACTATTCGCATATCTCTAATGCATGAACGATTTATAAGAAAATAATAATAATGGTTCTGTGCATGGAATAATTATTGACGATGACGTCATCAAATCATGTGGAATATCGATCTAACAGAATCACAGAATGCAACGCTCTGTTAAGCTACATTGTGTCAGTAGAGAACTTCACTTCTGGGTTCATTGCTTCGATCTCAGAGTAGTTAATCTTGTCCCCAGCCTGGAACGAAAGGTCATGGTTTGTCAGACAAAAGACTAATTTATTCCTGGGACATCTGCTCTTTCTTTGAAGCCGAAGGAAGATGGCGCTATTGGTTCTGACGTCACAGTGATGTATATATTTATTCCCTACTGCAGCGACTACCACAAATTGTATTATTGAAGCAATATTCAGACATGTGGGCGTATGTAACTTTACGGTAGTCAGCTCGGTCAAAACCCAAGAGTACCTGGTTCAAACACCGCGGCAGGTAGATAGCAAGCAAATTTGTTCCAGTGGATTTTTACGAAGATAAAAATAGATATCACCGTTAAGAAAAGAATGGCAAACTACTGAACATATAAGTGGTGCCTAGAAAATCAATGACTCGTCCTGTAAGAGATTTTCTTTTCATTTGGATATAGTTGTTTTCCTTTTCTGTGAAAATAATGATCATAAAATGGGACGAATTTAAGGGAAGTGATGAAATCAGAGTAATGTCTGGTCAACCACTAGTAACAACTGTTATAAGAAGGAGAAGATGTAGATATGTTGGGTATACATTGAAAAGAAATGTCTGGTCAACCACTAGTAACAACTGTTATAAGAAGGAGAAGATGGAGATATGTTGGGCATACTCTGAGAAGAAATGTCTGGTCAACCACTAGTAACAACTGTTATAAGAAGGAGAAGAATGAGATATGTTGGGCATACCTTGAGAAGAAATGTCTGATCAACCACTAGTAACAACTGTTATCAGAAGGAGAAGATGGAGATATGTTGGGCATACTCTGAGAAGAAATGTCTGGTCAACCACTAGTAACAACTGTTATAAGAAGGAGAAGAATGAGATATGTTGGGCATACCTTGAGAAGAAATGTCTGGTCAACCACTAGTAACAACTGTTATAAGAAGGAGAATATGGATATATGTTGGGCATACTCTGATATTGGAAAAAGTGATAAAAGAATCACAAAAAGGAGAATGAGGTGGGAGACAAAGGGTTTAAGAAGAAAAAGCCTTGTATGGGGGAAACCAAGAAATGAGCTTTACCTTATAAGAGAGGCAACAAATATCGGACTCAATTCCATAAAGGAGATTGAGCGAGTTGTCAATGTTGCTGTATGGAGAAATTTCATAGAGGAGATTGATCGAGTTGTCAATGTTGCTGTATGGAGAAATTTCATAGAGGAGATTGATCGAGTTGCCAATGTTGCTGTATGGAGAAATTTCTTAGAGAAGATTGAGCGAGTTGACAATGATCAAGTTGATGAAGACTTCGTTAGAAAATGTTATAAGTGTAGGCTGTAAATTCTCTGCCTGTCAAATTTCATTAATACCAAAAATAAATACATTTTTACAAGTCTCACCATTCTCAAAATGGCATCGGAGAATCTCGGCGGTGCTACGGAGTTCGTGGACTGATGCTGAAATCTTCATGTTTAAGAAAGAGATTGGAGAATGCATGATTATTTTGTGAAGTGTAATGATGATGGTTCCATCAATCAATCATGCAATCAATCAAGCAATCAATCAAACATCTTCTTCTACAAAATCTGACCAAGAAAAGTGAAGCATATAGAACAACTACTTCCGGTTTTGCTTAGACAGAACAAGACAAACTCTTCGAGGATATCATCATCATCGTCAGGAGCCGTGCCGGCTAGCGTAAGCGATCATGGATCTCCCAAATATCTGTCTCTGGTGTTTGCTATCATCTCAGATGTTGAGGCTCTTCCGTGCAATGAAGTCAGGATATCCAAAATTGTCGATGATATAAGACATATAATCAGCTTGCTGTCCAAGAAATCAGAGTTAGCTCGACAGTGGACACTAGCTCACTGTTGCATCCCAGGAAACGAAAAGGCCTACAAACGTGCACGGACTTAACACATTCCTTAATACGGACTTGAAGGAGCTTAACACAACATTCCTCAACTTTCTTTCTTTATTTTCTTTATTCTGTTTTGCATCACAGCATCAGGATACGAAGAGATTTCTAGAACGAGCCCTTGTGTGTGCTTCATAAATAGTGTCTTTCGTCGCTTCTGTTATATCTGCAGTCCATCTTTTGCGTGGTAGGCCTTTTGCTTTTTATCCATTGTATCAAACCTCGCTCTTTGAGGTGCAATGTCTGTTGGTAATCTGCTTATGTGGCAGAACCATTACATTTTTTTTTCTTGATGAAGTTTAGTACTGATGTTGTATTCACTTTTTCCTGATTTCTTCATTTCTCAACTGGTCTCTTCTTGTTACCACCAGCATTCTGCGTAGATACTTCATCTCTGTTGTGACTAGTTTTCTTCTATCATTTGATGTCAGCGTCCAGGCTTGGCTCTGATAGCATAATGTAGGGAGAAACATTCCTCCAACACAGAAACGAAAATGCTGACAAATAGGCAAAGAGCTGGATGGAGCCTAACACAACATGACCCAACACAGAAACGAAAATGATGACAAACAGGCAAAGAGCTGGATGGAGCCTAGCACAACATCATCCAAAACAGAAACGAAAATGCTGACAAACAGGCAAAGAGCTGGATGGAGCCTAGCACAACATCACCCAAAAACAGAAACGAAAATGCTGACAAACAGGCAAAGAGCTGGTTGGAGCCTAGCACAACATCATCCAACACAGAAACGAAAATGCTGACAAACAGGCAAAGAGCTGGTTGGAGCCTAGCACAACATCATCCAAAACAGAAACGAAAATGCTGACAAACAGGCAAAGAGCTGGATGGAGCCTAGCACAACATCATCCAACACAGAAACGAAAATGCTGACAAACAGGCAAAGAGCTGGAGGAAGTCTAGTACAACATCACATAAAAGAAAAGGCTGAAAACTGACAAAGGGCTGGGTGAAGCTTAGCACAAAATCATCGAACACATAAAAGAAAAGGCTGAGAAACTAGCAAAGGTCTGGAGGAAGCTTAACACAATATCACCCAACACACAACTTTACAACAGCAAAGACTTTCATAAAACACTCTAGAAAAATGATGTGGAGAAAAACACACACGGAGATTACAACAGCGGTAAAGATTCGAACCCACAATCTTCTAAACGTAATACAAACGTCTTAACCATATCCTCCCACTGAGACCTCCAACTGTTTAAAATAATTTGAAATCGAACGTTACACTAGAACTGAGCAAATACAGTGAAGAATGAAAATTGAGGTAAATATATCTTTAAAAATGCATTTAAAGCCGATGGATTGATTTTATTGCACCGGGTTTACCCCATATGGCTCGGTCCCTCTCCGCAGAAAAGGTATGTCACCTGCCGAGAGTATTACACAAAGCACGAACTCAGTAGCTATAGCAACAATCATAGTCTTCTTCTTCTTCTTCTTTTGTCGTCACATTGCTACCGCGTTGTTACCTATTGTCGTGGTTTTCTATTTTTGTCTTGCGCTGTTCTGGTGGCTTGTGTGATTGTTATTTTTGCTCTTTTACAGGATTCTGCTATACCATCTAACCATCTTTTTCGTGGTCTTCCTCTTACCTTCTTTCCTGATGTTCTGTTGTAGAAGACTGTATACTGTGGAGTTTGGATGCATTCTTATTAAGTATCCGACCCACATCAGTCTTTGTTTCTCAATGTAATTCAAGCAAGGCTTTGTGCCAACTTTCTTTCTTATGCTGATGTTGGTGACTTGTCTTTTCTGGTGTTGTTGGTAACTTTTTGCAGGTAGCGCATTTCACATGTAGTTATTTTTTGTGACTGCACTCTGCTCATTGTCCATGTTTGGTAACACAAAGTAAGTATAAACATGCTGCTGATCATCTGTTGCTCAGTGTAGGTGAGATCGAGTTTCTAGTCATATTGGAGAAGAACAATAAAACGTAGATCCAGTGTTCAAGTAGAAAGAACGTGAAAGAACCCTTGGCAGTTAAAAATCGAGAAGAGCAGGCTGGAAAATCTCTGCCTATACAAAAATCATTAAGAAAAAATAAATTCCTACAACATATTGTCACCATCTTCTAACTTACATCGGGGATCCTCGCCGGTGCTACGGATTTCGTGCACTGCCGCTGAGATATTATTGTGTAAGAAAGAGATCAGAGCACACATGGTTACTCACCGAAGTGCATTGATGGTGGTTCTATCAATTCTTCGTTTGTTCTTCTCTGGTGTTTTCTTACCGTTAGGAGTAGAATGTGTAACTGATGATCGGTTTCCGATATAGTGCACGCTCTGACGCTTGATATGCTGTGGTATTGTGGAGTTTTAAGATGTCTGTAACTCCATCAATCCATCAGTTCTATCAATCAATCAATTAAAATAATCAAAGATCTCCTCATAGATCACATTATGAGAATCGATGTTTTCCTTTCCTTGTTTTTTTATCGATTGGTAAACATCTCCCCATGTACCCCACTGTGAGAACCGTTGCCTCATCAGACACCATTTGTCCTTATAACACAACTTTCCAAGAAGTCAAAGGACAAGATTAAAGTGTAATCGACCGTGATATTGTTTGCTAATCTTTCTGTGATTGTCTCTCTCTCTCTCTCTCTCCCTCTTCTCTTTCTCATATCTTCCTCTGTTCATTCTTGGCATTTCAAGACAAAGACATATTGAATGAGGAAGAGTACCTGGCTTTCTTGAAGACTTAGAAACCTCCAACCAGGGACCGTGCGGTATATTTTCTCAGTATGATGCAGGTCTTAGAAATGCCGCCTCTTAAATGTTTTTTTATTTAAAATAATCTTCGATTGTGATTTTTCTTTTTTTAACTGCACAAAATGTAGGAATACTAAATCGTATACAACAATATCGGAATAACATAGACCAATATAGACAAGCGTTACGTAAAGATTTTTCATTATTGAATGATTCAAATTGTGTTTTGACTTCGCTGCTTATGTCGCTCTCTTACAGCGCCGCCTGATGCGGCCGCCTCTCTGTATCATAGAAGGGGACGGCCCTGCCTTCAACAACTCTAGGGATGTAGTGTTATGCTTTGTGTTCATTTTACTTGCTTATCTCATACCATACATTGGTGTCTTTGTCCTAAGACGCACATTTATTAAGTATTACCGCAGCATCCCTTCGGTTTACTCCACATCTAATCTGATCCGCTGTGACCGCTTCATATTTGTAGGTTTCTGTACATTGCCTCTGTCCATTCTTGGAGGTCTTGTGGTGAAGTGATTAGGCAGCTGTCTACTTGGAGGTCTCGTGGCGAAGTGATTAGGCAGTTGTCTTCTTGGAGATCTCGTGGCGAAGTGTTTAAGCAGTTGTCTTCCTGGAGGTCTCGTGGCGAAGTGATTAGGCAGCTGTCTTGAGTTCTGAAGACCATGAGTTCGAACTGAGACTACGTTGTTTCGTTCTTGAGTGCATTTTTTCTTGGATAACCCTTACGGTTATTACCGGAGCTACGAAGTTCGTGCTTTGTGTAATACACTCAGCAAGGAACATGCAGCTTCTGCGGAGAGTGACTGAGCCACATGTGGATACCCGGTGCAATGAAGTCACCCATTCACCTTTTCGCAGTTTCTGTCAGTGTGTTTAATCAGCGAGCCACAGGAACCATTAGTATGCATACCTTACGACATCTGTTGGAAGAGACTGAGCATCTATGGCTCTACCCGAGTGTAATTACGTCAGTTCAGTAACCAATAACCGTCGTAAGTTTTTGACAAGTTGTAGACCTTAGAGATAAGTTATCAGTTACATGAGGACTATCATCATATCACTGCGGACATGTCCATAGGTGCTCCGATCTCTACTTTAACAAATCCAGCAGCGTCCAGCAGCGTCCAGCAGCGTCCAACAGCTCAACACGCCAGTTCGATGTTGATTAATCAATCTCTTTGCATATTTGGTATGTCGTTCTTTTCAGGCTGTACCAATATCAACACCCTTCTCTCTCAATCTGGGCAGCGTGTGGGATTCACAACTCTGAAACTCCTCTGTTTGGAAAGACTCTCTCAATGAGTGAAGAATGTCATTTCGATTCATTGCAGCTCCCTCTGATATCGTAGTAATGCCAGCCAATCTATCAGCTTGTTCAGTACCCTTGACTCATGCATACCCAGGGACAAAAATGAAGATGATTTCTCTTATCCCTCTCTGTACCAGTACTTCCACCCAGTATTGCCTCACCATTCATGTTTCTTTCTTTTCTCTAACCCTGCTTTACCTCACAGAGTCAGAATATGAAGAGATTTCTAGAACGAATATTCCTGTTTCCACTTCAAGAATCATACTCGTGAAAGTCACTGAGTACAAAAACACGAGAGTAGTCATGAGATGCCATCCACGTCACCGCCTCTGTAACCGCCCGTATCTCAGTTATCAAACTACTTGTGGTTGCCATCTAGACCCCACTGACCTCTCTTATTAAATTTCCTCCTAAGCGTGCAGACAAAGTCCTTACATATCACTGTTAGCGAATGACTGAACCATCAGTGTAAATAATTACATCTGTTTCATTGATATGGTCATTCAAGAGAGCTTCAAGCTTAGAGACAAAACTAGTAATGGCAACTTGTTGTACGAGTTGACCATCAACAAAATAGACGAGGAACTGTTGCAAAGGAAAATAGGGGACCATATAGTTGTTTCCCCTTGCAAAATTCGTTAAAGAAAGATTACAATAAATTTCTTAAAATATGTTCTCTATTTTCCAAATGACATCAGTGACCAATACTGGGGCTACGGTGTTCATGCACGGCCGTCGATATCTTCGTGTGTAAGAAAACGAAAAGAGCACATACAGATATTCACGTACGCTCAATTATGATGATCTTCTCTTCCACCATTTACTTCTTTACATAATGTGTGTGTGTGTGGTGAGGTGGGGGCGGGGGTTATTATGTAGTAACCCTGTGTGTGTTTGTTCTAAAGTACTTTGTAAGCTGTTATTTATTTCCCCAAGGCTGTCGCTCCATCTTTTGTGTGGTCTTCCTCTTGCTCTGTACTCGTTACACTTTTTCTGCGTGGCTATCTGTGGTAGGCGATACCAGAGCATTCTTGTCAGGTGTCCAAACCATTTAATCTGTTATTCTTTTATGAATTGCATGACTGGTTTCACATCCAGTCTTCTTCTGATTTCTTCATTTCTAATTTTGTCTCTTATTGTCACACCTGCAGCTCTTCTAAGTCGTTATGATTGTCCGCTCATTAGCTGCTGTTATTGTCCATGTTTGATATTAGTATGTGTTGACAAGTTGAACATAGTGTTGACAAGGAAAACGTTATTATAAGATTTGCTTTAGTTTTTAGATGTGAAAATGCTGCTTAAATATTTGAAATCAGAAACTTGCTGTACTTTCATGTTGTCTATTTGTATGTTTGCTTGGCTTGGTGTTCTGATGATTGTCATGGTCTCGGTTTTGTGTGTTTGATTTTCATGTTGATTGATTGATTGAAAGCACTATCAATATTGCACTTCAGTGAGTTACCGTAATGCTCGGTCTCTTTCTTGTACCGGAAGATCTCAGCGGCAGTTCACGAGCTCCGTAGCATTGGCGAGGTTCCGATGTAATTTAGAAGATGGTAAAATATTTTTAGGATTTAATTTTGATTGGGATTTAACTTTTCTAATTTATTTTGCCCAGGCAGCGGCTTTCCAGCCTGCGCTTCTCGATTTTGAACTGCCAATGGTTCCTTTACGTGCTCAAATTGAAAACGGAGCCTACATTTTATCATCCGTCTCCGATAGGACTAGGAACTCGATCTCGTCTACACTGTGATCAAGAATCTCTGGAAATAGATCTCGATGGTGCCCCGATGGAGCGTATCGAGTACCTTTAGAGCGAGAGGCAAGCACCCAACCTCTACTCCATACAGATCCCTTCATGTAGTACTATATATTAATCTAACTATATTTACAAAATTATAACTTTGCTTCCACAGAGGGTAGGGAAGGGTTTCTAGTAATAGCTGGCGCAGATAGATTAACTAATAATAATAATAATTCCTCTCGTACCGTTATACATTACATAGGGCCTGCAAGCAATTTCTCCATACCGCTCTATCCAGGGCAACTCGCTCAATCTCTTCCACGGAACAGACCGATATTTCTTGCCTCTCTCAGCAAAGTTCGTTTCAGGGTCTCCTTAGGTCGTCCTCTCTTTCTTGAACCCTTTGCATCCCACTTCAATTCCTGCTTTGATATTCGTTGATCATTTCTCCTCAAGGTGTGTCCAACATATCTCCATCTTCTCTCTCTTATAACAGTTGTCACTAGTGGTTGACCAGACATTTCTCTGATTTCATCACTTCTCCATTTTATATTTATTATTTTTCTCAGATTAACTAATATCACCATTAAACTCATGCAGCGTCATTATGATGCAGCATTTATGAAATATTCAGGAAAATTAGATAAAATCGGATAAACCGTATTTGAGCTATATTTAAATATCGTAAAGATAACCCCCATGACTGCAGTATCTTGTGCCCTAAAGATAAAGTTGTAGCTGATAAAAACAAACTGCCAAATTTTGTGTTGGACAATAAAATGCAAGTATTTGTCTAGCTATCTTGAGACATCGTTGACAAAATACATATATGGTGGTTCTCACAATGATAATACATCTTTCCATTTGAGATGTTGTTGACAGAATACATATATGGTGGTTCTCACAATGATAATACATCTTTCCATTTGAGATGTTGTTGACAGAATACATATATGGTGGTTCTCACAATGATAATAAATATTTCCATAAGCTTTACATGGACTAGCTACCCTAAGATTTCATTTGTTTGAAGGAGGAGGTTAAAAATAGATGTCAATGATGTAACAACAGAACTTAATAATGTGGAATTGCTAGGATATGATATTTTTTTATTTTTTTAAAATTGTATTAAGCGTTTCCTTCGAAATAAACATTACTTGTAATATTTTGAAGCCATCTTTTTTGTTAATACAGTTTTGTAGCCATCTTTCTTGTTAATACAGTTTTGTAGCCATCTTTCTTGTTAATACAGTTTTGTAGCCATCTTTCTTGTTAATACAGTTTTGTAGCCATCTTTCTTGTTAATACAGTTTTGTAGCCATCTTTCTTGCTAATACAGAATTTAGACACAAATACGCCTGTGTGTTATCAGGGCTGCAAGGGAGCAAAGAATAGTAACACTGCGACCTACAAGTCAGGTCGTAAGAGGTCTTCTGAGGTAGGGGTCTAGGAAGCTACACTAGTAAATAAAAGCGTTGCAGAAAACGGATGTGCTGGCCTACTTGTAGGCGCATAACTGGCACAATGTACAATTGCTCTTACACTCAGATAACATACAAATCACAAAGAGTGATTTAACAAGTGGTTGATACGGAGCATTCAAAGAAGACACACAAAAAAGTAGAAAGATTTTTTTCAAAGTTAATTTTAGCAGCTCAACACACTTTCGAAATGAAATGCTTGAGGAAGACAGTGGGGATCACCAGGAAAGATAAGACTAACAGCATACAATAAAAAGAGATCAGGTACTAAGAAGATGGATAGACATACATATACAATATCAAGACCACATTAAATAATAATAATAATAATAATAATAATATCCTCTCGTTCCGTTATACGTTACATAGGGCCTGCAAGTAATTTCTCCATACCGCTCTATCCTGGGCAACTCGCTCAATCTCCTCCATGGAACTGAGACAGATATGTCCTGCCTCTCTCAGCAAAGTTCATTTCAGGGTCTCTTTAGGTCGATCTCTCTTTCTTGAACCATTTGCATCCCACTTCAATGCTTGCTTTGATATTCGTTGATCATTTGTCCTCAAGGTGTGTCCAACATATCTCCATCTTCTCTTTCTTATAACAGTTGTCACTAGTGGTTGACCAGACCTGTCTCTGATTTCATCACTTCTTCTAAATTCGTTCCATTTTATATTCATTAATCGCAGACATCTATTTTCAAATGCATTCAACTTGTTTTCTATATCTTTAGTCATTTTCCAACTCTCGCTGGCATATGTTAGGATTGATACAACATTTGAATTGAAAATTCGTAATTTAGTTTTAATACTATATAACTTGCAGTTCCATATTTTATTTAGACTTTTAAAAGCTGATGTTGCTTTGTCAATTCGTATCATAATTTTTTTTTAACTTTTCCTGTGCAATCAAAATTGCTACCTAAATAGGTGAACTGCTCTGTTATTTTTATCATTTTAGATTCCAGTGTGATATCTGCATTACTTGCCATAGGTGTCTTCATTATATTTGTTTTTTCATAGCTTATCTGCAGTCCAACATTTGATGCTATAGATGATAAGTTGTCTGTTTTTTTTGCATATCTTGGTTGTTTTACTTAACAAGGCAATATCATCTGCAAAATCTAAATCTTCTAGTTGACTATTTTCTACCCAATCGATGCCAGTTTCGCCCTGCAACATTTTCGCATCACCCAGTCAATGGCCACTCCAAACAATAGCGGAGATAGAATACGGCCTTGCTTTCACACTAAATAAACACGGATATAACACAACAAGAGCAACTCATCTGGCCCTAGAACGCAAATTAAAGCTCCCACCCTACGCTTAACGGCAAGAGTGGACAACCAATTCCATTATCCACCTGGGGAAAGACAATAGACAATATTAGCAGCTAATGCATTGGCTGGAGAAATTGTTATGACCCTGTAGAATTTTAAAGTAAATAAATTTTGTCCATAATTAAAAATGTGTTTTTCTGGTATTTTGTCAAAATTATAATATTGTTATATATTTCTTCTTCTTCATCATCGTTGTCACTAGATTGAGATTTCAGATTCTCGAATATAGGCCATCGTCTGTCTTATTATCAGCCACGCAATACAATTTGTCTTGGACACTTGTGTAAGTGGACCAACTCTTTCTTCTCAGGTCTGCATACTGGGGTGGGGGGGCAGTTCTGTAGGATATGTTCTGTTGTCATACTCACAAAGTCATAGTGACATAGGCCATTGGTGTCCATCTTGAATCTAGTGTGCATGTGGTGTCTCATTCTGTTGTGACCCGTCCGGAGGTGAAGTATGACTGTCTAGTCCCTTCTGGACAGTTAGTGAAATGCATCATCCTTGTTGTGCTTTGGGTGTTCTTGATCCTACTTTTCTTTATAGTGCCTTCTTGTGGTGATGTTATTCCTTCTTCATAGCTGACCATGTCGTCATCATGACATCCAAGCTCTCTCTTTAACCAGTCTGTCAGCATCTTCATTCCCCTTGAGTTTGCAATGTCAGGATATCCACTGTATTACTACACTCTCGGAATCAAGAAAATAACAATGAAAATCGTGGTATACCATTTACAGGACTTTGACATCAACAATAGTAAAGAGTCGTTGATTTTTCTAGTCACCACTTATACGCTCTGTAGTTTCACATTGCTTTCTGAACAGTGAAGTCCATTTTTTCAATTGTTATTTTTTTTAAAACTACTCACAGTAAGATATTATCACTGTTCTTCCTGCAAACGTATTGATCCTAAATATTTTTTATTAGAATTCCTTAGGCAGTTTTTGTGTCACATGCAATAGATATCTTTTACTTTATATTTTTGGATCAAAAATATGGATAAAAAAAAAAAATTCAATTAAACTCATTTGTGTACCTGCCAAGCATGTCGTAAGAGGCGATAAGGAAGGTGGTCTTGTGGCTGGCTACCTCACCCCATAGAAAAACTAAGCCAACAAATCTACAACAAACATGAAGTGTACAACAATAAGGAATAACCTAAACTCAACCATCTGAACCAGAGTAAGGTCCTCTAACAGGACAGGGTTTGGGGAAGGGAGGGGGGGGCGTGGCAAATGACTATCTCCGGGAAAGCCGGTAATTCCGACTAACTTTTCTATCGGAAAACTGCCAGAATTTGTTGCTGGAACGTGAGAACGTCGGCTTGAGAGTGCTATACAACCCGGCTTGCAACACAGATGAAGAACTATATTAGAAGGATAGGTTAGACATGGAAATAATTGGAAGAGATGGCAAGAGAGAGGAAGAACTGGAAGAAATTGTTGAAGACCTGTGCTCCGTTGGGAGTTGAAAGTTGAAGAACAAAACTTATTTGGTTATACTTTTTAAATTTGTTGCTACCAGATATGCTAGATATGACCATGTAGTATTATATCTGAGATGTCTAATGTGTTAACTTCAATAGAACTTAAATCATCCTGTATTTTACAAGGTTACTTTTTATGCATTTTCCCATTCTACTTCTTCTTAACGCTCCATATCGACCACTTATTAAACCACTCTTTGTGATTTGTATGTTATCTGAGTATAAGAGCGATTGTATGTTGTGCCAGTTATGCTCCTACAAGTAGGCAACACATCCGATTTCTGCGACACTTTTTATTTACTAGGTAGCTCCCTAGGCCCCTACCTCAGTCACCTTATACGACATGCTTTGAATATCACAGTGTTACTATTTCTTTGCTCCCCTTGCCAGCCCTGCCAACACACATTTGCCTCTTACTTCATGCCTTGTAGGTCGCAGTGTTACTATTCATTTGCTCCCCTTGCAAGAACCGTCAACAAATGGGCGAGTTTTTCGATTAAAACCCTCTATATTAAAAATGTATACTTAGAATATATATGCTTGGATTTGTAAAATATAATTGTTATTGACATAATATGAAGTTGGTTATTTAGAATCGTAAATAAAACCTGGGTTCTCAAACTTTACGTTTAGTAGTTTCTACGTTCCCAGGACGCAGAGGCAGAGGCAGACCAAGAGGAAGATGGCTACAAGATATTAAAGAAATTATGAACATGACCATCGACGAAGTGGGTGAACTGCCTAGAGACAGAGTGAATTTCAGATGCGCTGCAAAGAGAGCAACGTCCTATAAAGAATACGCACCTTGATGATGAGTTTCTCAAAATGTCCTGCTATCGGTGCCAAACCTGGACGCTGACATCAAATTATAGAAGAAACTTGTCATGACAGAGATGAAGTGTCTACGCAGAATGCTGGGAGTATCAAGAATAGACTGAATATCAAGAAGCAACAAATTAAATGGCTCGGTCACATAAGCAGATTACCAACAGACAGTGCGTATCAAAGAGCAATGTTACACATATACAACGGATACAAAGCAAAAGGCCAGCCACGCAAAAGGTGGACCCCAGAGATAACAGAGGCGACAAAAGACACCTCCGGGCAGATCCATAGGTGCTCAGGCTCCACCAACTGATATCGAAAGGTGTACATACTGATGGTTCCTATGGCTCGCTGGTTAAACACACTATTCTCTCTGTCCCTCAAGCATCAAGCTCTACTTGTCTTCTTCTTCTTCACCTTTGAACTTCCAACGGAGCACAACAGATCTAACTCTTCCTCTCTCATGTCTTCAACAAACTTCTTCCAGCTCTCCTCTCACAGGTCTTCAACAAACTTCTTCCAACGGAGCACAACATATCTAACTCTTCCTCTCTCATGTCTTCAACAAACTTCTTCCAACGGAGCACAGATCTTCAACAAACTTCTTCCAACGGAGCACAGATCTTCAACAAACTTCTTCCAACGGAGCACAGATCTTCAACAAACTTCTTCCAACGGAGCACAGATCTTCAACAAACTTCTTCCAACGGAGCACAGATCTTCAACAAACTTCTTCCAACGGAGCACAGATCTTCAACAAACTTCTTCCAACTCTTCCTCTCTCATGTCTTCAACAAACTTCTTCCAACTCTTCCTCTCTCATGTCTTCAACAAACTTCTTCCAACTCTTCCTCTCTCATGTCTTCAACAAACTTCTTCCAACTCTCTCTCTCTTGCCATCCCTTCCAATTATTTCCATGTTTTACCTATCCTTTTAATATCAGTCTCTAGCTCTCTTCTCCAGGTCAAGTTTTATTTATACAATGTGTAATTTCAAACTTCATAAATCGCTGGACAGATTCAATGTCATTTCACTGTCCTCATCCAATAGTGAGTGCCTGGTTCAAACACCAGGGCGGGGAGTTTGGAAGCAAATTAGTTCGCGTTGATTTTAACTTATGAAAAAAATAGATCTCTCCGTTCAGAAAGCAATGGCAAATAGAAATAGTGCATAGAAAATCAACGACTCGTTTACTAGGGTCGATGGCTAAGTCCTGTAAAGGATACACTACCATTTTCATTCCTTTCATTCAACAGTAGGTTGCCAGGAGATCAAATAATAACCCCCTTAATCCATCCTAAACTCCCCCCAAAAATATGTAGATACAATAAAGGAAATTACCAGCCTTGACAATACAGTTAGAGATTGATTGACAATACAGTTAGAGATTGATTGACAATACAGTTAGAGATTGATTGACAATACAGTTAGAGATTGATTGACAATACAGTTAGAGATTGATTGACAATACTGTTAGAGATTGATTGACAATACAGTTAGAGATTGATTGACAATACAGTTAGAGATTCATTGACAATACAGTTAAAGATTGATTGACAATACAGTTAGAGATTGATTGACAATACAGTTATAGATTGATTGACAATACAGTTAGAGATTCATTGACAATACAGTTAGAGATTGATTGACAATACAGTTAGAGATTGATTGACAATACAGTTAGAGATTCATTGACAATACAGTTAGAGATTCATTGACAATACAGTTAGAGATTGATTGACAATACAGTTAGAGATTGATTGACTGAGTGATAGGACCATCACCATTACACTTCGGTGATTAACCAAGTGTGCTCTGATCTCTTTCTTACACAGAAAGATCTCAGCGGTTGTACACGAACTTCGTCGCACCGGCGAAGGTCCCTGATGTAATTTAGAAAATGGTGAAAATGTTTTATAGAAATTGTGTATTTTAAATCTTTCTCAAGAATTGTTTTAGCGTAAAGCAGCTTTCCAGCCTGATCTTTTCGATTATTGAACTGCTAAAAGTTCTTTTACTTGCTAAACCTGAACACGGGATCAACATTTTATCCTCCGTCTCCGATATGACGAGGAATTCGAATTCACTTACACTGACACCAGGGGTGTCTGGAAAAATATCTCTATGGCTCTATGAGGGAACAGATCGAGTACATTTGCAACGAAAATCGAGCACTTAACCTTATCGACACAGAGGCCCACCTGCCCAGCGTGTTCGTAGCGCGTTGTACGACGGGTGATAAGCTCCCTGTGAGTGCGGGTTCAATTCCGCTGGCTGGAAGAAAAGTCACATGTTCTCCAGATTTACGGTGTTCGTGGCACCGAACCGAAGGGTTACGATGTCCATGTCACTGAGCCGAAGAGCTGAAAGCTCAAGTTCTTCTGGGTCGGAGAAAAAAACCCACAGAGACCCCCGTTAGAGACAGCTAAAGAACCGCTGAATATTTAAAACAAAAACAAAAAATATTCTCGCCATGAAACTCTGACCAATAATTATTTGTACATATTGACACAGTAACAGATGTGTATGACACATGCTCTACTGAAGCTGGTAACAGCATGCGTGGTTTGTATAAGTGTTGACGTGAATGCAGACACCTGCTGTGTTGTACAGGCGTAACAAGTATCAAGCAAGCACAGTAGCTACACAGCTTGGAGGAGATATAACACTGGGTAATCGATAGTGTGTGGGTTAGGGACAATAATACAGAAATTGTACCAAGGAAACACTTGAAATAATTACTTGCAGTGTCGGCTCGTTAGGTAAGAACGATCTACTCAAATATTGCTTGAAAATCGTGACATTATGTGATACCATACATACGTTTCTTTGTCCAAAAAACGGCAACTTATTAAGTATAACCGCAGCCACCCCTCGGTTTTCTCCAGATCTGATCGGTATCCACAGACTGATGAAAATAAAACAGCAGGACAAACTTCCAGACACTGAAGTCTTCAGGAGAGATATGATTCCAAGTATCCACAGACTGATGAAAATAAAACAGCAGGACAAACTTCCAGACACTGAAGTTTTCAAGAGAGATATGATTCCAAGTATCCACAGACTGATGAAAATAAAACAGCAGGACAAACTTCCAAACACTGAAGTCTTCAAGAGAGATATGATTCCAAGTATCCACAGACTGATGAAAATAAAACAGCAGGACAAACTTCCAGACACTGAAGTCTTCAAGAGAGATATGATTCCAAGTATCCACAGACTGATGAAAATAAAACAGCAGGACAAACTTCCAGATACTGAAGTCTTCAAGAGAGATATGATTCCAAGTATCCACATTCTGTTGTAGAAGGTCCAAGGGAGATGGGTTGGTCAAAATGTGCGGATGTCTGTTAAATGCATTCCAAAATAGTTGATGTATAGCCAGCTGTGACAGGTGGGAAGAGCTGTGCGCACATCATCATGAAACAGTTCACCATCACCTCTTCAAGAGTCCAGCACTAGATGATGACAGGAAGATTCGTCTTCCTCCAACGCCAGATAAATGGAACACATTATACGGAACAAAAGAACAACTTATAAACACATACAGATACCACTACATAGCATTAGGTCGAAGTGCGAAAGTTTAAGTGTCGCTGTATCATTGAAGAAGAAGGAAGGGTTCGGTTGGTGGACAGAAACAAATACTTCAAAGAGGCTCTTAAAGTGCTTCTTAAATGCTCCAATATAGACACCGCGGGCTGGGAATATCATTCAGCAAGAACACCAAATGTGGCTTTGCAGCAATCCAAGAGGAATGCTTATAGTTGAGAATGAGAATCGTCGTACTGCTGAAGTAAAGAAAAAAAAAGAGCTGCGAAAAAAGACAGAACACACACCACGCACATATCCAACCTTGATTATATGTGCTCTACCTGTGGTGGAGGGCTAGAAGAGTAAACCTTGACCAAACATTCAGAGGGAGGGATCCTAAGGCAGTTCATGGATAGTTGTGTATTCAATTCCATCTTCTTGCATCCAATGCAAACCCTGCTTGATTCCAAACATATGGATATTGCCTTTACTTTGGATGAGACATTAGGATATATTGCGGGTTTGTGCAAATTGGGAAAAGCACATTCCTCATATCAGCTGCAAAGTCTAGGTACTTGCAAATTGACCATCTGTAAACACGACAAAAAGGTTATATATATACCCGTGGCAGGTGATTGTGTTCCAGGATTTGGCTCTGGTCACCTCCGCACACATCACAGAGATGTGCAACAACACACATCTGATGCTGTTGTCATCATCGCTTGCGATGTGCCGTTATTACTAAACTGACCTCACAACACTCCAGGCAGACTTATATAATCGGAGATACGGTTTTCGTAAACATTTACTTGGACCCTGCACTTCATTTGTGTCTGTTACTCTTTGTGTCTGTTACTCTTTGTGTCTGTTACTCTTTGTGTCTGTTACTCTTTGTGTCTGTTACTCTTTATGTCTGTTACTCTTTGTGTCTGTTACTCTTTGTGTCTGTTACTCTTTGTGTCTGTTACTCTTTGTGTCATCGATCAGGAGACTGGTGTAAACGCATCCCATCTCATATTCTGTTCATCTATATCGCGAGCAGATCTCCTAACATCGTGGCTGCACTTGATCTACTACATTATGGCACGCAATTTTCCTTCAATCCCCCACCTGCTTTGCAAGACTACAGTATATCAGTCAGTCTCCAGGGCCACCACGTGTAGGTGAAGTAGGGTCTTGGTCAGTGTCAGCTCACTGATCCTTGCGCGACTTTGTCAAATTATTTTATTTTGCCTAAGCCCTTATCCTCTGTTTTAAAAGATGTTTTTCTATCGTTCAAACTGAAGTACTAGAGTTTGGATAGATGACATTTAAACTGCGCTTATAAACACATTTAATATCGACAGAGAAGCATAATTTACAAATATGATCAAAATACAAAAACAAGGATACCACCCTCGCAAAGTTACGAGTTTTGTCCCTCGGAATGAAAATAAATTTAAATGATAGTATTGTTACACATGTTTCTAATCTGTCATCTCATACAGTGGTAACTTATTGATAATTGATTGATTGATTGATTGATTAATTGATTAATTGATTGATTGATTGATTGATTGATATGACGATTACGATCGCAATTCGGTGAATAAGACTGGCGATAGAACACACATTGTGAAAACCGACCGGAAGCATTGTGAAGACCGACCATTACAAGACAGGCACTGTTTTGGAACCCGCAGGGAAAGAGGAGTAAGGGAAGGCCTAGAAATACCTTGAGAAGAGAGCTAGAGACTGATATTAAAAGGATAGGCAAGACATGGAAAGAATTGGAAGGGATGTCAAGAGAGAGAAGAGCTGGAAGAAGTTTGTTGAAGACCTTGCTCCGTTGGGAGTTGAAATGGAAGAAGAAGTAAAATCATGTGCGCGCTGATGTCTTTATTACATATCAAGATCTTAGTGGCAAAGCACCAATTGAGTAGCACCGGCAAGACTCTCCGATGTAATTATTAAAGAGGGTGAAGTTTGTTGTAAGAAGTTTATTCCACTATTTTTTCAATGAACTTTTCCTGGTCAGCAGGCAGCATCTTTCCAGACTACTTGTACTTATTTGAAACTGTACAGGGTTTTTGTTACGTGCTTAACTTGAACACAAGTCCTACGTTTTATCGTCCATCTCCGACAGGACTAAGAACTTGATCTAATTTATACTGAGATAAGAGATCTCTGGAAAAATATCCTGATCGCTAATCTGGAAACGAACTGAATACTTTTGCAACAAGAGGTGAATATCTAACATCTACGCCACAGAAGTCCCCAACTGGGAACTTATCGTTATGTTATAGTCTTGGTTACAGATATCCCAAACTCTATGTTATAGTCTTGGTTACAGACATCCCAATCTCTATGTAATAGTCTTGGTTACAGACATCCCAAACTCTATGTAATAGTCTTGGTTACATACATCCCAATCTCTATGTAATAGTCTTGGTTACAGACAGCCCAAACTCTATGTAATAGTTTTGGTTAGAGACATCCCAAACTCTTACTTCTTAAGTAATATAATTGAAATCAAATTTCAAAAAATATAAAACTACATTACAGTAGAACCTCGATAAACTGTCACCGTCCGGATCAGGGCTGGAACGGATAACCAAATAGACGGATAACAAAAATATCTTCATACATATATGTACAGTAATGTGATTTCACTACGAGCTTGTGGCGAAAATGAAAATAAAATCCTTTAAAAGTGAATAATACATACACATACTGTATTTAATTGTACAAAACGATCAATATAAACTTCAATATAAGAGTGGTCATGTACAGAAATGTATTTTAATACTACAGGGTGTTCAAGATAAAAGTAACCCCATTGACAAATCAAAACTGCCAGGTACGCATTGAGTTTTGTCTATTTTACACCGGTTCTGACTAGCTCGTCCTGTCGTCACATTTGTTCATCGTCCCTTCCTCGCACCATAATTACAAACACCATCACAAAACAACTCCACACTTGATCTATACTACGTCATAACTGAACCTTCTCATTATCATATACATTTAGCAGATTGGCTCCCTTGACGAGGCTGCACTGGTATCGTTTATCTATTAAGCTATGGGAGGAGGGGGGCCTCTATGGCAAAGTATTTAACATATTTACATATCTTTCTGATAACTATGTGTTCAAATACTGACCGAGTCACATATGCAATTTTCTTCATGAAATGTCTAAAAATTTTAACTGGAGCTACGGAGTTCATGTTTGTGTAACACTCTCGGTAGATGGCGTGATATTTCTGCCGACAGGGGCGGATCCATAAATCAAAGCCCAGTGCAATAAAGTCAATCCGTCACCGTAAGCTATGCTCCCAAGTGACACTTCCCACCAACATTATGATTTCAACCGTTTGTAATCTTGGAATAGAATATCTATCAATTGCAATGATTTCATAATACATTTATGATCTCTATATGAATCGTCTGTGACATTAGTGGATTAATAATCTAAGTGTCTTTTATTGCAATATTTTCTACTGTAACAGACAGTCTTTTGTGACATAATAAATATCACTTCCTTGTTGTTGTTTTTGTTTTCTTCCAATTTTAGCAAAGCTTTTCACTGTCTTTTATTCATGTTTTACGTATTGTCAATTATATTATCTTCATGTTTTACGTATTGTCAATTATATGTCTGTTTCTGTTTTACGTATTGTCAATTATATTGTCTTCATGTTTTACGTATTGTCAATTATATTGTCTTCATGTTTTACGTATTGTCAATTATATTATCTTCATGTTTTACGTATTGTCAATTATATTATCTTCATGTTTTACGTATTGTCAATTAAATTATCTTCATGTTTTACGTATTGTAAATTATATTGTCTTCATGTTTTACGTATTGTCAATTATATTATCTTCATGTTTTACGTATTGTCAATTATATTATCTTCATGTTTTACGTATTGTCAATTATATTATCTTCATGTTTTACGTATTGTCAATTATATTGTCTTCATGTTTTACGTATTGTCAATTAAATTATCTTCATGTTTTACGCTGTACAATTATATTATCTTCATGTTAATCATCTATCAATTATATTGCTTCAATGTTTTACGATTGTCAATTATAATTTTCGCTTTATGTTCTACGTATGTCAATTATATTATCTTCATGTTTTACTGGCATTGTCAATTATATTATCTTCATGTTTTACTGAAAATGAAATATTTGTCTTCAATGTTGGATCGATGTCAATTATATTGGCTTCATGTTTTACAGGTCAATTATATATCTCATTTTGCCATGTTAATGAAAATTAAATCATACAGTACGTAGAAATATATTGTCTTCATGCTTTCTCGATATGTCAATTAAATTACATCTCATGTTTACGATTGTCAATTATATTATCTTCATGTTCACTGCAAGTATATTATCTTCATGTTACGTATTGATCAATGATATTGTCTTCATGTTTACGTACAATTAAATATCTATTCAGTTTACGTATTGTCAATTATATTATCTTCATGTTTTACGAATGTCCAATTATATTGCTTCATGTTTTCACGATGTCAATGTAATATTGTCTTCATGTTTACATTTTCAATTATATTATTCTTCATGTTTACGATTGTCAATATATTGTCATGTTTTACATTGTCAATTAAATTATCTTCATTTTCTGAGCGATTGTCCAATTATATATCTTCATTTTTGGTTGTCAATTATATTCTTCATGTTACCTTTCAATTATATTGTCTTCATGTTTTACGTTTGTCAATTAAATTATCTTCATGTTACGATTATCCAATTATATTATCTTCATGTTTAACGTATGCAATTATATTGTCTTCATGTTACGATTGTCAATTATATTATCTGTCTTCAGTGTTGCCCTTTGTCAATTATATTATCTTCATGTTCTTGATGTCAATTATATTGTCTTCATTTTTATATTCAATTATATTATTTTCATAACGTTTTACTATTGTCAATTATATTATCTTCATGTTTTACATATTGTCAATTATATTATCTTCATGTTTTACGTATTGTCAATTATATTGTCTTCATGTTTTACGTATTGTCAATTATATTGTCTTCATGTTTTACGTATTGTCAATTATATTATCTTCATGTTTTACGTATTGTCAATTAAATTATCTTCATGTTTTACGTATTGTCAATTATATTGTCTTCATGTTTTACGTATTGTCAATTATATTATCTTCATGTTTTACGTATTGTCAATTATATTATCTTCATGTTTTACATATTGTCAATTATATTATCTTCATGTTTTACGTATTGTCAATTATATTATCTTCATGTTTTACGTATTGTCAATTATATTATCTTCATGTTTTACGTATTGTCAATTAAATTATCTTCATGTTTTACGTATTGTCAATTATATTATCTTCATGTTTTACGTATTGTCAATTATATTATCTTCATGTTTTACGTATTGTCAATTATATTGTCTTCATGTTTTACGTATTGTCAATTATATTATCTTCATGTTTTACGTATTGTCAATTATATTATCTTCATGTTTTACGTATTGTCAATTATATTATCTTCATGTTTTACGTATTGTCAATTATATTATCTTCATGTTTTACATATTGTCAATTATATTATCTTCATGTTTTACGTATTGTCAATTATATTGTCTTCATGTTTTACATATTGTCAATTATATTGTCTTCATGTTTTACATATTGTCAATTATATTATCTTCACGTTTTACGTATTGTCAATTATATTGTCTTCATGTTTTAGTATTGTCAATTATATTGTCTTCATGTTTTACGTATTGTCAATTATATTGTCTTCATGTTTTACGTATTTTCAATTATATTGTCTTCATGTTTTACGTCTGTACTTCCGTCATTTACCTCTATGAATTAATCAATGAAATCATTCAATAATTTGCTTCAATGGGATCGCTGATAGCGAGGTTGATAATACGCTCGGGAGGGGGTGGGGGTCAAAGGCGTAGTCACTGAGACAACGTCGCGCCAGGATCATTGAGCTGGCATTGGTCAAGACCCTACCCCACCTCCACGTGGTGACCCTGAAAACAGAAAGAGGATCTTGTCTGGTAAAGTGGGTAGGGATCGAGGGACATGTATAGGTAGTAGTGCAGGCACAGTCACGTTTTTACAGGTCCAAAATCCTGAATAAATGCACGCATTTCCTGGCCCATGTCTAATGGAAAAGTCGCATAAATGCAAAGCAGACGTCAGAAATAACAAGGTACGAGTCGTCTGTAAGCGCATACTCACTCCCCCGGAATCAATGATCGCACCAGAATTGCCAGCACTCGGCACGAATCCTTGAGAGCGTGTCAATGGTCGCACCATATTTACCAGCACTCGGCAAGTATCATTGAGAACGATGTAACGTGTCGTGGCGACACAATGGGAGATTACAGTAGACTCCGTATCGGAGGCCAAGCACAGATATATCTATTGGGCAAGGTTGAACGAGCGCTAATCCTAAAGTTGAGTTCTTGTGCTTAACGAAACTGCCCTCCCTGGAACAACCGGGCACGGTACTGTTGCACGAGTCCCAAATGTAAAGTTGCGTTCTTGTACCACGAAACAAGCCATCTCTGGAAGCACTGGGGTGTGTAATGTTGACGAGCGCACAATTTAAGCTGTCTTTAATTTACTATATAAAATTTACTTTTCTGACGCGATTTTCCTACACGCGTTTAACATTTAATCCTTTTGGCTTGAACTTAATTTGCAGTTACTCCTTTGCAGCTTTGATTGCGTCTCCGACATGTAAGTAAGGAATCCTTGCTTGCAGACATAGATAAATCTTCATTAAGACTTATCGCAATGGTAATTTGTCTTCTTTAAGACAACGTATCCATATCCAGAATGTTCCAGAAAGATGAAACAGCCTAGACCAGCGCTGTCCCGACGTCAGCGGATCCTGCCCTTGTGATGCATTCCTGTATCCCTATTTAATGTGTCCTTGTGATAACTTTGATGAGAAAAACTTATATTTCTAAATATCAATTATATGTCAGTGTTTTCATAACACAACATAACTCACAGAACACAATTTAACATATTTGGATTAAGTTTTCATGTTTGTATTTTTGGTATTCATTATTATTTACTGTATAAGTGTTATTACTGTTAGTAGTAGTAGCAGTAGCAGCAGTAGCCGTGTAGTAGTAGCCGTATAGCAGTAGCAGTAGCAATGAGTAGCAGTTGCAGTAGTAGTAGTAGTAATAGTAGTAGTAGGGTGGCGTCTGTGGCTTAGGGGATAGTGATTCTGTCTATTAACCCCGACGCTGATATTATAAATTCCTAAGGGAGAGAGGGCGTGTACATGATTCACGTAATAGCGGCATCCACAAAACTAACAGACTGCAAGAACTCAAAAGTAAGTGAGTGTACTACAAGAACGCTATGCTGGCAGACAAGAAAATTGTAAACAACAAAGAACCGAGTGCTTAGTCAGCCACAGTCCTGATGGACATATGAGGAGAGATTAGCACTTATGGACTAATTGTTCGACGTGCAGTGATAGGTGATCCGACATCTAAACCCGACGTTCTCAGTTCGAATCACGCAGCGGACAGTTTGGTTGCAAATTGTTTCTCGTGATTTTACAAAGGACAATGGCACCACCCGTTCAGAAAGCAATGACAAACTACTGAACGTAATAATGCCTAGAAAATCACAAACAGCGTTAAAAACTGAGTTGATTCACAAAGTCCTGTAACGGATATGAAATTAAATAACTAAATTAACCAAAATAGAAATGAAACTATCAATCACAGCTTCTAAAGGATATAGTGAAGATAAGATCAAGATTTAGAAACGTTTCGTTTCGTGTGTAATGAAGTAATTTGATGACTAATAACTAACTTCTCGCACTGAGTAGGTCCGACTTGTATAGCTTGCCATTTTCTTAAAAGATGTGGTTTCTGATGGTCATTACAACATCATCAAATATCTTGTCCTGAACACAACTTTGCCCTCCTAACAATCCTTCGGAATGTATCTCTCTTTGATAGGCTGGATGTTTTCCACAAGACCTTTACATTCTTCATACTCAAATCACATCGTGAACCCATCTTTTCCACGGTCGTCCTCTTTTTACTCTTGGCCAAGATTCTTCCTTCGATAATTGTCTTCTCAACCTTACGGCATTTCTTTTATATGTCCAAAATATTTCATTTTTTTATATGTCCAAAATATTTCATTTTTTTCATTATTAATTTCCACATCAGCCAGTTTTCTTTCATTTCTAGTTTTTTCCATATAAATATTACGAGTATGTATATGTGTGTGTTCTCTTCTGTACATGGACATGGAGGACTTTTCTGAAACACTTATATTCAAAACACATATATGCTTTCCCACTATCCTGTTAAATGTCCATGCTTGACACCCATACGTTAACACTGGGAGTATGCATGCACAGAGACAATCATAACTAATAAATACCAACAACAGCAAGAGAATATCATGTCAACAACAACAACAATACTATAAAAATAACAACTTAAAGCTGTTAGCAGAGACAAAAATAGTGTCCCAAAATGTCAAATACAAGCCTCTTGTGAATTATCCATCAGAGCAGGTACGCCAGGAAAAGAGGACAACCATGACGCTAAGAAAGATGAATTTAATATCAACTAGTATCGTGGCTCAGACAGACCGAATTTCCTCCATAAATAATTTTGAAATTAAACTTATTTTCTCATTTTGTTTTTTACATTGATCCAGTAGTTGATCATTTCTTGGTGACGTTCAGACGTGCGCTATGATGTGGAGATATTGATCCAGTAGTTGATCATCTCTTGGTGACGTTCAGACGTGCGCTATGATGTGGAGACATTGATCCAGTAGTTGATCATCTCTGGTGACGTTCAGACGTGCGATATGATGTGAGACATTGATCCAGTAGTTGATCATCTCTTGGTGACGTTCAGACGTGCGCTATGATGTGGAGATATTGATCCAGTAGTTGATCATCTCTTGGTGACGTTCAGACGTGCGCTATGATGTGGAGACATTGATCCAGTAGTTGATCATCTCTTGGTGACGTTCAGACGTGCGCTATGATGTTGAGACATTGATCCAGTAGTTGATCATCTCTTGGTGACGTTCAGACGTGCGCTATGATGTTGAGACATTGATCCAGTAGTTGATCATCTCTTGGTGACGTTCAGACGTGCGCTATGATGTGGAGATATTGATCCAGTAGTTGATCATCTCTTGGTGACGTTCAGACGTGCGCTATGATGTGGAGATATTGATCCAGTAGTTGATCATCTCTTGGTGACGTTCAGACGTGCGCTATGATGTGGAGATATTGATCCAGTAGTTGATCATCTCTTGGTGACGTTCAGACGTGCGCTATGATGTGGAGATATTGATCCAGTAGTTGATCATCTCTTGGTGACGTTCAGACGTGCGCTATGATGTGGAGATATTGATCCAGTAGTTGATCATCTCTTGGTGACGTTCAGACGTGCGCTATGATGTGGAGATATTGATCCAGTAGTTGATCATCTCTTGGTGACGTTCAGACGTGCGCTATGATGTGGAGATATTGATCCAGTAGTTGATCATCTCTTGGTGACGTTCAGACGTGCGCTATGATGTGGAGACATTGATCCAGTAGTTGATCATCTCTTGGTGACGTTCAGACGTGCGCTATGATGTGGAGATATTGATCCAGTAGTTGATCATCTCTTGGTGACGTTCAGACGTGCGCTATGATGTGGAGACATTGATCCAGTAGTTGATCATCTCTTGGTGACGTTCAGACGTGCGCTATGATGTGGAGACATTGATCCAGTAGTTGATCATCTCTTGGTGACGTTCAGACGTGCGCTATGATGTGGAGATATTGATCCAGTAGTTGATCATCTCTTGGTGACGTTCAGACGTGCGCTATGATGTGGAGACATTGATCCAGTAGTTGATCATCTCTTGGTGACGTTCAGACGTGCGCTATGATGTGGAGATATTGATCCAGTAGTTGATCATCTCTTGGTGACGTTCAGACGTGCGCTATGATGTGGAGATATTGATCCAGTAGTTGATCATCTCTTGGTGACGTTCAGACGTGCGCTATGATGTGGAGATATTGATCCAGTAGTTGATCATCTCTTGGTGACGTTCAGACGTGCGCTATGATGTGGAGATATTGATCCAGTAGTTGATCATCTCTTGGTGACGTTCAGACGTGCGCTATGATGTGGAGATATTGATCCAGTAGTTGATCATCTCTTGGTGACGTTCAGACGTGCGCTATGATGTGGAGACATTGATCCAGTAGTTGATCATCTCTTGGTGACGTTCAGACGTGCGCTATGATGTGGAGAATTGACCCAGTAGTTGATCATCTCTTGGTGACGTTCAGACGTGCGCTATGATGTGGAACATTGATCAGTAGTTGATCATCTCTTGGTGACGTTCAGACGTGCGCTATGATGTGGAGACATTGATCCAGTAGTTGATCATCTCTTGGTGACGTTCAGACGTGCGCTATGATGTGGAGATATTGATCCAGTAGTTGATCATCTCTTGGTGACGTTCAGACGTGCGCTATGATGTGGAGATATTGATCCAGTAGTTGATCATCTCTTGGTGACGTTCAGACGTGCGCTATGATGTGGAGACATTGATCAGTAGTGTTTCATCTTTTGGTGACGTTCAGACGTGCGCTATGATGTGGAATATTGATCCAGTGTTGATCATCTCTTGGTGACGTTCAGACGTGCGCTATGATGTGGAGACATTGATCCAGTAGTTGATCATCTCTTGGTGACGTTCAGACGTGCGCTATGATGTGGAGACATTGATCCAGTAGTTGATCATCTCTTGGTGACGTTCAGACGTGCGCTATGATGTGGAGACATTGATCCAGTAGTTGATCATCTCTTGGTGACGTTCAGACGTGCGCTATGATGTGGAGACATTGATCCAGTAGTTGATCATCTCTTGGTGACGTTCAGACGTGCGCTATGATGTGGAGACATTGATCCAGTAGTTGATCATCTCTTGGTGACGTTCAGACGTGCGCTATGATGTGGAGATATTGATCCAGTAGTTGATCATCTCTTGGTGACGTTCAGACGTGCGCTATGATGTTGAGACATTGATCCAGTAGTTGATCATCTCTTGGTGACGTTCAGACGTGCGCTTATGATGTGGAGACGTTGATCCAGTAGTTGATCATCTCTTGGTGACGTTCAGACGTGCGCTATGATGTGGAGATATTGATCCAGTAGTTGATCATCTCTTGGTGACGTTCAGACGTGCGCTATGATGTGGAGACATTGATCCAGTAGTTGATCATCTCTTGGTGACGTTCAGACGTGCGCTATGATGTGGAGACATTGATCCAGTAGTTGATCATCTCTTGGTGACGTTCAGACGTGCGCTATGATGTGGAGATATTGATCCAGTAGTTGATCATCTCTTGGTGACGTTCAGACGTGCGCTATGATGTTGAGACATTGATCCAGTAGTTGATCATCTCTTGGTGACGTTCAGACGTGCGCTATGATGTGGAGATATTGATCCAGTGTTGATCATCTCTTGGTGACGTTCAGACGTGCGCTATGATGTGGAGATGTGATCCAGTAGTTGATCATCTCTTGGTGACGTTCAGACGTGCGCTATGATGTGGAGACATTGATCCAGTAGTTGATCATCTCTTGGTGACGTTCAGACGTGCGCTATGATGTGGAGACATTGATCCAGTAGTTGATCATCTCTTGGTGACGTTCAGACGTGCGCTATGATGTGGAGACATTGATCCAGTAGTTGATCATCTCTTGGTGACGTTCAGACGTGCGCTATGATGTGGGCATGATCCAGTAGTTGATCATCTCTTGGTGACGTTCAGACGTGCGCTATGATGTGGAGATATTGATCCAGTAGTTGATCATCTCTTGGTGACGTTCAGACGTGCGCTATGATGTGAGAATTGATCCAGTAGTTGATCATCTCTTGGTGACGTTCAGACGTGCGCTATGATGTGGAGATATTGATCCAGTAGTTGATCATCTCTTGGTGACGTTCAGACGTGCGCTATGATGTGGAGACATTGATCCAGTAGTTGATCATCTCTTGGTGACGTTCAGACGTGCGCTATGATGTGGAGACATTGATCCAGTAGTTGATCATCTTGTGACGTTCAGACGTGCGCTATGATGTTGAGACATTGATCCAGTAGTTGATCATCTCTTGGTGACGTTCAGACGTGCGCTATGATGTTGAGACATTGATCCAGTAGTTGATCATCTCTTGGTGACGTTCAGACGTGCGCTATGATGTGGAGACATTGATCCAGTAGTTGATCATCTCTTGGTGACGTTCAGACGTGCGCTATGATGTGGAGACATTGATCCAGTAGTTGATCATCTCTTGGTGACGTTCAGACGTGCGCTATGATGTGGAGACATTGATCCAGTAGTTGATCATCTCTTGGTGACGTTCAGACGTGCGCTATGATGTGGAGATATTGATCCAGTAGTTGATCATCTCTTGGTGACGTTCAGACGTGCGCTATGATGTGGAGACATTGATCCAGTAGTTGATCATCTCTTGGTGACGTTCAGACGTGCGCTATGATGTGGAGACATTGATCCAGTAGTTGATCATCTCTTGGTGACGTTCAGACGTGCGCTATGATGTGGAGAAATTGATCCAGTAGTTGATCATCTCTTGGTGACGTTCAGACGTGCGCTATGATGTGGAGACATTGATCCAGTAGTTGATCATCTCTTGGTGACGTTCAGACGTGCGCTATGATGTGGAGACATGATCCGTAGTTGATCATCTCTTGGTGACGTTCAGACGTGCGCTATGATGGGAACATTGATCCAGTAGTTGATCATCTCTTGGTGACGTTCAGACGTGCGCTATGATGTGGAGACATTGATCCAGTAGTTGATCATCTCTTGGTGACGTTCAGACGTGCGCTATGATGTGGAGATATTGATCCAGTAGTTGATCATCTCTTGGTGACGTTCAGACGTGCGCTATGATGTGGAGATATTGATCCAGTAGTTGATCATCTCTTGGTGACGTTCGACGTGCGTTTATGATGTGGAGACATTGATCCAGTAGTTGATCATCTCTTGGTGACGTTCAGACGTGCGCTATGATGTGGAGATATTGATCCAGTAGTTGATCATCTCTTGGTGACGTTCAGACGTGCGCTATGATGTGGAGACATTGATCCAGTAGTTGATCATCTCTTGGTGACGTTCAGACGTGCGCTATGATGTGGAGACATTGATCAGTGGTTGATCATCTCTTGGTGACGTTCAGACGTGCGCTATGATGTGGAGACATTGATCCAGTAGTTGATCATCTCTTGGTGACGTTCAGACGTGCGCTATGATGTGGAGATATTGATCCAGTAGTTGATCATCTCTTGGTGACGTTCAGACGTGCGCTATGATGTGGAATATTGATCAGTAGTTGATCATCTCTTGGTGACGTTCAGACGTGCGCTATGATGTGGAGATATTGATCCAGTAGTTGATCATCTCTTGGTGACGTTCAGACGTGCGCTATGATGTGGAGACATTGATCCAGTAGTTGATCATCTCTTGGTGACGTTCAGACGTGCGCTATGATGTGGAGACATTGATCCAGTAGTTGATCATCTCTTGGTGACGTTCAGACGTGCGCTATGATGTGGAGACATTGATCCAGTAGTTGATCATTTCTTGGTGACGTTCAGACGTGCGCTATGATGTGAGATATTGATCAGTAGTTGATCATCTCTTGGTGACGTTCAGACGTGCGCTATGATGTGAATATTGATCCAGTAGTTGATCATTTCTTGGTGACGTTCAGACGTGCGCTATGATGTGGAGAAATTGATCCAGTAGTTGATCATCTCTTGGTGACGTTCAGACGTGCGCTATGATGTGGAACATTGATCAGTAGTTGATCATCTCTTGGTGACGTTCAGACGTGCGCTATGATGTGGAGACATTGATCCAGTAGTTGATCATCTCTTGGTGACGTTCAGACGTGCGCTATGATGTGGAGACATTGATCCAGTAGTTGATCATCTCTTGGTGACGTTCAGACGTGCGCTATGATGTGGAGACATTGATCCAGTAGTTGATCATCTCTTGGTGACGTTCAGACGTGCGCTATGATGTGGAGACATTGATCCAGTAGTTGATCATCTCTTGGTGACGTTCAGACGTGCGCTATGATGTGGAGACATTGATCCAGTAGTTGATCATCTCTTGGTGACGTTCAGACGTGCGCTATGATGTGGAGACATTGATCCAGTAGTTGATCATCTCTTGGTGACGTTCAGACGTGCGCTATGATGTGGAGACATTGATCCAGTAGTTGATCATCTCTTGGTGACGTTCAGACGTGCGCTATGATGTGGAGACATTGATCCAGTAGTTGATCATCTCTTGGTGACGTTCAGACGTGCGCTATGATGTGGAGATATTGATCCAGTAGTTGATCATTTCTTGGTGACGTTCAGACGTGCGCTATGATGTGGAGATATTGATCCAGTAGTTGATCATCTCTTGGTGACGTTCAGACGTGCGCTATGATGTGGAGATATTGATCCAGTAGTTGATCATCTCTTGGTGACGTTCAGACGTGCGCTATGATGTGGAGACATTGATCCAGTAGTTGATCATCTCTTGGTGACGTTCAGACGTGCGCTATGATGTGGAGACATTGATCCAGTAGTTGATCATCTCTTGGTGACGTTCAGACGTGCGCTATGATGTGGAGATATTGATCCAGTAGTTGATCATCTCTTGGTGACGTTCAGACGTGCGCTATGATGTTGAGACATTGATCCAGTAGTTGATCATCTCTTGGTGACGTTCAGACGTGCGCTATGATGTGGAGATATTGATCCAGTAGTTGATCATCTCTTGGTGACGTTCAGACGTGCGCTATGATGTGGAGACATTGATCCAGTAGTTGATCATCTCTTGGTGACGTTCAGACGTGCGCTATGATGTGGAGATATTGATCCAGTAGTTGATCATCTCTTGGTGACGTTCAGACGTGCGCTATGATGTGGAGACATTGATCCAGTAGTTGATCATCTCTTGGTGACGTTCAGACGTGCGCTATGATGTGGAGACATTGATCCAGTAGTTGATCATCTCTTGGTGACGTTCAGACGTGCGCTATGATGTGGAACATTGATCAGTAGTTGATCATCTCTTGGTGACGTTCAGACGTGCGCTATGATGTGGAGATATTGATCCAGTAGTTGATCATCTCTTGGTGACGTTCAGACGTGCGCTATGATGTGGAGACATTGATCCAGTAGTTGATCATCTCTTGGTGACGTTCAGACGTGCGCTATGATGTTGAGACATTGATCCAGTAGTTGATCATCTCTTGGTGACGTTCAGACGTGCGCTATGATGTGGAGACATTGATCCAGTAGTTGATCATCTCTTGGTGACGTTCAGACGTGCGCTATGATGTGGAGACATTGATCCAGTAGTTGATCATCTCTTGGTGACGTTCAGACGTGCGCTATGATGTGGAGACATTGATCCAGTAGTTGATCATCTCTTGGTGACGTTCAGACGTGCGCTATGATGTGGAGACATTGATCCAGTAGTTGATCATCTCTTGGTGACGTTCAGACGTGCGCTATGATGTGAGACATTGATCCAGTAGTTGATCATCTTTTGTGACGTTCAGACGTGCGCTATGATGTGGAGATATTGATCCAGTAGTTGATCATCTCTTGGTGACGTTCAGACGTGCGCTATGATGTGGAGATATTGATCCAGTAGTTGATCATCTCTTGGTGACGTTCAGACGTGCGCTATGATGTGGAGATATTGATCCAGTAGTTGATCATCTCTTGGTGACGTTCAGACGTGCGCTATGATGTGGAGATATTGATCCAGTAGTTGATCATCTCTTGGTGACGTTCAGACGTGCGCTATGATGTGGAGATATTGATCCAGTAGTTGATCATCTCTTGGTGACGTTCAGACGTGCGCTATGATGTGGAGACATTGATCCAGTAGTTGATCATCTCTTGGTGACGTTCAGACGTGCGCTATGATGTGGAGACATTGATCCAGTAGTTGATCATCTCTTGGTGACGTTCAGACGTGCGCTATGATGTGGAGACATTGATCCAGTAGTTGATCATCTCTTGGTGACGTTCAGACGTGCGCTATGATGTGGAGACATTGATCCAGTAGTTGATCATCTCTTGGTGACGTTCAGACGTGCGCTATGATGTGGAGACATTGATCCAGTAGTTGATCATCTCTTGGTGACGTTCAGACGTGCGCTATGATGTTGAGACATTGATCCAGTAGTTGATCATCTCTTGGTGACGTTCAGACGTGCGCTATGATGTGGAGACATTGATCCAGTAGTTGATCATCTCTTGGTGACGTTCAGACGTGCGCTATGATGTGGAGATATTGATCCAGTAGTTGATCATCTCTTGGTGACGTTCAGACGTGCGCTATGATGTGGAGACATTGATCCAGTAGTTGATCATCTCTTGGTGACGTTCAGACGTGCGCTATGATGTGGAGACATTGATCCAGTAGTTGATCATCTCTTGGTGACGTTCAGACGTGCGCTATGATGTGGAGATATAGTTTGATTGATAGGACCATCATCATTATACTTCTGTGAATAACCAATTCTTCTTCTTCCAACAATAAATATCGACTACTTGTTAACCACTCTTGTGATTTGTATCTGATCTGAGCCTAGAGTGATTCACATTGTGCCAGTTATGCGCCTACAGTAGGCGCACATCCGTTGTTTTGCGATGCTTTTATTTACAAGGAGTAGCTTCCTAGGTCCTACATCAGTCGCCTCTTACGACATGCTTTGTAGGTACTATTCTTTGCTTTCCTTCGGGTCCGGCACCACACGGGCGAGTGGCGAACAAAGTGTGTGCTCCGATCTTTGTCTTATACATGAAGATCTCAGTGACAATGCACAACTCCTTAGCACCGGCGAGCGTTCTTCGACCTGTGAGGCGGGTAGAACTGCATGAATGGAATAGAAACAACAAACTAGAAAGCAGTAAAACTCTCCAAAAGTGTAAATATTCCTTGTCCACATTGTACAAGAACATTTCAAGCCCACATCCCGCTCATTGGCCGAAGGGCAAAATCGAGTTTCGCCCCATGATGCCCACATGCAACTCAACTCGGCACCAGCATGCTCATCGTCTCTAAGAGGCGGATCAGAGAGAGCATGCGCTGACTCCGAATTTCGCCACACGCGGTCAACGTCCCTCGGTGGTTTTGACTTTTGACCCATGTGGACCAACGTGTGTCCCAACTCATCACCAGTATCCTCATCGGCTCAGAGAAGTGCCTCAAGAGAGAGAATGTCGGGCTCAGTTCTGCCCCGCGAGAGTTCCACATGTATCCTTCAGCTTTTCCCATCGGCCAGGAGAGGCGAGCATTAATAGTCACTCTGGGAGTTCGCCCGTCTATGTTGCGAGCGGATCTCATCAAGCATGACTACCTTTGCATCTCTACTTGCCCCAGAGTAGCCCTCCCTCAGCACCTGCCCTCTTAGCCAGACCGGAACTACCGTCTGTTACCAGGGTCACCACTTGGAGGTGAGAGCAGAAGATTAGAGCCACCTCCCTAATCCTGGCGCGCCGCTTCCATGCACCTTTGACCCCGCCTCCTTCGATAATGGTCTTCTCAAACTCTTCGTGCCTTCTTATATGTCCAAAATCACACTCGGCGTTCTACACGTGAATAAAGGAAATGGCCTACCTACCTTCTGCAAACTAGGTTTGAGAAATGTGAAGTGAAGTGACTTCAAACTATATATATTCTCTATCCCTGTTGTGCCTTTCGGCGTCAGGTCGAAAAAAGAGATACCTGGAGCGAGATTCTTTAAGCGCTTTGTACAAGGTGGAATTTAGTGCCTCGGATATTCTATCGCTCCATCGTTTACGTGGTCGTCCTCTAGGTTTGTTGCTGTTGTATCAGAGCGCTAGTGCTGTTTGTGGAGAATGTTTGTACTAACCTTGAAACATGTCCAAACCATTTGATCTGTTGTTTCTTGATATATTTAGCACCGCAAAGTTCCCCATCTTTCTTCTTCTTCTTTGAACTCTCCATATCGACCACCTGTTTCGCCTCTTACGACATGCCGTGTAGGTCGCAGCGTTACTATTCTTTGCCCCCTTAATCGCCCCAGAAACACCGGCGCATTTTTTTTGGGTTGATTTTGTCTTTTCAGATTTGATCTCTTAATACTCTACAGTTTGACCAGCTACGGGAAAATTTTCATTTTCTTTTACCTTGTTCAACAACTCAACATTATAATTTTACCTTGTTCAACAACTCAACATTATAATTTTACCTTGTTCAACAACTCAACATTATAATTTTATCTTGTTCAACAACTCAACATTATAATTTTATCTTGTTCAACAACTCAACATTATCATTTTAATTTACCTTGTTCAACAACTCAATATTATCATTTTCTTTTATCTTGTTCAACAACTCAACATTATAACTTTCTTTTACCTTGTTCAACAACTCAACATTATAATTTTATCTTGTTCAACAACTCAACATTATAATTTTATCTTGTTCAACAACTCAACATTATCATTTTCTTTTACCTTGTTCAACAACTCAACATTATAATTTTACCTTGTTCAACAACTCAACATTATAACTTTCTTTTACCTTGTTCAACAACTCAACATTATCATTTTACCTTGTTCAACAACTCAACATTATAATTTTCTTTTACCTTGTTCAACAACTCAACATTATCATTTTACCTTGTTCAACAACTCAACATTATAATTTTACCTTGTTCAACAACTCAATATTATCATTTTACCTTGTTCAACAACTCAACATTATAATTTTCTTTTACCTTGTTCAACAACTCAACATTATCATTTTACCTTGTTCAACAACTCAACATTATAATTTTCTTTTACCTTGTTCAACAACTCAACATTAGCATTTTACCTTGTTCAACAACTCAACATTATAATTTTCTTTTACCTTGTCCAACAACTCAACATTATAAATTTATTTTATCTTGTTCAACAACTCAACATTATCATTTTATTTTACCTTGTTCAGCAACTCAACATTATAAATTTATCTTGTTCAACAACTCAGCATTATCATTTTCATTTTTATTGTTCAACAACTCAACATTATAATTTTACCTTGTTCAACAACTCAACATTATAATTTTCTTTTACCTTGTTCAGCAACTCAACATTATCATTTTATTTTACCTTGTTCAACAACTCAGCATTATCATTTTCTTTTTTATTGTTCAACAACTCAACATTATAATTTTCTTTTACCTTGTTCAACAACTCAACATTATAATTTTACCTTGTTCAACAACTCAACATTATAATTTTCTTTTACCTTGTTCAACAACTCAACATTATAATTTTACCTTGTTCAACAACTCAATATTATAATTTTACCTTGTTCAACAACTCAACATTATAATTTTACCTTGTTCAACAACTCAACATTATAATTTTATTTTACCTTGTTCAACAACTCAACATTATCATTTTACCTTGTTCAACAACTCAACATTATAATTTTACCTTGTTCAACAACTCAATATTATCATTTTACCTTGTTCAACAACTCAACATTATAATTTTCTTTTACCTTGTTCAACAACTCAACATTATCATTTTACCTTGTTCAACAACTCAACATTATCATTTTATTTTACCTTGTTCAACAACTCAACATTATCATTTTATTTTACCTTGTTCAACAACTCAACATTATCATTTTCTTTTACCTTGTTCAAAAACTCAACATTATAATTTTATTTTATCTTGTTCAACAACTCAACATTATAATTTTACCTTGTTCAACAACTCAACATTATAATTTTATTTTATCTTGTTCAACAACTCAACATTATCATTTTATTTTACCTTGTTCAGCAACTCAACATTATAAATTTATCTTGTTCAACAACTCAGCATTATCATTTTCATTTTTATTGTTCAACAACTCAACATTATAATTTTACCTTGTTCAACAACTCAACATTATAATTTTCTTTTACCTTGTTCAGCAACTCAACATTATCATTTTATTTTACCTTGTTCAACAACTCAGCATTATCATTTTCTTTTTTATTGTTCAACAACTCAACATTATAATTTTCTTTTACCTTGTTCAACAACTCAACATTATAATTTTACCTTGTTCAACAACTCAACATTATAATTTTCTTTTACCTTGTTCAACAACTCAACATTATAATTTTACCTTGTTCAACAACTCAACATTATAATTTTACCTTGTTCAACAACTCAACATTACAATTTTACCTTGTTCAACAACTCAACATTATAATTTTACCTTTGTTCAACAACTCAACATTATCATTTTACCTTGTTCAACAACTCAACATTATAATTTTACCTTGTTCAACAACTCAACATTATAATTTTACCTTGTTCAACAACTCAACATTATAATTTTACCTTGTTCAACAACTCAACATTTGTTTTATTAACGGTCAAATGATTCCTACTATTCTTCTGTAAAACTAAATTTGTATGTCCTCCTTGGATGTTTCTCATTATTTACGTATTTGATTGACAGACTTAATATGGAGTAACATTTTAGTGACATTTGACGAGACAAAGACGTATCTTCACGAGACAAAGTCGTATCTTCTATGTATTTCCAACTTGTGCATGGTGATATCGATTCTCCATCAAAACACGATTCCCAACAAAAACATTAAACGTAAAGGGGCAAACAGAACGTTGGAAATAATCGATTCTATACAACTAATAATATGTATGTGAATACGAGTCCAGTTCTCTGTCTCTGTCTTTACATTCTATTTCTCTGTTTCTCTACCAATGTATCCCATTCTCTTCTCTTTTTCCCATTCTTTTCTCTTTTCTCTACCACATTCTCCCATTCTCTTCTCTTTTCCATTCTTTTCTCTTTTCTCTACTAATTTCTTCTATTCTCTTCTTTTCTCTTCACTTCTCTCTCTCTCTCTCTAATCTTCACTATCTATTTGTCTATATTCTTTTACAGAAATGTTTTTCCTTATTTTTTTCCGTTGATATCTATCACCATTTCGATATTTTCTTTCTTACCTTCACATGACTTCCTTGATTTTCTCTATCTATCTTATCTAATCTAATCTGTCTATCCATCCATCCATACGTCCGTCTATCCACCCACCCACCAAATCAAACCCACCTACATACAAAACTATCTATCTATATCTATATACATCTATCTAATCAATCTATCTATCTATCCAATCAATATATCTATATATATTTTTATCTATCAATCTATCTATCCATCTATCTATCCATCTATATATCCATTCATCCATCCATCTATCTATCCTGCAATCCATCCATCCATATATCCATCCTTCCATATATCTATCCATTAAGCATACATCAACCCCACCCATCTAACCATCCATCCATCTAACCATCCATCCAGCTATCTATCCAGTCGTCCATTCATCCATCTATCTAACCTATCTATCTATCTCTCCATCGATCTATATATCTATATTTCTTTCTATCCATCCATCTATCTATTTTATCTATCCATCCCTCCATCAATATATCCATCCATCCATCTATCCATTCATTCATCCATCCACATATATATATATTATCGTCTATAACTTCCACTATATCTCATTTCAATCTCTTTCCTCTTCTTCCTCCCTTCTCTCCCTCCCTTCTCTCCCTCTCTTCTCTCCTTCCCTTCTCTCCCTCCCTTCTCTTCCTCCCTTCTCTTCCTCCCTTCTCTCCCTCCCTTTTCTCCCTCCCTCCCCACCTCCATTCTCTCCCTCCCTTATTACCATACAACTACCACCACACCTTTACACTTTCCTCGTGTCTTTTCTTTACGACATTATTTGTGAACACTGGCGTAGGTGATCATGTATCTCCGAAACGTCTGTCCTTGGTGCTAACTATTAGTGTGGATGTTGGCACTCTTCCATGTCATGAAGCCAGACTGTTCAGAATGTTCTCTTTCTGTCTTTATCGGCATAGACTCATGTTGATCATACCGTAGATCAGCGCTGTTAAAGCAGGTGCCTGCAGGCGCCATGGCGACGCCCGTGTCATGCCGGCTTTAACTTTCATCAGATTTCTAAACACACAAATATTTTTCTGTTTTAGTATCACTCCCGTGAGGGACAGAGTGAGGAGTGTGTTTAACCAGCGAGCCACGGTAACCACCAGTATGCATACAATATATGTTGGGGGAGACCTAGCACATATGGGTCTGCCCAGAGTGCAATGACGTTAGTTTAGTAACCAATAATCAATCCCGTGAACAGGTTTTCCCGCTTTTATAATCTTGTTCTCTTTTGTAACCATTCTACTGTCCCTTAACTTGACCGTTGTTTATCCCAATGAGATGTGTTCTACTGTCCTTAACTTGCCCGTTGTTTTATCCCAATGAAGAATGTGTTCTACTGTCCCTTAACTCGACCTGTTGTTTTCTCTCAATGAAGAATGTGTTCTACTGTCCCTTAACCTGACCTGTTGTTTTCTCCCAATGAAGAATGTGTTCTACTGTCCCTTAACTCGACCTGTTGTTTTCTCTCAATGAAGAATGTGTTCTACTGTCCCTTAACTCGACCTGTTGTTTTCTCTCAATGAAGAATGTGTTCTACTGTCCCTTAACTTGACCTGTTGTTTTCTCCCAATGAAGAATGCGTTCTACTGTCCCTTAACTCGACCTGTTGTTTTATCCCAATGAAGAATGTGTTCTACTGTCCCTTAACTTGACCCGTTGTTTTCTCCAAATGAAGAATGTGTTCTACTGTCCCTTAACTTGACCTGTTGTTTTCTCCCAATGAAGAATGTGTTCTACTGTCCCTTAACTTGACCCGTTGTTTTCTCCCAATGAAGAATGCGTTCTACTGTCCCTTAACTCGACCTGTTGTTTTCTCCCAATGAAGAATGTGTTCTACTGTCCTAACTGACCTTGTTCTCCCAATGAAGAATGCGTTCTACTGTCCACGACCGTTGTTTTCTCCCAATGAAGAATGTGTTCTACTGTCCCTTAACTTGACCCGTTGTTTTCTCCCTGGAGAAAGCGTCCACATCTCAACTAAACTAACATTACTCCTGTTTTTATTAGTAGTAGTAGTATTGGTGGCGTCTGTGGCTTAGGGGATAGTGACTCGGTCTATTAACCCAGATGTTCTGTGTTCAAATCACGCAGCGGACAGTTTCTTTGCAAATTGTTTCGTGAGGATTTTTACAAAAGGACGATGGCACCAATCGTTCAAAAACATTGGCAAACTACTGAACGTAATAATGCCTAGAAAAATCACAAACAGCGTTAAAAGCTGGGGTTGATTCGCAAAGTCCTGTAAAGGATTTGCTATTAACTTTAGTAGTATTGTAATAATCACCTGGCGCTCTCATCACAATCATCAGTCAGCTGCGCCCCAATATATAACAAAAAATGTTGGACAGTACTTGTCTAGATCATGCCGAGGTTGCAGAGAGAGGAGGAATCCCGTGGAGTTGGGATGAAGACGTCAATACCACCATTAATCAAAACTGTAATGAAGGTAACGTTGTAATTTACAATGATGGATCGGTAGCTCACTCCAAACAAATTCGCATGGGCCTTCTCTGCAAGCTTGATTGATTGATGATTCAACCATCATTATTGCACTTCGGTGAGTAACCTTGTGTGCTCCAATCTTTTTCTTGCATAGGAAGATCTCAACTGCAGCGCACGAACTCTGTAGCACAGGCGAACGTCCCCGATGTAATTTTGAAGACGGTATATATATAATTTTTTTAATTTAAATTTAAATCTTTTCTTATCAATTTTGCAGGGGCAGCGGATTTTCAGCCTGTTCCTCTCGATTTTGAACTGTCAAGGTTCTTTTACGTGCTCATATTGAACACGGGACCTACGTTTTATCGTCCGTCTCCGATAGGACGGCAAACTAATGCAGCAGATTGGTCATGGAAGCTAGTGATGCATTTAGTATGATAACAAGCAGCATGACAATGGAAGTACTAGCGGCAACTAAGACACTACTCTGGCTGGAGTCACTCATGTGTGCATTCTGAGTGATTCATTGAGCACGATTGAAAAGTTGGAGGCTGGTTCGGTGCGCAGGCAATGGACTGAATTACTATAAACTTCAACAATTTTCAGATTTACACTTATCTTCGTTCCGGTGCACGTGGGTAGCGTTGACAATATGAGAACAGATATGCTGCCTCCATATCAGGGGGTCAGCCAATCGATAAAGCTGACATTGTGAACTCCCTCATAGAGTGTGGCTGCAAAGAGGATATTTATCTAAGCTAATCCATGTCAAGTGCTTGCTTACAAGAGTTTGGATTGAAGATTAGAACCGTCTAGAAAAGAACAACACAAAAGGTATACATACAACACACACACTCGTACACACACATACACGCACTCACACACACACACATCGACTAATCCTCATACACACACACTCGTACACACACATACACGCACTCACACACACACATCGACTAATCCTCATACACACGTCGACTACATTCTCACATATACACACATACATACTCACACACACATACACTCGCACACATCGACTACAGACTGTACACACACCCACACATCATACTCGAACATAAGCCCTGACTAACCAAAAGCAACATCTACAACCCCCTACCACTAGAGATATCACAGAAGATTAACAAAGAAATCACAAGAAAATGTAATCACTTTGGCATGAACTTTCCATTTATGAAACATATTCTAATTTTAGTTCCGTAATACAATTTAACAAGTTTCAGACCAGGGGCGTCTGACCAGGGGCGTCAACGGCCCTACGTGACTTTCATACCATAGAACAGATTGTGGAGACGGAGGGCGGTGCATATTATGCAAATGAGATAACTGTATGTTTCTCTGACTATCTGTCTGCTAGTATGTATCTCTTACTCAGTGACTCCCGGGAGTATGATTCGTAAAGTCGAAACAGGAATGGTGTGATGAAACTGGGTGGAGGTACTGGTACAGACAGGGATAAGAGAAATCACCTTCTTCATTTTTGTCCCTGGACATGCAGGAGTCAGGGATAATGAACGAGTTGATAGATTGTCTGGCATGGCTACGATATCAGAGGGAACTGCAAGGGACCAAAATGACATTCTTAACGCATTGAGTATTTCCAAACTGAGAAACTGTAGGGTTGTGAATCCCGGTCGCTGACCAGATTTAAAGAGATGTGTGTCGATATTGGTACAGCCCGAAAAGAACGACATACTAAATATGCAAAAAAAAATTAACTAATCAACATCGAACTGGCGTGTTCTGGACGCTGAACGCTGCTGAATTTGTCGAGGTGGAGATCGAAGCGCATATGGACATGTCTGGATTGTTATGGTGATAGTCCTCATATAACTGATGCCTGGCTTCTTCACTGCCTGTCGGACTGACTGCCTGTCTGCTTCTCTGCCTGATTGACTGCTAGTCTGCGTATTTGCCTAACCGAATCTGATCTATTGACTATATGTCTGTCTGACTGCCTATCTGTCCAACTTGTCCACATTCGACCTCCTCGCAGAGTAAACGATCTTTGAATGGACTTACGTGATGTCGACTCCATCGAAGCACACCTACCGCCCGTGTGTTGCGAGGGCTTGCAAGGGGAGCAAAGAATAGTGCTACTGCCACCTAGAAGGCATGTCATAAAAGGCGACTGAGGTAGGAGGCCAAGGAAAGCTACCCTAGTAAATAAAAAGCGTCCCAGAAATCGGATGTGATGGCCTACTTGTAGGCGCATAACTGACACAACGTACAACCGCTCTTAGGCTCAGATCACATACACATCGCAAAGAGTGGTTAACAAGTGGTCGATATGGAGAGTTTGAAGAAGAAGGAGTACTAACCAAATGTTAGTATGTAAGATGAGTTAGGTAAGAAATTTTAACGTCCAACAGGAAGATTCCGTATTACATCCAAAGGTTAGATTAGAGAGAATAGGGTGTTAGATTCCCCGTCGCCAGATTGACATCCGGAATAGGGTGTTAGATTCCCGTCGCCAGATTGACATCCGGAATAGGGTGTTAGATTCCCGTCGCCCGATTGGCATCCGGAATAGGGTGTTAGATTCCCCGTCGCCAGATTGACATCCGAATAGGGTGTTAGATTTCCCGTCGCCAGTTGACATCCGGTCCAAATTGGGGTGTGAAGGATAGAACCAGTGTTACCTGTCACGCATGTCGTAAGAGGCGATAAGGAGTTAGGACGTGGGGCCAGCTACCCCACACCGTAAAAAACACTAGATGGCAACAGAACGGAGAGCGAACCGAGTAAACGCTGGCTGAAACCGGACACATCGTCGAAGCACCCGAGCTCCAAATGGTTCTGAAGATGTGACGTAAAATATACCAATGCTAAGGCTGCATGAATCAGATTTCCACATGAATAGAATTTATGGGGAGGTCTGGTACATTGGTCTGGGCGGTGATCATGCGCGAGAGGGAGAGAGAGATCCCCGTCGGCACACGATAGCCTTGACCTCGTTACTTACTATATCAGGGACCTGTTCGGTGCAGGTTCCACCGAGTGTGATATGGACAGAAATGATAATGTTGGTACTTAATGAACTACAGAGGCGTTGCCGTGGTTGGTTTCTCATATCTACTTTCGTGTTTTCAAACACAGTGATTCCATGAGCATGATTCGTAACGTGACAAAAAAAATAGTACACGACGCTGGATGGAGCTACTGTCACGTACCGGGATCATATTAACCACAATAAGTTGCATCCCCCATTAGAAATGAAGAAATCAGAAGAAGACTGGATGTGAAACCAGTCATGCAATTCATAAAAGAACAACATATTAAATAGTTTGAACATCTGAATAGGATGCTCTGGTATCGACTACTACAGAGAGTTACACTGAAAAAGTATAACGAGTACTGAGCAAGAGGAAGACCACACAAAAGATAGAGCGACAACATCAAGAACAGTATTAAGAAAAGGAATAAGAGCTTACAAAGTGGCTTAGAACAATCACACACAAGGTCACTACACGCCCCCAAGCCCCGCCCCCAACATTTCTATTAAAAATAAATGGTGGAAGAGTAGAAGAAGAATAATTTTCATCACTGGACAAGCCGGAGTCAACGGTCTGATATATTAGCTGTCACGGATACGATATCAAAGGGCACTTCAACAGACTGTAATGACATTCCAGATTGCGAATTCCACACGCTGACCATATTGAAAAAGATGGGTACAGCCTGACAAAACTGACATACCAAATATGCAAAAATGTTGTATAACGTTTCCCGAAGTTTTTTTTCTCCATACGCATTTTTATGTTACAATTTATACTGAGGGGAGTATCCGTTACGTAGATGCTACGTGCTCGCCTCTCGTTTAAAAGGTACTCGGTTCGCTTTCTTGGGGAGATATTTGTCCAGAGATCCCTAATCTCAGTGCAGGTGAGGTCGATTTCCTTGTTCTATCAGAGACCGACGATAAAACATAGGTACCTTGTTCACATTGAGCACGTACAAGATAAACCTGTGTCAGGTCACAATCAAGAAGAGTAGGCTGGAAAACTGCTGCCCGGCAAAAATTCATTAGAAAAATTTACAAATAAAAATAATCCTACAAAATATTTTCACCGTCTTCTAAAATTACATCGTGGACCCTCGCCGGTACTACGGAGTTCGTGCGCTGTCTCTGAGATCTCCTGTGTAAAAAAGAGATCGAATCACGCATGGCTACTCACCGAAGTGCAACGATGATTGTCCTACCAATCAATCAATCAATCAATCAATCAATACGGAATTAGCCAGTGTACTGGCTTTGCATCATCTGAGAAAAAAATAATTCGAGCCCTTATATCGGTTCAAAATAGCAAATGGCTTAATAGACATCAAACTAGAAGTGTAGGCTTCTGAATGATGCTGAATTATTGAACAAATATGGGTATGTCCAGACTGTTGAATTGTTGAACAAATATGGGTATGTCCGGACTGCTGAATTATTGAACAAATATGGGTATGTCCAGACTGTTGAATTATTGAACAAATATGGGTATGTCCAGACTGTTGAATTATTGAACAAATATGGGTATGTCCGGACTGTTGAATTATTGAACAAATATGGGTATGTTCAGACTGTTGAATTATTGAACAAATATGGGTATGTCCGGACTGTTGAATTATTGAACAAATATGGGTATGTCCGGACTGTTGAATTATTGAACAAATATGGGTATGTCCGGACTGTTGAATTATTGAACAAATATGGGTATGTCCGGACTGTTGAATTATTGAACAAATATGGGTATGTCCAGACTGTTGAATTATTGAACAAATATGGGTATGTCCAGACTGCTGAATTGTTGAACAAATATGGGTATGTCCAGACTGCTGAATTGTTGAACAAATATGGGTATGTCCGGACTGCTGAATTATTGAACAAATATGGGTATGTCCGGACTGTTGAATTATTGAACAAATATGGGTATGTCCGGACTGTTGAATTGTTGAACAAATATGGGTATGTCCGGACTGCTGAATTATTGAACAAATATGGGTATGTCCAGACTGTTGAATTGTTGAACAAATATGGGTATGTCAGACTGCTGAATTTTGAACAAATATGGGTATGTCCGGACTGTTGAATTATTGAACAAATATGGGTATGTCGAACTGTTGAATTATTGAACAAATATGGGTATGTCCAGACTGTTGAATTGTTGAACAAATATGGGTATGTCCGGACTGCTGAATTGTTGAACAAATATGGGTATGTCCGGACTGCTGAATTGTTGAACAAATATGGGTATGTCCAGACTGTTGAATTGTTGAACAAATATGGGTATGTCGGACTGTGAATTGTTGAACAAATATGGGTATGTCCGGACTGCAATGACGATAGTCCACATCACTCATTCGCTGCTAAAATTAATATATGTAGTGCTTGAGTTGCAATCGTGCGTCACCTCGGGGTAGGGAGGGGATCAACTGTAAACAAAACAAAATGTAAATCTATCTGCTTCTCTATAATACTATAATTCTATCTGTCTTTCACACCTTTTTCTCATCATCTACCTGTCACTCATTCTAGATATCTTCTACCTGTCTCTCACTCTAGTTACCATCTACCTGTCTCTCACTCTAATTACCATCTACCTGTCTCTCACTCTAGTTCCTTCTACCTGTCTCTCACACTAGCTACCATCTACCTGTCTCTCTACCTCACTCTAGTACCATCTACCTGTCTCTCACTCTAGTTCCTTCTACCTGTCTCTCACTTCTAGCTACCATCTACCTGTCTCTCACTCTAGTTCCTTCTACCTGTCTCTCACTTTCTCTGTTACCATCTACATGTCTCCCCTCTGCTTACCATCTACCTGTCTCTCACTTTCTCTAGTTACCATCTACATGTCTCTCACTCTAGTTACCATCTACCTGTCTCTCACTCTAGTTACCATTTACCTGTCTCTCACTCTCTCTAGTTACCATCTACCTGTCTCTCACTCTCTCTAGTTACCATCTACTTGTCTCTCTCACTCTAGTTACCATCTACCTGTCTCTCTCACTCTAGTTACCATCTACCTGTCTCTCTCACTCTAGTTACCATCTACCTGTCTCTCACTCTCTCTAGTTACCATCTACCTGTCTCTCACTCTCTCTAGTTACCATCTACCTGTCTCTCACTCTCTCTAGTTACCATCTACCTGTCTCTAACTCTAGTTACCACCTACCTGTCTCTCTCACTCTAGTTACCATCTACCTGTCTCTCTCACTCTAGTTACCTTTCATGCTGACTTGCATTTAGCAAATTCTATTCTAGAAATAACTAGAAAATCCAATACATGAAGAAAGACATTTCAGCATTATCAATCATTAGTTCCATTCTTATTGTGTTATTTCTTCTGTCGCTTTGACATCGATATTTCCTTTTATAACCATCTCTCTCTTTCTCTCTTTCTCTACTTCTCCCATAATCTTCTTCTAGCTTAAAATTCCACAGTAAGACGCGACTATTGATTGTGTCCCTTGTTTTTCGTTTTGCGATCGTTACGGATAAATGAAAAATGGCGGAGACGGATATCCGGTCACATCAAGGGCAGCGCAGACAGATAATTTATCTTATGTATATAGACAACGAAGGATAGTTGTTGGCTGCTGAATCGACGTCATAGCAAACCGAACACACCCCTCTTGTATGCAGCCTCCCCCAGCAGACGTCGAATGTTATGGAAACTACGAGTTGAGGAGTTTCAGGGCTGTGGACCAAACGCTGCATTACGTAGTTTTGTGTTGGGCGTCTTTCTGCCAGGCGCCACACTACATGGTTTCTTTTTTTATTCTAAATGCAAATGGCTTATAAGAACATAGCTTTGGCCCTTGTCCACCAAGAGTTAATCACTGACCAGATTGAGAGAGATGTATGTCGATATTGGTACAGTCCAAAAAGAACGGCATACCAAATGTGCAAATAGATTTATTAATCAACATCGGATTGGCTAGTTGGGTAGCTGGAAGCTGATGGATTTGTTGAGGAGGAGTTCGGAGCACATATGGACATGTTCAGAGTGCCATGATGATAATAATTTTATAACTGATACGTGATATGTAAATTGATGGTTCCTGTAGCTCGCTGGTTAAACACAGTCCTCACTCTGCTCCTTAGGCACCACCAACAGACAGATTGGTACTCAATTTCTCCCAACAGATGTCGAAGGGTATGCAAACTGATGGTTCCTGTAGCTCCCTGGTTAAACACACTCCTCCCTATATCTCTAAATAATGAAGTTCAACTTGTACAACAAGTAAGTTCAACTTGTACACCATGTAAGTTCGACTTGTACAACTAACAGAGTAAGTTCAACCTTAAGCTACAACAAGTAAGTTCAACTTGTACACAGTAAGTTCAACTTGTAAGTTCAACTTGTACACCAAGTAAGTTCAACTTGTACACCATGTAAGTTCAACTTGTACAACAAGTAAGTTCAAACTCCTTCAATCGTTTCATAGATTTAACATCAGTTTTAGTCTCCTCATTCATCAGGAGGTCGCCAAAAGACCGAATCCCTTATCCACCCTCTACTTCCCGAGGATAAATAATGTTGATGCAGTCATGCCCGTTCTCTCACTACTGCAAACACCCGCATGCCCAGGTCAGTAGATCCACGTAATATTTTGGAGGTTGGAAATTTTAATTGTCGACATCCACTCTTACATCAGCTTGCCAGTTTGAACCTTTCGACACATCAACTAAGAGTCAAACACAACAACAGTCTCAATAAATAGAACCATCAGAATGTAACAGTCTAAAGAGTCTCTTCTTCTTCTTCTTTGCGTTCGGTTTCGTATGCTCGTTTAAACCATGGGTTCCCAAAGTGGGCGGTGGGCTGAACAAGTTTGGAATCTATGGTTTAGACCTTACATTCCCAAACTTGTTCAGCCCACCGCCCACTTTGCACGACATATACTTTGTAACGGTCCTCTCCCCATTATAACAGTTTGTCAACGCCCTCCCCACCCCCATATATATACATGCTCTATTTTCACTTTGACATAGAAAATTGATGTTTCTGTGATACGTGGTCAATTTTCAAATGATTATATACATGAAATAGAAAATTGATGAAAAAATGGATCGTGTGAGATGGCCATAAGATGAATTAAAATGCAGAATTCAAATTTTGTATGATTATTCAATCGCAAAATCACGAAAAAAATTCTCCCCAAATGCTTATGAACCTACTATCGCCCCCTGGAAAGCTTCAGCGCCACCTGGGGGTGGTACGCCCACTTTGGGAACCCATGGTCTAAACCGTGACCCCTGCAACAAAGTCCGACTAGCTCAGACGGGAAAATCAAATTCCTGTTTAATGGGGGCTTGTATTTATGAGTATTTGATAGAACACAGGTTTTCTACAATTTTACTCAATTATATGAGTTTCTGGTTATTTATTGATGGGAAATATGAATAATATTGATATTTCTTAATGTTAAACTGAACTTGTTTGACATAATATAACCTTGACTTGTGACATAATATAACCTTATTTGCTTATATTGTGTGTGGGTTTTTTTTTATGAATTTGTTTTTATCTAACAACACTGAAATGCGAGATTACGTGACGGTTGTGGTTTTATTTCCTAGAATGTTTACCTGAGCTCACCGGCCTTATGTTATCGGAGACCACGTCTAAACACAATGAAAGACATGCTTAGGAGAAGATCGGAGCAATTATCAACCTGTCCGATGAAGATGAACCTCAAAATAGTCGCCGCCTCTGCCTCACATCATCCACTAGCGATAGAAACATCAACTAACAAATAGTCGCCGCCTCTGTCACAATTCCTCAAGCATGCGTGTGTAGATACAAACCACGCTCAATGAATATAAATGAAGAAATTATGTACGCCTATACGCACGCTATAAATAGGCACTCACGCTAAACTCCTGAACTAAGCAGATCACATCAAGATTCTGACCACCCTAACATACACTTCATATTCTCTACACAAAAATTGTTAGAGATACACTCAACAAGACCACAAGTACTACATTACTTTAAGCATTACTTGATAATAGCCAAATATAGGTAATAGAAAGTAAGTTAAATGCATTTGAAAATAGATGTCTACGAAAAATAATGAACATAAAATGATGCGAAGTCAGGGGAAGAGGTGAAATCAGAGAAATGTCTGGTCAACCACTAGTAACAGCTTTATAAGAAGGAGAAGATGGCGATATGTTGGACATACTGTGAGAAGAAATGTCTGATCAACCACTAGTAACAACTGTTATAAAAAGGAGAAGATGGAGATATGTTGGACACATCTTGTGAAGAAATGTCTTGTCAACCACTAGTAACAACTGTTATAAAAAGGAGAAGATGGAGATATGTTGGACACATCTTGTGAAGAAATGTCTGGTCAACCACTAGTAACAACTGTTATAAAAGGAGAAGAGGGAATTTATTCTGGGCGTACTCTGAGAAGAAATGATCAAAGAATATGAAAGCAGGCTTTTGGGGGGGCAAAGGGTTCAAGATAGAGGGACGCACTAGGAAATGCTAAACGAACTTTGATGAGAGAAGCAAAAAATGTCGGACTTAATTCCAGGGTAGCGATTGAGCGAGTTGCCCAGGACCGAGCGGTGTGAAGAAATTACTTGCAGGCTCTATGTAACGTATAATGATAGGAGATAAATATAAGCAGGCAATAAATATGCAATAAATAGGTAATAAATATGCAATAAATAGGTAATAAATGCAATAAGGAAAAGGCAATAAATAGGAAAATAGTAATAATAGGCAATAATGGTATGGAAAATTGAAAAAGTACAGAATGTAGGAGAGATAGATCTGACGTCACTATAAATCACAATAATATATATCTCTTTCTCTGTCCAGTTCTTTCTCTCCCTCACGCTTTATCTCTTCTTTATTTTCATTTTTCCACCCTTGTGTTGCCGGGACTCGCAAGGGGAGCAAAGCATCGTAATACTGCCACCTACAAAGCATGTCGTAAGAGGCGATTGAAGTAGGGACCTAGGGAAGCTACCCTAGTAAATAAAAAACGTCGACGAAATGGGATGTGCTGGCCTCCTTGTAGGCACATGACTGGCGCAACACACAATCGCTATTAGGCTCAGATCACATACAAATCACACAGAGTGTTTAACAAGTGGTTGATATTGAGCGTTCAAAGACGAAGAAGATTTTCATTTTGACAAATTTTTCTCTGAAAATATTTCGCTTTAATACTGTCCATCATCTTCATCATCTTCCTCTAACTTTCACGATCTGTCCTCTAATTCTACTTGATACATTATCATCACATTTCTCAAACCGTCTCTTCGCATTATATGTCCGGGAAACTTCGATTGTTTAATTGTTATTTTTTAAATATAGTTTCTTTATGTATAGATCTGTTGTTATTCTTTTGATATAGTTTCTTTATGTCAGATCTGTTGTTATTTTTTATATAGTTTCTTTATGTACAGATTTTGTTGTTATTTTTTTAAATATAGTTTCTTTATGTATAGATCTGTTGTTATTCTTGTGATATAGTTTCTTTATGTGCAGATCTATTGTTATTTTTTTTAATATAGTTTCTTTATGTACAGATCTGTTGTTATTCTTGTGATATAGTTTCTTTATGTGCAGATCTGTTGTTATTCTTGTGATATAATTTCTTTATGTACAGATCTATTTGAAAACATCGTCATTTGTCTTCTTTACTGTCGATAAGATTTTTAGAATTCTTCATCTTACATACTACATACAGTCTTGCAAAAACTGCAGCATATTACATACTACATACAGTCTTGCAAAAACTGCAGCATATTACATACTACATACAGTCTTGCAAAAACTGCAGCATATTACATACTACATACAGTCTTGCAAAAACTGCATCTTACATACTACATACAGTCTTGCAAAAACTGCATCTTACATACTACATACAGTCTTGCAAAAACTGCATCTTACATACTACATACAGTCTTGCAAAAACTGCAGCATATTTTCAATGTACGAGTATTTTCATTCTGACTATTCATTAGTTTCTAAGACACCGCAAACTAAAACAAACAGTTTCTCAAATGTCATGTATTTTTTATTTTATGTTTCTCAGACGTTGAATACAAAAATAAAACACTTTCTCAGAAGTCGCATTCACACCAAAAAAAAACTTGTTTCTCAAACGTTGCATATAAAAAAACCTGTTTCTCAAACGTTGCATACAAAAAACATGTTTCTCAAACGTCAAATATAAAAAACCTGTTTCTCGAACGTAGCATACAAAAATAAGCACCATCCCAAACAGCAGTAACATTCCCCCTCCACCCACCCTCCACTTCTCCCTGCTACCCCCTCTTTAGTATATCAGAAGCCATTTAATCGGTGGTTGCTGTCGAACGCCAGCCGTTGTCATGGAGAATATGGCCGACACCATGAAAGTGTCCCTGGTATCCAGACAGAAGATGATGATGATGACATCCGACAATATCAAGTCTGCTGGTGTTTTCTCTGCTTGTCTGTCTAATAACTTATTGAAGGCAGCATGCTGTCAACTTTCTCTCTATCCATTTCTCTGTTCATTTCTTTCTGTCCTCTATTGTATATCTCTCTGTCTACACATACTCTCTCTCTCTGTCTACACATTCTTCTGTCTACACATCTCTCTCTCTGTCTACACATATTCTCTCTCTGTCTACCATACTCTCTGTCTACAATACTTCTCTGTCTACACATCTCTCTGTCTACAATCTCTCTCTCTGTCTACACATTCTCTGTCTACACATACTCTCTCTCTTGTCACAATTCTCTCTCTCGTCTACACATACTCTCTGTCTACATATCTCTCTCTCTGTCTACATTCTCTGTCTCACATACTTCTCTCTCTGTCTACACATACTCCTCTCTGTCTACACATACTCTCTCTCTCTGTCTACACATATCTCTCTCTCTGTCTACATCTCTCTCTCTCTGTCTACACATACTCTCCCTCTCTGTCTACACATACTCTCTCTCTCTGTCTACACATACTCTCTCTCTCTGTCTACACATACTCTCTCTCTCTGTCTACACATTCTCTCTCTCTGTCTACACATACTCTCTCTCTGTCTACACATACTCTCTCTCTCTCCTGTCTACACATACTCTCCCTCTCTGTCTACACATCTCTCTCTGTCTACACACTTACTCTCTCTGTCTACACATACTTCTCTCTCTGTCTACACATACTCTTTTGTCTACACATACTCTCTCTGTCTTACACATTCTCTCTGTCTACACATATCTCTCTGTCTAAACATTCTCTCTGTCTACACATTCTCTCTGTCTACACATTCTCTCTCTCTCTGTCTACACATACTCTCTCATCTCTGTCTACATTCTCTCTCTGTCTACACATACTCTCTCTCTCTGTCTACACATTCTCTCTCTCTCTGTCTACACATTCTCTCTCTCTGTCTACACATACTCTCTCTCTCTGTCTACACATTCTCTCTCTCTCTGTCTACACATTCTCTCTCTCTGTCTACACATACTCTCTCTCTCTGTCATTCTCTGTCACATTTCTCTCTCTCTGTCTACACATTCTCTCTCTCTGTCTACACATACTCTCTCTCTGTCTACACATTCTCTCTCTCTCTGTCTACACATTCTCTCTCTCTGTCTACACATACTCTCTCTCTCTGTCTACACATTCTCTCTCTCTGTCTACACATACTCTCTGTCTACACATTCTCTCTCTCTGTCTACACATACTCTCTCTGTCTACACATTCTCTCTGTCTACACATTCTCTCTCTGTCTACACATTCTCTCTCTCTGTCTACACATTCTCTCTCTCTGTCTAAACATTCTCTCTCTCTGTCTACACATACTCTCTCTCTCTGTCTACACATACTCTCTCTCTCTGTCTACACATTCTCTGTCTCTCTGTCTACACATACTCTCTCTCTCTGTCTACACATTCTCTCTCTCTCTGTCTACACATTCTCTCTCTCTCTGTCTACACATACTCTCTCTCTCTGTCTACACATTCTCTCTCTCTGTCTACACATACTCTCTCTCTGTCTACACATTCTCTCTCTCTCTGTCTACACATACTCTCTCTGTCTACACATTCTCTCTGTCTACACATTCTCTCTCTGTCTACACATTCTCTCTCTCTCTGTCTACACATACTCTCTCTCTCTGTCTACACATTCTCTCTGTCTACACATACTCTCTTTCTCTGTCTACACATACTCTACCCTCTCTCATGTGGTGTTGCAGCTTCCGTATAAGTGCACCAGCTGACAATAAGTTATATGATCACAAACACCAACACATTGACTGACTGATTGACTGATTTATTTACTGACTGATTGATTAATTGATTGATACAGCCATCATCATTACATGTTGGTGTTCCATGTGTGCTCTATGTTTGCTCTGATCTCTTTCTTACATAGGAAGATCTCAGTGACACGAACTCCGTAACACCGACGTTGCCATTTCCGAAAATGGTTTTTTAAAAATTTCTAACGAAATTTGCCTGGGGAGCGGCTTTCCAGCCTGTTCTTCTCGATTTTGAGCTACAAATTGTTCTATCATGTGTTGAACTTGAATACTAGACCTACGCTATATCCTCCGTCTCCGATACAACTAGGAACTCGATCTCACCTACACTATGCTCAGGGATCTCTGGTAAATTATCCCTTTGGCTCCACGAAGGAGCGAGCCGAGTACCTTTAGAACGAGAGGCGAGCACCTTACCTCTACATCAGCAAAGACACTACATCAGATTATACTCTCAATAAATGTATGAGGGTCGTTGACATTTAACAAGTAAACCAAAAAAAGTCTCCGATGTCATCTGTAAATGTCTGTTTTTGGGGTTGAGTAGCAGCAGCCCATTATATTTGCCAATAATTTTCTATCTCCGGGGTTCTAATTCAATTTGTGTTTAGATTTTCAGATTTGCATGTTTCTTGACTGAATCAATATTTGCATGTTTCTTGACTGAATCAATATTTGCATGTTTCTTGACTGAATCAATATTTGCATGTTTCTTGACTGAATCAATATTTGCATGTTTCTTGACTGAATCAATATTTGCATGTTTCTTGACTGAATCAATATTTGCATGTTTCTTGACTGAATCAATATTTGCATGTTTCTTGACTGAATCAATATTTGCATGTTTCTTGACTGAATCAATATTTGCATGTTTCTTGACTGAATCAATATTTGCATGTTTCTTGACTGAATCAATATTTGCATGTTTCTTGACTGAATCAATATTTGCATGTTTCTTGACTGAATCAATATTTGCATGTTTCTTGACTGAATCAATATTTGCATGTTTCTTGACTGAATCAATATTTGCATGTTTCTTGACTGAATCAATATTTGCATGTTTCTTGACTGAATCAATATTTGCTTTTCCCATCTTATTCTTCTTGTCTCTATTTGTTTTTTTATTTTTACATTATGTTACACCACGTTCAGATTTTGATTTTTACATTATATTACACCACGTTCAGATTTTATTTCAGAAACAGATACCATTGAAATGTTAGTAATATTTTTCTGATAGGTTGTTGCCGGTAGGAGACGAGATAGTGGGAAATGTGAGGATCTCAGCGATAGTGCACGAGCTCAGAAGCACCGGCGAGTGTCACCGGTGTAATTTAGAAGCTGGTGAGAATATTATGACGGCATTTGTATAATTAAAAACCTTTCTAATGAAATTTGTCCGGGCAGCGGCCTTCATGCCTGCCCTTCTCGATTGTGAGTTACCTAGGTTCTTTTACATGCTCAGATTCACCACGATACCTACGTCTCCGATAGGACTAGAAACTCGATCTCTCCTACACTGAGATGAGGGATCTCTGGGGAAAAAATCCATCATGGCAACACGAGAGAATGAACCGGGTATCTTTGGTAGGAGAGGCGAACACCCAAACTCTACGCCACAGAGACAACTCCTATCCCCCACCCGATGACGTGTAAAGGGTTCACACTTTATAGAAACAATTGTGACAACTGTTAAAATCGAAGAGAGACGAGACAGAGGAAGACAGAGATATAATATTTTAGATAGCCTGACTTCATGGCATGGAAGACCGTCAACATCTGAGATGATAGCAAATACCAGGGACATAGATTTGTGAAGATCCATGATCGCCTACGCCAGCCGGTACGGTACCTGGTGATGATTATACTAGAGCAAGACCATCATTTTGTAAGCTCCCTTTAACATCTCTTAAGCGTGGCCAGGGCGGCACTTGACAAAAGTAGTTATCCTGGTTACGTCCCTTCTCGTGTGTAGTGTACTCCAGATGATGTTTTTAGCATTCTTAAGAAAGCACTAAGTGGTCGCGCTGCTGTCGATTCTCAGACAGTTCCAGACTTCTGGATGTGAACAGCTAATATCATCACTCTTCCAATCGAATAAAAACGATAAAATCTAGGTCCTGTGTTCAATTTCAGCACTTAAAGAACCATTGGCAGGTGAACAATCGATCATAGTAGACTGTCAAGTCGATGCCCAGGTGAACAATCGATCATAGTAGACTGCCAAGTCGATGCCCAGGTGAACAATCGATCATAGTAGACTGAGCTAACGTGAGCAAAGAATAGTAACACTGCGACCTATAAGGCATGTCGTTAGAGGCGTCTGTGGTAGAGGCCTATGGAAACTACCGTTGTAAATAAAAGCATCGCAAAATCGGATGTGCTGACCTACTTGTAGGTGCATAGCTGACACAACGTACAATCGCTCTTAGGCTCAGATCATATACAAATCACAAAAAGTGGTTAAGAAGCGGTCGATATGGAGCGTCCAAAGAAGAAGAAGAATGTCACTAGACAAGCCCTTGAGTGGAACCCACAAGAGAAACGGAAAATGAGTGCAATAAACAGACATAGAGACGGAGTCTTCTTAAGGAAATGAAAAATGTCAGATTATACTGGAAAGTCATTAAAAAACGGTGCGATAGAGGGAAATGAAGTACAGCTGGTGAGGTGCTATGCTCCACGAGGAGCTGAGGGGAATAATAAAAAGAAGGGGGAAGTTTGTTAGTTGGGTATTGATCTAATATCATGTAGGATTATGCCCTTTGCTACAAAGCCCCACTGACATTTTGTTTCTGGGATGACTCGGTAAGCCTGGGGATTTGCTGCCAGCCCACGTCTGAAACCAAACAAGTACTGTCACATTCGTGTACTGTGACATAAGATAGTTTCTTCCTCGTCTTCTTCTTCATCTCCGAACTCTTTATATCGTCCACTTGTTAACCACTCTGTGTGATTTGTATGTGATCCGAGCCTAAGAGCGATGGTACATTGTGCCAGTTATGCGCTTACAAGTAGGCCGTTACATCAGATTTATGCGATGCTTTTTATTTGATAGAGTAGCTTCCTTAGGTCCTATATAAGTTGAGTTGCCTCTTACTACATGCATTGTAGGTCGCAGCGGTATTATTCCTTGCTTCCTTGGGGTCCCAGCACTACAAGGATGACATAAGATAGCAAACTATACTGTCGTTACTGCCTTTTTAGGACGGTGTAGGACAAGGTTGGACGAGAGACTGAGGAATTTAATGACCGCATGGCTAGTGCAGTCGCCGCAAAGCTGTTCAGGTTAGGATTTTTCTTTTATGCCCCGACAGAAAAAAACTCCTTGGCCTTACCGTGGATTGAACACGGGTCTCTCGCATGAGAGCCGCGCTCTAAACCATTCGATCAGACGCACCTATATTAACTATACTCTGCTCAAATATGTTGCTATAGTTCGTTCCAAAATTCGTCAACACACAAAGGTTTGAACGAAATCTACCTGACATATAACAGTATTTTGTTTGTAGGTAGTCTTATATACCTCTACTGTAAGAATTCATATTAAACTAATTGGTAGGTAGCTTGGTTGATTCACATAGCGTTGTTTTTTTTCAATTTAATCTTGCATAAGCACAGCAAAATGATAATTAAAGTTTAGAATTTACAGCAATACGTAAAATGACTGCGAATGTTTGCAAAGGCGTATCCATATTAAAGATTATAAAAAGCATTGTGAAATAGTAAACAAATGATACCTTCCACTTCTATCAATGAAAATAAATGGTGTGTGCATACGCCAATGACATTTGCTCACTGGATTCCCGATTTTCATTTGTGCTAAATTGTATGGTTAGCACGCAATGCGTAATTACAGGAATACTTGCTACCTGTTAAACTTCTACATGTATACCAAATAAACATCGCTGTCATTTTACTAATAACACATAAGTAAAATCTTATAGCACTAAAAGTTTGAGTGAGCAAAAATTACTTTACGAGGTCGCCACTGTTATCTATAGAAAATAATACAAAATCAATCATTTCTGTCAAGTGAGTGATTTGATATCGGTCGGTAAAGATGTTCAGGAAATTTGAAACAAGGTTAAATAACAACTATGCTCTTCTCAACGATACTGCAATTTAAATAGCGCTCACTGTGCTCTTTCATCGATTGATTGATTGATTGATTGATTTATTTATTTAACAATATAGCCATCACCAATCTAATCCTGTAAATAAGCATTACGTTCTAACTCTTTCGCACACAGTAAGATCTCAGAGGCAGAGCACGAACTCTACAACCCGGCGAAGATCCCCGATGTAATTTTATGGATCGTAAAATGACAATAAATTTAATTTTAACTTTTTAATCAATTTTGCACGGACAGCGGATTTCGATTTTTAAACAGTTCTTACACGGAACTTGATTTTTACAGTTCGTCTCAAATAGGACTAGGAACTCGATCTCACCTACACTGAGATCAGGGAATCTCTTTAAAAAATAACCTGATCGCTCCACGCGGGAAACGAACCGAGTTCCTTTGGAACGTGAGGCGAGCACCTAACCTCTACGTCACATGGACTCAATAAAATAGGGAATAAGTGGGGACAACTCATAATACCTGGGCATTCAACATCAACAATTAGGACACATTTCGCCCACGTCATGCAAGGGAAGCAAAGAATAGTACCACTGCGACCTACAAGGCATATCGTAAAAAGACAGGTAGGACAGGAAGCTACCTAGTAAATAACAAGCATCGCAGAAATCGGATGTGCTGGCCTACTGGTAGGCGCATAACTGACACAATGTACAATCCCTCTTAGGCTCAGATCACATAAATCACAAAGATTGGTTAACAAGTGGTCGATATGGAGCGTTCGAAGAAGGTCAAAGGTCAAGAGCCGAAACGCCACTGGTTATGTCATAAAGGTCAAGAGCCCAAGCACCGCTGTTTCGTTGAAGATACAAAACGAGCAAGAGAATGGCTATAGTTCGTTCAACAACATTTAAAGGGCAATAACCAACCAAGATGGATCCCCCTATTTGTATGATCGATTGAAAGTAATACATACCCGTCTGATGGAAACAGATGTGCACGCCACGTGCGTCTGTCGAGCACTGCGTGACCAAAGCCAATCTGTCACACACTGAGCCATCAGAAATTTATAATAGCAACCGATAATTGCTTGGAGGTCAACAGCTCGTGGAAGGCAAATAATAACCAACTTGGAGTTGAGACAAATTGTTGGTATAATCCGTTCAACTTGTCATGCCCACATATAAAATTTTGTATCTTTGTAACCATTTGATTAAATAACTTGAAAACTTGCATGTAAACTACACATGTTCTCGACGCTACAAAATATTTTTGCCATTCAAACAATCATACCATCTAGAAGTTTCCTTCTTTGTGATATATATTTAACGCCTCCATTGGCATGGTTGAAGAAAACTAATGTTTCCTGCTATTTAATATATTGATGACAAAAATAACAACATTCAGGACGAATTCCGTGATTTTTTTGGAACAATTCTTGCATGTCCCGTGCACCAAATCGTCTCGGGTTTGACCATGGTAAACAAATGACGTCATTAGTGCGAGACGGACTTTTAGTTAAAGGCGTATACCGAAATTAGTGTGAGACTATTGGGTCATATTGCTGAGTTCACAAAACAGACATTGATATAACATTTCTAATGAGTTTGAAGTTACAATGCAAATAGTATCATTAATACTATACGCTCATTTTAGCAAAGAGGCACAAATGGGTCATCTGTACCACAGTATACAAGAACCAGAGACAAGAGCTATTATATTGTAGTGATACCTCCCTACCACATATGTTAACACACACACATTGAAACGAAGAAGTTGCGATTTGAAAAGAACGTCTCCAAGTAGCTCCGCCATTGCCAGTCCCCAAGCCTGTACGTGAAAGGGGGATGGCATTATGACATGGCAGATAACTTTAACTGTAATGTAAGTTATTTAAAAACAATAACACAACTAAGTCTACATTTCCTGTTTATTTCATGGCTCTATTGCAAGTACCAACATTGGCCCTCATGTATAAGCTGAGATGATACGCCTTTGCATGAGACTTGTCATCAAATGTCATATGTGTGCGTTTACTGTAAACACTAAAATTTCATTTCAGACTATCCAAATATGCTGCCAACATCAAAGGAAACCGTTATAGTACAAAATCCAGGTTTCATATAGCAATTTCTTCCATCAGACATTTGCGTCGGTAAAATTCTAAGGTTAGGTGCAAAGTTTCGCTACTGTAGAATTGATGGTTTTGCTACAATTCGCATTGGACTGTGGGCTTGAGTTGTTGAATGGACTATAATGTATTACTGCCGAGGAGCGTCTGGTCGAATGGATTAGGTAGTGGCCCCATGCGGAGACCCATATTCAATTCACTGTAAAGCCAAGGAATTTTTTTTCTGTTGTGGGCATAAATGAAACATCCTAACCTGAACAGCATTCGACTGTACTATAATATGTATAGCCATTACATTATATATATTTATAGTATCTCTCTCTATATATATATATATATATATATATATATATATATATATATATATATATTTATAGTATATCTCTCTCTATATATATATATATATATATATATATAATATACTTTTATATTTTTATAGTCATGCGACCATTATGTTCCGCACGCTCACGTCCCACCTGTCCTACAACGCCCTAAAAAGTGATACTACAGTCAGTAACGACAGTTTTTGTTGTTATTTATCACTGCGCGCTGGGAACTAATTGGTTGGACGTGCAGTGATGATCCGACGACTAAACTAAACTGCGCGCTAGGGAAGTTTATATATATGACCTTTTTTCATCTTTACAGACGGTTGATTGATTGATTGATTGATTGATTGATTGATAGGACCATCATCATTGCACTTCAGTGAATAACCATGTGATCCGATCGAATTCTTACACAGGAAGATCTCAGCGGTAGTACAGGTAGCCCGTAGCACCGCTGAGGGTCCCGAAAGAGGTAACAATATTTTGTAGGAATTTTTTATCTTTCTAATGAAATTGTTGACAGGACAGCAGTTCTCCAGCCTGCTCTTCTCGACTTTATAAGTTTTTGATTGACTGTCAAATGTTCTTTTACGTGCTAGATTTGAACACGGAAACAACATTTTATCGTCTGTCTCTTATAGGACTAGGAAGCTGACCTCACCTACAATAAAATCGTGGATCAATGAAAATAATATCCCGATAGTTCCATACAGGGAGCGAACCTAATATCTTAGAAGCAAAGTCGAACACCTTACCTTCCCACTATAGAAACTATATATATATACCCACAAAGACTAATATTCTATAACCCGTATGTTCCAGAATTTAGTATTTCATATAGCTTTGTCATGGTCTAATTCTTCCCATTTCTAGAAGTCTCGAATGAGTTTGTTGTCAACAAATGGAAGAATCTACTTCTTCTCTTTCACAATTTACTTCTTTATAGAAGTGTTGGGGCGGAGGGAGAGGGGGTTAGTGATCTTGTATGTGTTTGTTCTAATGCACTTTTTAAGCTGTTTTTCATTTTATTAAGGCTGTTCTTGATGCCGTCATTCCATCTTTTGCGTGGTCTTCCTCTTGCTCTGTACCCATAATACTTTTTCTGTGTGTATCTCTGTGGTAGGCTATACCAGTGCATTCTTGTCAGGTGTCCAAGCCATTTAACCTGTTGTTCTTTTATGAATTGCATGACTGGTTTCATATCCAGTCTTCTGGAAGAATAATTAACGAAATCCAACATAGATGCAACAGAGCAAATCAAATCATAGGACGGGGTCAAAGGCGCATAGCGACAACGCCGCGCCAGGATTAGTGAGCTGGCACTAATCAAGATCCTACCCCACTTTCATGTGGTGCCCTGGCAACGGACATTGGTTCCTGTTTGGCTAAGGGGGTAAGGATCGAGGGAGAGCTACTATGGTATAAGTAGAGATGCAGACGTGGTCACGTTGGATGAGATCCTCTCGCAACACAGACGAACGGAATCCCAGAGTGACTACTAATACATGTCTTTCCCGGTCGATGGGAAAAGCTGAACGGATAAACAACTAGGGATGAGGGGTGCATCCAAAGAAGAGACGTGGGGCGCGTGGAGCAAAACTTGAGTCCGAGATGAGTTGCACGCGGGCTCACATAGGGCGAAACTCAGAGCCCGGATGTGTGGGCCCGAGTTGAGCCCCGTGTACGGACAGCCTAGAGGCATGGAAATGTGAGCACGGTGAGAACTGATGGAAATGGTGGGGCAGGCACCAGGACAGAGCAAGAACGCAGGTCAACGATACACGGGTGGGTCCAACGGTGGGCAGACGTATACGGCGCCGATGGTGTAGCGAAGAGAGGGCGTGGCAAGCGTAGGGGTGAGCGGTCACCCAAATGTGCAGAAAAACTGGAAAGCCCAGCAGAGGCTTGATTCCAGTGCGCGTTTCCGCTCGCAGGGAACTATTACTGCCTTGTAGTTAGATTGGGGACAATCAAAGATTAGCGGAACAAACCGTACACAAAAATGGACAGAAGGAAAACCAAGTAGTCCCCAAAAAGACAGGCAACCTGGGCAGATGACTCTCAAAAGTCCGGGAGAGTAGGTCGTCTAAGGGTCGCAAATAGCAACCTGCTGCCTTGCAGGTTGGCTGGGGACAGTCAAAGGCTGACGGAGAGCGAGCCCAGTAAACGCTGGTTGAAATCGGACACGTCGCCGAAGGACAAGCACTAGAGCTCCAAATGGTACTGAAGATTGTGACGTAAAACACGTTCTTGGCAAAGGTTGTTTATATATCACAATAAGAATGATAAAAATGGCCGCAAAAGAACGATTGAGAGAGAGAGAGAGAGAGAGAGAGGGAGAGAGAGGGAGAGAGAGAGAGAGAGAGAGAGAGAGAGAAAGAAAGAAATCATAGGACAAATTGCACTAATTTTAAAATGCAAAAAGCTGTCCACGCAAAATGTAGATATCAGAAATAACAGAGGCGACGAAAGACACTATTTATGAAGCGCACACAACAGCCCATTCTATAAATCTCTTCTTATCCTGACGCTGTGAGACAAAACATGATTAGAATAAAGAAAGATAAATACTTTGTACTTGTAATAATTAAATAGTCGCAAATTGTAATCCGTAAAAAAAGGGGGCAATAGAAGTACATTTCTCGATTGTCTACTAAGTTTCTCTATTTTCTATTTCTCTCTGTCTGTCTGTTTGTCTGTCTGTCTGCGTGTCTGCCTGTCTCGCTCCTGGCAACTGATACAGACCGATCTACATCTACTAACTTTAGCATGACAGGTCAGACACAGGCTAATTATATTTGGAATCTCACGAGAGCTGAAGGAAACAAGGACTCTTATAATTAAGTCTCAATCTGCAGACGTATTATTTAGATCAATAAAATGTAATTAAACAAGGTAGAACACGACAAGGCCCTTCCATGGAATCTGTCTATTACGTGTCTAACTACAACCATACACATAGGGGTCTCTTTGTGAAGTTGGGGCACAATGATTGCCCCTTCTTCTTCTTCACTCTTCGCCCCTAGGGAGGCATAGATCCGCAAGGAATGTTTTCTAAGCCCTCCTTTCCAAGGCCATCTTTTCAAAATCTCACTACTCTCATCCCATTTTCTTGCATTTCGTTTCCAACTTCCGTCTCAATGTGTTTCTCTGTCATGCTTTACCTCTATTACCCTGGGGGTTCCATCAGATAGCCGTGATGCTGTCAGGAGATCTCCTCAGTGTGTGTCATATCCATCGCTACCTTCTGCTCCTTATCTCTTGTTCCACCTGCCGTTGTCTCGCTTTATCCAACAGTTCCCTGTTTATGGTCCTGTCATACCATCACAGATGGAGTATCCTGCATAGGCATCTATTGATGAATGTCTGCAACTTTTTGGTGTTCCCCTTTAGTTGTTCTCCATGTCTCCGCTCCATATAGAAGGACAGCCTTGACATTTGAGTTAACATATTATTATATTCGTTTTATTCCTGATCATTCTTGAGCTCCATATGGTCTTGAGCTCCATATGGTCTTCAGAATGGTAAATGCTGATCTTGCCTTTTATCCCTACTTTATACTTGCACTGATAAAATCACAGCCAACTCTAGATATAGTTAGTTGGCTCTGGATAAAATAATCAACCGTAACAAACACAATAGAAATATATTTCTCGTTAGTCTACAAGCTTTCTGTTGTAGTTCTTCACTTCTATTGTATCCTTTGCTTGATCAAAGCCTTTCGGTCGAAACGTTGCTGTGTATTGTTATTGTTTTTGTATTTTGTAAAACGAGAGTACTTTATCTTGACATGTTTCACCATTGTTACATAGTTTGACTGCAGTCTTCCTTGATATCGATATTACTACTAACTTTCTCTATTCTCTCTCTCTCTCTCTCTCTCTTTGCCTTTTTATCCTGGATTGAGGCATAGGCCCTCAACCAACTCATGCCAAGTCTTCCTATCTCTAGCTATCTCCTGCATCTCCCTCCAACTCTTCTTTATATTGTTGATCTCCGCCTCCAAATCTCGTCTCCATGTATTTCTCGGCCTCCCCTTCTTTCGCTGTCCCTGCGGGTTCCAGACAAGGACCCTTCTTGTTATATTCCCCTCCAGTTTTCGCAAAGTGTGTCCTTTCCAGCATCAGCGGTTTTTTAACCTGTTCGTTCACTGGAATCTGTCTTGTTCTCTCTCTATTTTCTACTTCTCTCTATTTGTCTGTCTGTCTGTCTGCGTGTCTGCCTGTCTCGTTCATGGCAACTGATACAGACCGATCTACATCTACTAACTTTAGCATGACAGGTCAGACACAGGCTAATTATATTTGGAATCTCACGAGAGCTGAAGGAAACAAGGACTCTTATAATTAAGTCTCAATCTGTAGACGTATTATTTAAATCAATAAAATGTAATTAAACAAGGTAGAACACGACAAGGCCCTTCCATGGAATCTGTCTATTATGTGTCTAACTACAACCATACACATAGGGGTCTCTTTGTGAAGTGGGGGCGCGATGTTTGCCCCATGCTTCTAACGTATTATGTCCATTCTGCTACTTCATCTCATTATTATTGGCCTCTTTGTCTCAGGAGACAATAGGTCTTGCGTCACGTAGTATGTTCTGAGGTGTCTCAGGAGACAATAGGTCTTGCTTCACGAAGTATGTTCTGTGCTGTCTCAAGAGACAATAGGTCTTGCGTCACGTAGTATGTTCTAAGCTGTCTCAGGAGACAATAGGTCTTGCGTCACGTAGTATGTTCTGTGCTGTCTCATGAGACAATAGGTCTTGCGTCACGTAGTATGTTCTGTGCTGTCTCAGGAGACAATAGGTCTTGCGTAACGTAGTATGTTCTGCGCTGAATCACAACGTTTCTTGTCATCTACTTATATAGAAAATATATATATATATATATATATCATTCTCATACCGTTATATGTTACATAGGACCTGCAAGTTATATATGCATACCACTCTGTCCTGGGCAACTCGCTCAATCTTCTCCATGGAACTAAGTCATATATGTTTTGTCTCTCTTAGCAAAGTTCGTTTCCGGATTTCCCTAGTGCGTCCTCTCTTTCTTGAACCCTTTGCATCCCACTTCAATGCCTTATTTTATATTCTTTGATCATTTCTTCTCAAGGTGTGTCCAACATATCTCCATCTTCTCTTTCTTAAAACAGTTGTTACTAGTGGTTGACCAGACATTTCTCTGATTTCATCACTTCTGAATTCGTCCCATTATTTTTCGCAGACATCTATTTTCAAATGCATTCGACTTGCTTTCTATATCTTTAGTCAATTTCCAACTCTCGCTGGCTTATGTTAGGATTAATAGAACATTGAAATGGAAAATTCTTAATTTAGTTTTAAAACTACATAACTTACAGTTCAATATTTGTTTATTCGGTCATACTAACAAGAAAATTCAGATATATCTGCCAAGACATATTTCTCAATTATGAGAGTCTTACGTTGATTGTTTATATTTATGTTGTAGTATATTGAACCTCCACAAAATCTGGATCAGTTCATGTCTGCACTATACAGTTTCCAACAACAAAACTCATGTAACCTTTTTAAACATTAAAGTTTAATTGATTGATTGATAGGACAATTATCTTTGCACTTCGATGAGTAACCATGTGTGTTCAGTTCTCTTTCTTACACAAGAAGATCTCGGGGTCAATGCACGAACTCCTTAGCACCGGCGATGGTCCCGATGTAATTTAGTAGATGTAGAAAATATTTTGTAGGTATTATATTTTTAATCTTACTAATAAATTTTGACCGGGCAGCGGTTTACCGGCCTGCTCTTGTCGATTTTGAACTACCAATGGTTCTTTTACGTGCTCAAATTAAACACGGTACCTACGTGTTATCGTCCGTCTCCGATAGGACTAGCAACTCGATCTCACCTACGCTGAGAACAGGGAACCTTTGGAAAAATCTTCCGATAGCAGCTCCCCGAGGTAACGTACAGTGTACCTTTGAAACGAGAGGCGAGCACCCAGCCTCAACGCCACAGATGTCGCGACATATCCGTAAAAGCGCATCATCATATCCTTCGCTATATTCAAATTATTTAATCAATTCTGCTCAAGATCAAATGTGACATATATTAAACCTTTCATGAACAAACCTGCGTTTATGTTATGCAATATGTATTTACCGTTAAGTGCAAGAGGGTATAATCTTATCAACATCATCATCAGGTGCCGTGTCAGCTAGCGTAGACGATCGTGGATTTCCACAAATCTTTGTCTCTGTTGTTTGCTATTATCTCAGATGTTGACGATCTTCCTTGCCATGAAGTCAGGCTGTATACAATTGTTACTCTCTGTCTCGTCTACCCTCGATTTGACCAGTTGTTACAATGTGTTCTCAACCTCCCTTCCACAACACATATCCGAAAATTGCTGACTGTGACAATAAGCTTTCTCTGTGTCTTTGATCTCATTCAACACCTCAACATTAGTCATTTTAGAAGTCCATGGGATTCTCATCATTCTTCTGTAACAAGAAGGTCTCTGTGGCCCTCAGAGATTTTTAGATGTTTGTTTATTGTCCATGACTCGCATCAGTATATGTTCTATGTAGCATTGGAAAAACTCCCATTCTGATTTCAATTGACAATGACTTGTTGATCAACTTTATATATAAATAAATACTTATTATAACAGCATAGATGTATGCAATACATCATCCTACCACCCCTCTGTAGTTGCATATATTTACCCCTTAGCAAGTAAAATAGAATGATCCACCTAATTACCACCTGCAAAAAAGTAGAGAATAATCATGTGTTCCGCGTCATAATTTTTTGCGTTCTTTTCTGTTTTGAGGCCAAGGCTATCCTCTGAAATTAACGATGACGCCATGATCAATAATACAGTCATGGCTATAGAACAAATAGATATTTTTTAAAAATTATTTGATTACTAATAAATCTGAATTCTTAGCAATGTGTTAATTCTTATTTTTATGTTTCTTCATTTAGATGCTCTGATATAACCAACAAGATTCGTTCTTATGTTGAAAGTGGCGTGTCTCAGCTTAAAGAGGTTTTAATCCCCTACATATTTCTGGGATTCTGAGTTTACTGGGTCGGTTGTTGTATCTAACTCTCAGTCGATGCGTCGAAAGATCCAGAATGACAAGATGTAGTATGAGTGGATATGGTCTATAGAGGTTTCCAACCTTCAGATACTCACGTGGATCTACTGTCCTGGATATGCGGGTGTTTATGGCAACGAGAGAGCGGACATGCTAGCATCGATTGTTGGAGAGATTAGGATGGATATGGGGGAAGTTCTTCTGTCTCTTGGCGACCTACTGTTGGATGAGGACACTAAAATAGTTGATGAATCAATCCAGAGATTTAAAAAGTTTGCAGTGACATGTTGTACAAGCGGGGCAAGGTGCTTGAAGGGCAGAGAGAGAAGAGTGTATTTAACCAGCGAGCCACATATATGATCAGCATGCTTCGACATCTGTTGGGGAAGACTGAGCACCTATAGGTATGCCTGGAATGTTGTGCTGTCAGTAACCAATAACCAATAATGCCTTACATAACAAATGAAGTGATTACTAGAAAATGTCATGCATATGTTATGTTCATCGGAATCATACAGGAACCAAAATACTGTTATGTTATTTTTTGCTTTTTTTCCTTGTAATAATTTCCAGAGATTTCATAAATCAACTAAATAATATAACGTAAGCGTAATAATAGTTCTTCTTCTTCTTTTTCTTCTTCTTCTGTTTATCAGCTTAACCCACTGTGTAAGATAGAACCCGAATGAGCCGTACACGAGCTTACCTTTGAGTCAATGGCACAAAGCATCATCTGCGCATGGAAATAAAGAGACAAAAAGGAAATAGGTTGAAAATAAGAAAATCTTGGATGTGTCAGGCCGAGGATTGTATTTAACAGGTGTGTTCACTTGAAGACATTGAACCCGGTGAAGAATGGATACCAATGCCAATAGGAATCAATACATCATTTTCAGTATGTATCAAACTTAATAAAGAATGCAGACAAGACAGCCCACTGGATGTGGAGGCAGGAGTTCAGGCATTAATTTCTGAGAACTCATCTGAAAATGATGTAATCATTTATACAGATGGTTCGGTGATTCGTTTTCACTGCTCAAGTCGGAGGGGATGCTGTGAAGGAAGACAGTGGTGGTTTTCCCGTGACTACTAGCAGTCCAGAGCCAACTATAAACTTATGGGCCTTCGGTAAGAATTATGGAGAAATCAGACCACAACTACACCACGTGACCTCGCATTCAAGTATTGTTGTATATAGACGAATCCATTTTTAAATCAACACAAAATTCTAAATCGAAGTTATATTATGCAACAAGTTAAGTTTAACAATAAGGAATATCAATATTATGAATATTTTTATCAATAAATAACCATAGACTCACAGAATTGAGTAAAATTGCAAAAAAAGCCTGCAGTGTTCTATCAAACATCTGTAATTTTCAGCCCCCTTTTCTTATCTAGGTCAGGGAATCCCCGGTCAGTTGTCTGGCCTAGTTATCTAGAGTTGGCTGTGAGCAGTCTCACTATGGAAATCGTGGCGGTAACTAAAGCGATGGTCTGGATGGAGTCATAGACGTTTATCCATGCATGTTTTCTCAGTGACTCAATGAGTATGCTCAGGAAGATTGAAACATACTGGGCTTGGAGACAATGGTAGGAGTCGCTGAGGAAGTTTATGCTGACAAAAATCAGTTTTATTTATGTGCCAGGGCATGCAGGTGCAAGGAGAAATAATCGAGTCGATAGGCTTGCAGGTATGGCTGCTGTAAAACGTAGACGAGCAATGGACCAGGCTGATGTTCTAAATTCTCTAAGGGAGAGAGGGCGTGTACATCGTTCAAGTAATAGTGGTGAATCTACAATCCTAACTAGATTTAAAGAATGTCAAAAGTGGTGTAGCTAGACAAGAACACTTTGCTGGTAGCCAAAGAAAAATAGTAAACCAACACAGAACTGGAGTCGTTAGTTGCCACACGCTGAGAAATATACGGAGGAGGAGATCCAAGCACCTATGGACTAATTGGTTCCATGTATAGTAATGATGATCTGATGACTTAACTAAAAGAAATATATAAACCCACTGTGTAACACAAACTTAACATGAGAAAGAGAATAAGAAACAGAGACTCTCAGAAGAAATGTGTATGAACATACAGTCATACAATTTATGGAAACATAGTAACTGCTACAGTTTGACCATCTTATGATCATACTAAACCCAGTCTACCACCACTGTTCACCTGTAACAAACAGAAGATCTAGTTTGACCATCTTATGATCATACTAAACCCAGTCAACCACCACTGTTCGCCTGTAACAAACAGAAGATCTGGTTTGACCATCTTATGATCAAACTAAACCCAGTCTACCAACACTGTTCGTCCGTAACAAACAGATTGGCTTTGAGTGCGCGTAGGAAATCAAAATACAAACTGACATGCAAAATCAAAGACATATTACAACAACATTGCATTGAAACAACTTAATTTCCGCAGTGTAAATTGTTGCCACCTTTGTCTTGGTCGTCCTTACCTCGTACTCCATAAACCATGTCTTCCATTACCGTACTCTCGAAACCACTGTGACGTTTAACCTGGCTAAAATTATTCATCTTCCGGGGCACGATGTTATTTATAAGTCAATGCTAATTGATATGCAGGTCTTGTAGGATGTCTATTTATTTCTCTTCTCTGTCCAGGATGTTCTAAGAACTTTTCTGTAACACCTTTTTTCAAAAGCTTCAATTTTGTCTTTTAATGTTTGTGTAATGGTCAACGATTCACATCCATTTGTTCCTACATGTTATATGCCTGTTCTCATAAGTCTTACCTTTCAATCAATCAAACCATAAATAAATCACTGAATAAGACAATACAAACAATAACAAGAAAAAAGAACACACGTCTTACCGTAAATTGTCTGTACTATTTATCCAAACGTGTCCGGACAGACGTGAGATGTTTGAACAAACTTTGAAATGAATGTTACCAACTATCACATTCGATGTCGCTGTGAACACAAATTATCACATCACTGACCCAAGTATTACACAGTAAGTGATACATAGCATTTCAACCTTGGATAGATCGAGTGCAGAATGTAACAACACTGAAGTTATTTAATAAAACGATGTTTGCTGACTATGTCATATTTTACTGTAAGACTACTTTTAATTATGTTATTGTCGTTACGATGTTTATGAGAAAAGAAGTTAGCCTCCGCCGTGGATAGTCGCCTGCTTTATTATACGAAAGCTACATCGCTACATTCCAAAACTGATATTGTATTTATTTGTATTGTTTTGAAGATCCGCAGAAATTCACAACAATGTGTAAACGTGGGTCGTGTGTTATTCAAGTTTCTGCACACTGGATCATAGTACTACACTGTCCACGAGTAATGCGTGTGCGTCGTGTGTGTGTCACCACAGCGTGTGCGTATATTTGTGTGTGATAGCTATGGTGAGGACAGATAGAAAGCACGAGAGAAACGAGAGATGGGTTTGCATGCAGCTTGTCTTAGCTGTCTGTCTGTCTGTGCCCCTCGGTGCTGTCTTCGATTTGGGTGAAAATAATGCAGCTGGCGGCTTTCGAATTGTAGTAAGGACATCTCCCGTTATAAGATTGGAAACTAATCTCAAGATCATATTGACGCAATACTGATGCAGTCAAACACTATAGTGCGTTTCAAATCTCGTGCCCACAAACATATTCTAATATATCAATAACCCTTGCATGAAATACAATGTAATTTTGCATGTAGTGTTAGATTTCCAATGACATTACGAATATATAATTTAAATGTATGTAGGTACAGCCGTTTTACTGAAGCGGCGATTTTCTTTGATCTTTGACTACCTAATAACTATTTTGGTAGCACAAAATAGAATTTACAGCAATATAACAAATTTAACACTTTTGATAAGTCATAGGTGTATCCCCATTTTTCGCGTGAGTGGAAATCATACCCAAAAAAATGACTTTACTTCAACTTGTACCTTCATTTCAATACAGTTGTCATGTTAATTAAGAGGCCAGGATGATTGTGGTGGTCCTGAAAAGGACCAGATGTGTACAATGTTGACAATCTCATGCAAACATCTGTATTGCATCTTTATTTACTAGACGACGTCTGAACTTTGCCTTCTTGTGCCACTACATTGTGGTATGATGCATTGTCCATTATCAGACAAGAATGCCTATCTAAGGTCGGTTTTTTAAATTGCGCGCCAATTACAACAATAAAGCTACTGTAAGCGTTTCAAATGTATGTCTAGTTCATGCTTGATATTTTTTGTATACCGCATATAAGCTAAAGTGAAATCTAGCTGTTTGTTTTCTTTGCAATTATTTTCTTGCAATGTCATGACCATTAATAGGGCACCTGCAAAATATCACCCCTTTACGTTAAAGGGCTTCGGACTTGCAGATGTTCAAACATTGGCATGAGTTTTGAAACGCACTATAACACATAAAGAAACCCTCTTCCATACCTCGGGGTATATTCCGGAATAGAGTGTTGGGCCCGTAATTTTAATTGACCGGATTGTACACGATGGGTAATGTGGTCAACATGACACCGGTCACTTTTACTTCCCAGTGCTTTTCCTGATTTCCAATTGAGGCTGGGTCGACCTGGTCGATAATAATCATCCACGCCCACCATAGAATTGAACTCAGACCAAACCCCTAAGAAGTGGATTTACTGACAATATGCTACTACGGCTGTCACTCTAGTACATGGGACATGTTATGCTCTAAGAAGTGGATTTACTGACAATATGCTACTACGGCTGTCACGCTAGTCCATGGGACATGTTATGTTTTAAGAAGTGGATTTACTGACAATTTGCTACTACGGCTGTCACGCTAGTACATGGGACATGTTATGCTCTAAGAAGTGGATTTACTGACAATATGCTACTACGGCTGTCACGCTAGTACATGGGACATGTTATGTTCTAAGAAGTGGATTTACTGACAATTTGCTACTACGGCTGTCACGCTAGTACATGGGACATGTTATGCTTTAAGAAGTGGATTTACTGATAATTTGCTAATTCGGCTGTCACGCTAGTACATGGGACATGTTCTGCTCTAAGAAGTGGATTTACTGACAATTTGCTACTACGACTATCACGCTAGTACATGGGACATGTTATGTTTTGTTACTGAAAACGATATCATATCATAACCTACCTAGCGCATTCTTTGCTTTCGTCTAGAAAGAAAATGTGTTTGTTATATATTTTATGAAGAAAACAAATGATATACATTTTACTTATTTATTCCTCTATGCTCCCCGTGAAGCATGGGGCCTTAACATTTGTTTTTCACTTTTCCCGATCTGTGATTGTTTTCATTAAAGATTCCTAGCATAGTTTAGCCTACTTCAAGTCCTCAAGAAGACTCCGTCCCCAGGTCTGTTTAGAACGTCCCCTTTTCCGTTTCATTTTTGTTGTCTGTGGCTGATAAAGGTCGTCAGCTCATCAGTTTTCTTGCGGGTTTGGCTGCTGCTCTATCGTCTGTCTCCGGCAAAGAGCCCTAGTTCGTCCGAGACTCGAATTATTAGTTTGAACAATTTGTTTTTGGTTTCTGTAGCTACTTCCTTTTTTTAAGTGTATGAGTATTTTCTTTCTTATTTCTACCGAAACAAACATTGTTTTTTGTATTTATTTATGTTTTTAAGTGTTCTCTCTCTCTCTATCTATCTATCTATCTATCTATCTATCTATCTATCTATCTATCTATCTATCTATCTATCTATCTATCTATCTCTCTCTCTCTCTCTATCTATCTATCTCTCTCTATCTCTCTCTCTCTCTCTCTTTACCCTTCGCCTCCAAGGAGGCATAGGTCCTCAACCAAGGCCTAGCCAACTCACATGCGCTTGGTTGTGGATTTGATAGCTATGTATTTTTTACATGATGAGGTAGCTAGCCCCACGCCAAACCTCCACTTTCGTTTTATTTGGTAGGTAATAGTGGTACTAATCTTTACCCGAATTCGGGCCCGGTAACCACATGTGCGTCAAATTTGTATTATTTGTCATCTTTGACTCTTCGTTGGACAGGAGATACGTGTCGTCGCATTCACTGAGAATCTCACCGTCTATATTGCGATCAAATCTCAGTGCCAGCTCAGGACAGGAGATACGTGTCGTCGCATTCACTGAGAATCTCACCGTCTATATTGCGATCAGATCTCAGTGCCAGCTCAGGACAGGAGATACGTGTCGTCGCATTCACTGAGAATCTCACCGTCTATATTGCGATCAGATCTCAGTGCCAGCTCAGGACAGGAGATACGTGTCGTCGCATTCACTGAGAATCTCACCGTCTATATTTCGATCAAATCTCAGTGCCAGCTCAGGACAGGAGATACGTGTCGTCGCATTCACTGAGAATCTCACCGTCTATATTGCGATCAGATCTCAGTGCCAGCTCAGGACAGGAGATACGTGTCGTCGCATTCACTGAGAATCTCACCGTCTATATTGCGATCAGATCTCAGTGCCAGCTCAGGACAGGAGATACGTGTCGTCGCATTCACTGAGAATCTCACCGTCTATATTTCGATCAGATCTCAAATCAGACATGTATGCATCTACCTTTCTACTTATAAAAGAGTAGCTCTCCTTCGATTCCTACTCACTTAGACAGTAGTCTGTTACCAGGACCACCTCGTGGAGGTGGTGTAACGTCTTGGTAACTACCAGCTCACTGACCCTGGCGCCATTTTATATTCATACATTGTTGTGTCTGTGGACATTTTAAAAATGTATTCTATAATTTTTACGAAAAAGACACTTTTTCATTTACCGACTTTTGTCTACAGGAGAAAATAAAATTATATTTTTGATTTGACTGACTTATTGTCTTTGATTGTTTGTTTGTTTAGTAGAACTAGCCTGTTTAACACTTTGCTGACCAGCAGTCCAGATCATTACTGTCTCCCTTTACCAAAGCTGTTTGCAGATTTCTTATAAAATAACTGTATTTAAAATAACTTCATTAAAAATGTAAAAAGCGACATACTGGTTGGAAATTTTCTGAGTACCATTATGAATGGTTGCTACATCCTAAAGCATATTTTATGTCAATAAGTCACATGAACATGGTGACCAGCTTGATTTGTGTGCTTATTTGAATAAATTTTAGAATGTTTTAAAACCTTCCCCTTTATCCAGTTGTTAGAAAGTTTGTTCAATTTCAGGGCAATACAATGTTAGAGAGAAGGTTGGCAATGAACAATTTCTGGGCAATAAAATGTTAGAGAGAAGGTTGGCAATTAACAATTTCTGGGCAATAAAATGTTAGAGAGAAGGTTGGCAATGAACAATTTCTGGGCAATACAATGTTAGAGAGAAGGTTGGCAATGAACAATTTCTGGGCAATACAATGTTAGAGAGAAGGTTGGCAATGAACAATTTCAGGGCAATACAATGTTAGAGAGAAGGTTGGCAATGAACAATTTCAGGGCAATAAAATGTTACAGAGAAGGTTGGCAATGAACAATTTCAGGGCAATACAATGTTAGAGAGAAGGTTGGCAATGAACAATTTCAGGGCAATAAAATTTTACAGAGAAGGTTGGCAATGAAGAAAACAAGCTCAGAATGAGTACTGATTTGAGTGATTGCTTGATTGATAGGACTATACTCATTGCACTTCGGTGACTAACCATGTGTGCCCCGATCTCTTTCTTGGACAGGAAGATCTCAGCTGCAGTACACGAACTCCGTAGCACCGGCGAGGTCCCCGATGTAATTTGAAGATGGCGAAGATATTTTTTTCAGAATTTGATTTTTAATCATTTCCAAATAATTTAGCCCGGGCAGAGGCTTTCCAGCCTACTCTTCTCGATTTTGAACTGCCAATGTTTCTTTACGTGCTCAACTTGAACACGTGACCTACGTTTTATCGCCCGTCTCCGATAGGACTAAGAACTTGATCTCACCTACACTGAGATAAGGTATCTCTGGAAAAATATGCAAATGACTCCACGAGGGAGCGAACCTGGTACCTTTAACACGAGAGACGAGCACCTAGCCTCCACGCCACAGAGCGTGAAGGCCAACAACATGGAAAGTAAGAAGTGGATAATCCAAGTGGATAATACTTGTGGATAATCCAGGTTTTATTTTTCTTTGTCAATAATGACATCTTTCTATTTACTTGTTTACCCATGACATCCTCCATTCCTTTCTCTTTCTTCTTCTTCAGAATCCTGATCTCTGTTACTCACGTAGTTAAGCCATCCATCAATCGTCTACTGTGAGTTCTCTTTAGTCGCGTGCTGTTAAGATAATCGACCAGCACCTCCCTGGTCTCTCTGTCAACATCAATTAGGTCCACGTGTCCATTTGCTGGACCGAGTTAAGACCATTAGTGACCGTGAGCCAAAGTAGCTTTACTAAAGCCAATGCTTTAGGTATGCGAGGAGATGTGATCTCACTTTCTATTCTTGAAGCACGACATAGCACGCAAGTCTAGCTAAACAATGACAGCTGCGAAGAAAACTGATTGATTGATTGATTGATTGATTGATTGATTGATTGATAACATCATCATAATTGCACTTCGGTTCAAATACGCTGACTAATCAAGAGATTGGATAATTTTAATAACCATCTTGTTTATAGAAATGTACGAGTATGTTTGGTTAGTGGGTTATTTGAAAATTGAAAAGTAGCCTCATATCAGACAGACCCATAGGTGCTCAGTCTTTTGGTAACAGATGTCGAAAGGTATGCAAACTGATGGTTGTTGTCGATCGCTGGTTAAACACACTGCTCACTCTGCCACTCAAGCATCCAGCACTACTTGCACAACGTGTAATTCCAAACTCCTTAAGTCACAGGATTTATTCAACGTCAATTTGAGTTATCAGTTATCCGTTATATGAGCACTATCATCATAGCACTCCGGACATGTCCGTAGGTGCTCCGATCTCCGCCTCAGCAAATTCAGCAGCGTCCAGCGGCCCAACACGCCAGTTCGATGATGATTAATCAATCTCTTTGCATATTTAGTATGTCGTTCTTTTCGGCTGCACCAATATTGACACCCATCTCTTTCAATCTGGTCAGCGAGTGGGATTCACAGCCCTGAAACTCATCTGTTCGGAAACGCTTTCTCAAAGCGTGAAGAATGTCATTTCGATCCATGGCAGCTCCTCTGATATTGTAGCCAAGCCAGCCAATCTATCAGCTCGTTCATTACCCCTTACTCCTGCGTGCCCAATTTTAGTGTCTTTAGCAAACAGTAAGTCGCCAAGAGACTGAAGAACATCCTCCTTAACTATCCTAAACTCCCCAACACGCGATGTTTCCATGCAAGTATGATCACTCTCTCGTTGACGCGTACACCCACATACTGAGGGCAGTAGATCCACGTGATCAAATTGGAAATCTCAATATGCGACACCCACTCAAACCCGAAACATATCATTCTGTATCTTCCGGAGCATCGACCGAGAGAGTCAGAAACAACAGCAGCCCCAGTAAACGGAGTCTCAGAAACCCAATGGAGGGCAGCAGTAACAGCCTCAACCTCCATCCTCATACTAGAACATATTGTCCTCCTGTATGCGCCACTTTGCTCAGCAACAACCCTACCATACACTCTAGCCAAGAAATCCCAGCCTAACTTAACATCACAATGACAAAACTACTCATAAGATTGGTATTTTACTTCACAGCCAAGAAATCACAGCCTAACTTAACATCACAATGACAAAACTCATAAGATTGGTATTTTACTTCACAGCCAAGAAATCCCAGCCTAACTTAACATCACAATGACAAAACTACTCATAAGATTGGTATTTTACTTCACAGCCAAGAAATCACAGCCTAACTTAACATCACAATGACAAAACTCATAAGATTGGTATTTTACTTCACAATTACCAATAAAATTTCTAGACGTTAAAGTCTGCAAAACTATCTTGTTGGTTTGTTTGTTTATACGTTCATTCTTATAAACAAGTTAACCATTATTTGTTATCTGTGTAGTATGCGCCGATTTGTTTGTTTACCTTCATTCTTATAAACAAGTTAACCATTATTTGTTATCTGTGTAGTATGCGCCGATTTGTTTGTTTATACGTTCATTCTTATAAACAAGTTAACCATTATTTGTTATCTGTGTAGTATGCACCGAGAGCGTGAGTACATTGCATATCCGAAAGGTCCATACGGTACGTACACCAGAAAGATCGGAAATGTTGGTCAAAGTGTGTACATCAGTTATCAGTTATATGAAGACCATCATCATAGCACTCCGGTCACGTCCATAGGAGCTCTGATCTCTGCCTCAACAAATTCAGAAGTACATATCCAACAGTACACGAATGTGTACAAACTGTAAGACTTTACAAACAGCAAACACCCACTTTGTTAAACAGTACAACATCTGGGGGTTATACTGTAGCATAGTATCAGATCTGATTGTTAAACAGTACCACAACTGGGAGTTATACTGCAGCATGGTATCAGACCTGATTGGTAAACAGTACCACAGCTGGAGGTTATACTGTAGTATAGTAACAGATCTGATTGTTAAACAGTACAACAGCTGGAGGTTATACTGTAGTATAGTAAAGATCTGATTGTTAAACAGTACAACAGCTGGAGGTTATACTGTAGTATAGTAACAGATCTGATTGTTAAACAGTACCACAGCTGGAGGTTATACTGTAGTATAGTAACAGATCTGATTGTTAAACAGTACAACAGCTGGAGGTTATACTGTAGTATAGTAACAGATCTGATTGTTAAACAGTACAACAGCTGGAGGTTATACTGTAGTATAGTAACAGATCTGATTGTTAAACAGTACAACAGCTGGAGGTTATACTGTAGTATAGTAACAGATCTGATTGTTAAACAGTACAACAGCTGGAGGTTATACTGTAGTATAGTAACAGATCTGATTGTTAAACAGTACCACAGCTGGAGGTTATACTGCAGTATAGCATCAGATTTGAGTGGTAAAATGGCGGCCGTCAGAGATGACTCATGTCCTCAAAGTTTGTCAAGCCAGATTTTTATCATAAAGAATACTTTCAGTTGATCTGACATTTGAAACTTTCTATAGATCTCTTCTTCTTCTTCATCTTCTTCTTCGAAAGCTCCATATCGACCACTTGTTAAACCACTCTTTGGGAAAACCAAACAGACCTGAAGCTGACTGCCCAGTGTGTGGTCCACAGTAAACTAAGCGCATGACCAGATAGAGATCGTGGAGAAGAAGAAGAATATAAGTGTTACAGAAAAATCCTTCCTATGGACAGAGAAAATAACAAATAGATCTATCCAGAACCTCCCTATGGACAGATAATAGAACAAATAGATCTATCCAGAACCTCCCTATGGACAGAGAAAATAACAAATAGATCTATCCAGAACGAACTCAAAAACAAACAAAAACTGGCTGATGTTACAAACAAAAATAAGAAATTGAAGTATTTTGGACAAATAAAGAGACACGAAGAGTTGATCATTACGGAAGGCATCTCGGGAAAGAAGACAAGAGGAAGACCACGGAGAGACTATTACGGAAGGCATCTCGGGAAAGAAGACAAGAGGAAGACCACGGAGAGACTATTACGGAAGGCATCTCGGGAAAGAAGACAAGAGGAAGACCACGGAGAGACTATTACGGAAGGCATCTCGGGAAAGAAGACAAGAGGAAGACCAAGGAGAAACTATTATGGAAGGAAGCATTATTGCAAAGAGGAAGACATCGGAACAGATGGATTCATGATGTAGGTGATGATTTGAGCATGGTGACTGCAGAGGTCTATGAGAGAGAGAAATTCCGACAGACTGTTAGAGGGACAAAGTTCTGCTCAAGTAGCTATTTGATGATGACTACTACCTCATTGCCAAGGGAGGGAGGAGGGGGAGGAATACCCCGGAAAAGATGGATTCAGGATGTAACTGATGATTTGAGCATAATGACTGCAGAGTCTTACGAGAAAAATATTCCTAAGGACCATTAGGATGTCAACGTTCTGTTCATGACACGCTACTTGATGATGATGATTACTAACCTCATGCAAATATGATGTTTGTTACCTAACAAAACAAAAGATACGATTGATTCTGCTGAGAAAATCGATTGATATATAGATATAGATATATAGATATACACACACACAACATCACAAAACAACGATATGGGCCAGATTTATCTAAATCTACCTTTCATACAATTATTCACGAACCGTCTGATGCCTGTAAATTAATCTGCTTCTTGCATGAAGAACAATGCTTGTATTATAACTTTTACATAACAATTCAATCCACAAACAATGACCAACATCAACATAGATCTATGTTATCGGTGACGTCAAATCAGTCAAGTTGAACAAGAAGATTCAATAATGAACAATCGATTAGTTCTTGTATATAATAGATTTCTTATAAATAAATATTAATGTCACACCGTGTGTTATCGGACTCACAAAGGAGCAAAGAATAGTAACACTGCGGCCTACAAAGCATGTCGTAAGAGACGATTGAGGTAGGGGCCTAGGAAGCTACCCTAGTAAATAAAAAAGCGTTCCAGTAATTAGATGTGCTGACCTACTTGCAGGCGCATAATTGTCACATCGTAAAGTGTCTCTTAGACTCAGATCATATACAAATCACAAAGAGTGGTTTAACAAGTGGTCGATATGGAGAGTTTGAAGAAGTAGAATACAAATGTCATAATATCATTGAGTCATGTTAGCTTATTACCAGTTTTTCTATTCCAATCTTGCATCAATCCTAACATGTACCAGCGAGAGTTGTATCAATCCTAACATGTACCAGCGAGAGTTGTATCAATCCTAACATGTACCAGCGAGAGTTGTATCAATCCTAACATGTACCAGCGAGAGTTGTATCAATCCTAACATGCACCAGTGAGATTTGTATCAATCCTAACATGTACCAGCGAGATTTGTATCAATCCTAACATGTACCAGCGAGAGTTGTATCAATCCTAACATGTACCAGCGAGAGTTGTATCAATCCTAACATGTACCAGCGAGAGTTGTATCAATCCTAACATGTACCAGTGAGATTTGTATCAATCCTAACATGTACCAGCGAGAGTTGTATCAATCCTAACATGTACCAGCGAGAGTTGTATCAATCCTAACATGTACCAGCGAGAGTTGTATCAGTCCTAACATAAACCAGTGAGAGTTGGAAAATGACTAAAGATATAATAAGCAAGTTGAATGCATTTGAAAATAGATGTCTGGGAAAATGAATATTGGGGTGAATTCAGGGATATTGATGAAGTCAGAGAAATGTTTGGTCAACCACTAGTATTAACTGTTATAAGAAGGAGAAGATGGAGATATGTTGGGCATACTCGACGCAACCATTGAAGTGGGAGGCAAAGTGTTCAAGAAAGATAGGTTGCCCTAGTCAAACTGTGAAACGATCTTCAGTAAGAAAGTCGAGAAATATCGGACTAATTTCCATAGAAGATATTGAGAGAGTTGCCCAAGACAGAGCGGTATGGAGAAATTACTTGCAGATTCTGTTAAATATAGCGGTATTAGAGGAACATATAAATATGTGTTAGTTTGTGAAGTAATAGTAGTAATAGGATAAGTTGCACCAGCAACAATATTTATAGTTGTAGTAGTAGTGGTAGTGTAGTAGTAGTAGTAGTTGTAGTAATAGTTGTAGTAGCAATAGTATTAGTAGTAGTAGTAGCAGTAATAGTTGTAGTAATAGTAATAGTTTAAGTAGTAATAGTTGTAGTAGATTTGTTGTAGTAATAGTGTAGAGCAATAGTTCTAGTGGTAGTAGTAGCAGTAATAGTTATAGTAATAGTTGTAGTAGTAATAGTTGTACTAGTAGCAATAGCTGTACTAGTAATAGTTGTAATAGTAATAGTTGCGGTAGTAATAGTTGTAGTAGTAGTAGTAATAGTTGTAGTAGTAGCAATAATTGTATTAGTAATAGTTGTAGTAGTAGCAATAGTTGTAGTAGTAATAGTTGTAGTAGTAATAGTTGAAGTAGTAATAGTTGTAGTAGTAATAGTTAGAGAAAAGTGTAGTAGTAATAGTTGAGTAGTAATAGTTGAGTAGTAATAGTTGTACTAGTAGAATAGTGTAGTAGTATGGTATGAATAGCTGGTAGTTATAGTAATAGTTGCGTAGTAGTAAGTAGTAGTAGTAATAGTTGTAGTAGTAGCAATAGTTGTAGTAGTAATAATTGTAGTAGTAATAGTTTAAGTAGTAATAGTTGTAGTATTTGTAGTAGTAATAGTTGTAGTAGCAATAGTTCTAGTGGTAGTAGTAGCAGTAATAGTTATAGTAATAGTTGTAGTAGTAATAGTTGTACTAGTAGCAATAGCTGTAGTAGTAATAGTTGTAATAATAATAGTTGCGGTAGTAATAGTTGTAGTAGTAGCAATAATTGTAGTAGTAATAGTTGTAGTAGTAGCAATAGTTGTAGTAGTAATAGTTGAGTAGTAATAGTGAAGTAGTAACAGTTGTAGTAGTAATAGTTGTAGTAGTAATAGTTGTAGTAGTAATAGCTGTAGCAGTAGTAATAGTTGTAGTAGTAATAGTTGAAGTAGTAATAGTTGCGGTAGTAATAGTTGAAGTAGTAGTAATAGTTGTAGTAGTAATAGTTGAAGTAGTAATAGTTGCGGTAGTAATAGCTGAAGAGTAGTAATAGTTGTAGTAGTAATAGTTGAAGTAGTAATAGTTGTAGTAGTAATAGTTGTAGTAGTAATAGTTGTAGTAGTAATAGTTGTAGTAGTAGTAATAGTTGTAGTAGCAATAGCTGAAGCAGTAATAGCTGCGGTAGTAATAGTGAAGTAGTAGTAGTAATAGTGTAGTAGTAATAGCTGAAGCAGTAATAGTGTAGTAGTAATAGTTGTAGTAGTAGTAATAGTTGTAGTAGTAATAGTTGTAGTAGTAATAGTTGTAGTAGTAGTAATAGTTGTAGTAGTAATAGTTGAAGTAGTAATATTTGCGGTAGTAATAGTTGAAGTAGTAGTAGTAATAGTTGTAGTAGTAATAGTTGTAGTAGTAATAATTGTAGTAGTAATAGTTGTAGTAGTAATAGTTGTAGTAGTAATAGTTGAAGTAGTAATAGTTGTACTAGTAGTAATAGTTGTAGTAGTAATAGTTGTAGTAGTAATAGAAAAGACAGCATCACCAACAACAATAACAGCAGCAGTAGTTGTAGCAGTCAAATGTAGATAGTACATTAGTATGTTTTAACTAGAAAGGATCTCTATAATAATCCATTCTTACTTACTGCTTGCGTGCTACAATTTCTCAAACTGTCCACAACTATTAAACGACCAAAAAGCCCATTTTCAACCGTCCATTTTTTCCCATAGAGATGAGATCCATGTCCGCTAATCAATCACGTCTTATCGTTGTAACGTAAATACCAGAGGCGTATATGCCATGTGGGTTAAATAAGCACGGCGTGGCAATGTTAAAGACAATGCTCAAGTTAGTCACCAGTTTCTTATTCTTCTTCTTGCCCATCTACCCAGCGTGTTCGTAGCGCATTGGACGACGTGTGACAAGCTCCGTGTGAGTGTGGGTTCAATTCCGCGGGCTGGCAGAAAAGTCACAGGTTCCTCCAGATTTACGGTGTTCGTGACACCGAACCGAAGAGTTACGATATCCATGGCACCGAACCGAAGAGCTGAAAGCTCAAGTGCTTCTGAATCGGGAAAAAAATGCTTCTTCTTTTGGCGTCACACTCCTACCGGATTGTTGCCCACTGTCGTAGTTTTCTGGTTTTTTTCTTGCGTTGTTCTGGTGGCTTGGGTGATTGTTATTTTTGCTCTTTGATATGATTCTGATATGCCATCTAACCATTTTTTCGTGGTCTTCCTCTCGCCTTCTTTCCTGATGCTCTGTTGTAGAAGACTCTGTATACTGTGGAGTTTGGATGCATTCTTATTAAGTGGCCAAACCACTTCATTCTTTGTTTCTCAATGTAATTCAAGCAAGGTTCTGTGCCAACTTTCTTTCTTATGTTGATGTTGGTGACTTTGTTTCTCAATGTAATTCAAGCAAGGTTCTGTACCAACTTTCTTTCTTATACTGATGTTGGTGACTTTGTTTCTCAATGTAATTCAAGCAAGGTTCTGTACCAACTTTCTTTCTTATGCTGATGTTGGTGACTTTGTTTCTCAATGTAATTCAAGCAAGGTTCTGTACCAACTTTCTTTCTTATGCTGATTTTGTCACCAGTTTCATTTGCAGAAAATATAGCAAGTATTGTCACTCCAGAATATATATATATTCCTTTCGTACCGTTATACGTTACATAGGGCCTGCAAGCAATTTCTCCATACCGCTCTGTCCTGGGTATCTCGTTCAATCTCTTCCATGGAATTGAGTCCGATATTTCTTGCCTGTTTCAGCAAAAGGGGAATAGACAACACAATCTTTCTTCTGACATTATGCTATCAGTGTCAAACCTGCACGCTGACATCATATGACAGAAGAAAACTAGTCACGACAGAGATGAAGTGGCTACACATAATGATGGGAGTAACAAGAAGAGACCGGTTTAGAAATGAAGACATCAGGAATAAAGTGGGTACAACATTAGTACTGAACTTCATCAAGAAACAACAAATTAAATGGTTCAGCAACATAAGTAGATTACCAACAGACAGTGCACCTCAAAGAGCAATGCTACTCCGATACAGCGGATAGAAAGCAAAAGGCCGTTCAAGCAAAAGGTGGACCTCAGAGATAACAGAGGAGACGAAAAACACTGCTTATGAAGCGCACACAAAAGCCCGTTCTAGAAATCGCTTCTTATCCTGACGCTGTCAGACAAAACAGGATTAGATAAAATAAGAAGAAGAATAATAGACAACAACAAACGATGTGACACAGTACACAACACATAACAAACGATGTGACACAGTACATAACACATAACAAACGATGTGACACAGTACATAACACATAACAAACGATGTGACACAGTACATAACAATAACAAACGATATGACACAGTACACTACACATAACATACGATGTGACACAGTACACAACACATAACATAACACAAAACGTATTGTCTCCTGAGACAAAGAGGCTGATGAACAATAATAATAATATTATTACTACTACTATATTAAAAAGGACATAAGGAGCGCAGATGGCGACGTCGATAATACACTTCACTAGTAACATTGTGCATTGGAAAGTATCTTCGCTAGTAACATTGTGCAGTGGAAAGTATCTTCGCTAGTAACATTGTGCAGTGGAAAGTATCTTCACTAGTAACATTGTGCAGTGGAAAGTATCTTCACTAGTAACATTGTGCAGTGGAAAGTATCTTCGCTAGTAACATTGTGCAGTGGAAAGTATCTTCACTAGTAACATTGTGCAGTGGAAAGTATCTTCGCTAGTAACATTGTGCAGTGGAAAGTATCTTCACTAGTAACATTGTGCAGTGGAAAGTATCTTCGCTAGTAACATTGTGCAGTGGAAAGTATCTTCACTAGTAACATTGTGCAGTGGAAAGTATCTTCGCTAGTAACATTGTGCAGTGGAAAGTATCTTCACTAGTAACATTGTGCAGTGGAAAGTATCTTCGCTAGTAACATTGTGCAGTGGAAAGTATCTTCGCTAGTAACATTGTGCAGTGGAAAGTATCTTCGCTAGTAACATTGTGCAGTGGAAACGCCAGCTTGAGACAAAAATATTCAGTGTATACATAATCTTCGTGTACGTATAATTTAAAAACTAAAAACAGAATGGAATGAAACTGGAAGGAAAACAAAGATAAGAACACTAAGAGCATGGATATTCCCATTGGCAATGTATGGGTGTGAAGCATGGACATTTAGCAGGGCAGTGAAAAACATTTATGTGCTTTTGAATATAGGTGTTACAGAAGAGTCCTTCGTATATTTTGGACAGAGAAGAGAACAAATCGATCTATCCAGAAAGAACTCCTAATCAAAGCAAATTGGCTGATGCTATAAATATCAAATGAGAAAATTGAAGTATATTGGATATATCAAGATACAAGAAGGCTTGGAGAAGACCATTATAAAAAGAGGCATCCCGATAAAAAGGAGAAGAGAAAGACAATGGAGACGATGGATTCAGTATGTAACTGACGATTTCAGCAATACAGCTGCAGAGATGGGACATCTGGCATATGAGAAAGAGAAATTTCGAAGGACTGTTAGAGTGGCAAAAGTTCTGCTCAGGACAAAATATTTGATGATGAAACGGTACGCTTTTAGACTACATGTTCCCTGATCCTTTACCTAGAGACCTAAATTACAAGTACTTCTGAAATTGAAGTAAGACTCGCCTGAATGGCGAATGACACTAGTGACAAAGAACACAAGCTGTCACGCTCAGATGTGCTATATTTAGCGACATGACTATGTTTGCATTCATAGTGGACAACAAAATAATGACAATATACTTTGTGAAAGTCATTCTAGAAACATTAACTTTTTAGAAAATTAAATTCTTCGATTGTAGCCCACCCTGAATCAAAGACCAAGACACGCCACCGGTAAACCCGAGTTTGACCGCTAGCCTCTTATAATCCCAGGGCGCTAGGAGAAAGAAAAAATTGTCTGCCCCTAACCTCGCCACTAGCGTTCAACTGAAATTGTTCAATCAATCCCCAGCCCTTTCCCTTGTTCATCCAACCGCTCCCATTGATTGATTGATCAGTAGACATTTGCAAATGAAATATCGACAACAATAGAACCCCATCATTTTGTTTTACTTTCCTTGATGATGTCATTTTATCCAATTATAATTTGTTCATTTTGTTAATGTTTCTCTATTAATTATAATGTTGTATTTTCAAAGTTTAGTTTAGTCGTTGGCTCATAATCACTGCACATCGAACCAATTAGTACATAAGTGCTCCGATCTCCTCCTCAGTAGATCTCTGTTTAGTTTAGTCGTTGGCTCATAATCACTGCACATCGAATCAATTAGTCCATACTTGCTTCGATTTCCTTCTCAGTATGTCTCTCAGCGTGTGGCAACTAACGATACTAGTTCTTTGTTGGTTTACTATTATTCTTTGGCTACCATATAGTGTTCTTGTCTAGCTACACCCCATTTGATTTGGAATTCTTACAGTCTGGTTAGTGTTGTAGATTCACCACTATTACTTGAATCATGTACACGTCCTCTCTCTCTTAGGGAATTTATAACATCAGCGTGGTCCATTGCACGCCCGCATTTTACAGCAGCCATATCTGCAAGCCTCTTCGCACCAAAATGAAACTGATTTTCTCAGTTTAAACATCCTCAACGACTCCCAATTATTGTCATTTCTAAAGTTATAATGACTAATGTTATAAGAAGAAGATGGAGATATGTTTGGTCAATCACTAGAAACAACAGTTATAAGAAAGAGAAAATGGCGATATGTTGGGCATACATTGAGAAGAGATGTCTGGTCAATCACTAGAAATAACTGTTATAAGAAAGAGAAAATGGCGATATGTTGAGCATACATTGAGAAGAGATGTCTGGTCAATCACTAGAAATAACTGTTATAAGAAAGAGAAAATGGCGATATGTTGGGCATACCATGAGAAGAAATGTCTGGTCAATCACTAGAAACTAGTTATAAGAAGGAGAAGATGGAGATATGTTGGGCATACATTGAGAAGAAATGTCTGGTCAATCACTAGAAATAACTGTTATAAGAAAGAGAAGATGGAGATATGTCTGGTCAACCACTAGAAATAACTGTTATAAGAAAGAGAAGATGGAGATATGTCTGGTCAATCACTAGAAATAACTGTTATAAGAAAGAGAAGATGGAGATATGTTGGGCATACATTGAGAAGAAATGTCTGGTCAACCACTAGAAACAACAGTTATAAGAAAGAGAAGATGGCGATATGTTGAGCATACCATGAGAAGAAATGTCTGGTCAATCACTAGAAACAACTGTTATAAGAAGGAAAAGATGGAGTTGGGCACACCTTGAGAAGAAATGATCAAAGAATACTAAAACAGGTATTGAAATGGGAAGCAAATGGTTCAAGAAATAGAGGATGCACTAGGGAAACCATGAAACGAATTTTACTGAGAAAGGCAAGAAATATCAGACTCATTTTCATAGAAGAGTGATCGAGTTGCCCAGGACAGAGTGGTATGTAGAAATTACTTTCATGTTCTATTTAATGTTTAACAGTACCGGAGGAATATATATATATATTTCTAAAGTAAACAAATTTACCCAGCCAGTAAAGTTTTTGTGAAATGAACATCGTAGCATATCCTTTACAGGACGTAGCCATCAACAACAGTAAACGAGTCGTTGATTTTCTGGGTCCCACTTATACGTTCAGTAGTTTGCCATTGCTTTCTGAACAGTGAGGTTCATTTTGATCTTTTGTAAAAATCCCAAGGAAACTAATTTCTTCCAAACTTGCCCGCCGCATGAGTTTGAACCAGGTATGCTTGGGTTGTGATTGAGCTAACTACCGCTTGAGCTACAGAGTATGTTTTCTAAATTGTCAAAATTTGTGGCTTTTTTCGTTCACACGTATTGGATTCAGGCGTAGTCTTTGAGTTTCGTTTTAGGGCCGTTTGAGATATATTGTTGTACTACCATATAAGAATTTATTAATTTCTGATGTATCCTTTGTTTGATAAAGCATTTTGTTTGGTCGAAACGTCACTGTGTATTGTTTCTGTACTTTGTAAACCTACAGTTATTGTTTACTAAGCTGACGTTATTGCACTCCGAGAAGACCCGGAGGTGCTCAGTCTCCCCCAACAGATATCAAAGAGTATGCAACCTTGTGGTTCCTGTGGCTTGCTGGTTAAACACACTGCTCACTCTGCCCTCAGGCATCCAGTTCTACCTGTCCAACAGGTAACTTCAAACTGATTAAATCGGTAGAATAATTCAACATCTATTTTATTGTCTTCATCTTTCTTCTTCGAACGCTCCATATTGGCAACTTGTTAACCACTCTTTGTGATTTGTATGTGATCTGAGCTTAAGAGCGATTGTGTGCTGTGCCAGTTATGCGCCTACATGCAGGCCAGCACATCCAATTTCTTCGATGCTATTTATTTACTAAGGTAGCTTCCCTAGGCTCCTACCTCAGTCGCCTCTTATGACATGCCTTGTAGGTTGCGGTGTTACTATTCTTGGCTTTCCCGTGGACCTCGGCAACACACAGGCGAGTGTCTTCGTCCAACAGGCAGTCGCGAAGACGCTGAAGAACATCCCCCTTATCCATCTTCAACTCCCAAAAACTACATTACTTTGTTTTTACATGTTTCACCATAATGAAGGATTATGATGTGATTGACTTGTATGATTTACGTGTATGATTTCTTCTTCTTCACTCTTTGCCCCTAGGGAGGCATAGCTTCGCCCCTAGGGAAGCATAGGTTCGCAGCCAGAGCCTTCCAAGCCCGCCTATTCAATGTCATCTTATCCAGATCTCTCCACTCTCTCCCCATTTTCCTGCATTCCATCTCCAACTCCCATCTCCAGGTGTGCCTGGTCTTCCCTACCTCTACTGCCCTGGGGATCCATCGGAAAGCCGGTCTGGTGATGCTGTCCGGGGTCTCCTCAGTGTGTGTCTTATCCATCACCACTTTCTGCTCCTTATCTTTGATTCCAACTGCTATTGTCTGGCTCTATCTTACAGTTCCCTGTTTGTGGTCCTGTCATATCACAGATGAAGTATCTTGTGCAGGAATCTATTGATGAATATCTGTAAAATTTTGGTGTTTCCCTTAGTTGTTCTCCATGTCTCTGCTTGATATAAAAGGACAGTCATGACATTTGAGTTAACATATCATTATCTTAGTTTTATTTCTGATCATTCTTGAACTTGTTTCTGGTATGATTTACTTGCTATAACAAGACACAGATAGTATAGCATGATATATTGAGTTTAATATAATATTATGCAAGTAATACAATACAACAGACATAAAACAGTCTGACAACTTAAATATAACATTTAACAAAAAATACTATATACGCTCTCTCTCTAGCGTGTGACATGTTTACCGCTTATGGCAGCAACAAATGCACATCATTTTTCTCTGTTCTTGGTCATCCTCTTTGTTCCAGCTGGATTCATTTTGTTGAGTTTTTGTTCTACTGTTCTCATCCAGGTTGTTTTGGATCTTCCACGTTTTTTTGTTAACCCTCTGGTGTCTGTGCGTTTTTGGTGATAGAATAAGTCTCCATGTATATCCCATATCTGATCCATCTCCATGGTCTCTTGTAGATGATGATGTTGATATTCTCTTGTTGAAACTGAGGTAAACATCTAACCTATACAACACAGAGATCTACATTACAAAGCAACAATCACACATTGGAGAGTCACTGTGAGATGGATGTATGGTACTCGTTTGTAACTGCAAAATTACTCAGTTTTTATATCCTACATGTAATAATCAGGCTACTTTCAGTCATCCCTGAACTCAATGTAGGTGAGATAAAGTTCCTAGTCCTATTATCGATATAAGTTAAGACTGCAGTAAAACTATGTAGCAAAGGAGAAACACGTAAAAACAAAGTACTTTCGTTTTGCAAAGTACAAAAACAATACACAGCAAGCAACATTTCGACCAAAGGGCCTTTAACAAGAAAATGATACCAAAGAAGCGAAGAGATTCAGACTTGCTATACTACACCAGACATAACATAGACAATCAGTCCTACTATCAGATATAGGCTACGAAACATAAGTCTTCTACTCAAGTCACACACATTAAGAAACCCTTGGCAGTTACAACAAACAAACAATAAGAGATAGTTGAATAGTCTATACTCAAAGAAAATACATTGAACTGATTTTTCAATAAATCCTACACATTTTAATCATCCTCAAAATGACAAATGAACCTTCACTTGTGCACTGTCGCTCAAATCTTCCGACAAAAGAAATTGGAGCACACATGGTTATTCCTTAAAGTACAATAATGATGGTACTATCAATCAATCAACTGACGTTTATAAACATCAGATAAACTTTCTACTGTCCTATTACAAAACAATTTAAAAACAATACTGGAAGACAGTTTCAGGCATGCAGATCACCTGGCTGATACAGCAGTGGTCAAGGAAGGTCTGTTAATGTTTAGCACAGATATCATCAATGCCGTATGAGAAGTCGGTCGCAAAGATGACTTTGAAAACATTGATAAATCTGGAGCGTTATCCAATTTTGTCGGAATTCTTTAGTGGAATATTTATAGTGGAATATTTTTAGTGGAATATATTTTAGTGGAATATTTTTCAAAGGTAGTGGCCGAGGTCGGCACAACTTCAATTGAGTACTAGAAAAGCGCTGAGGTTTAGTTTAGTTCAGTCATGGGATCATCATCACTGCATGTCAAACCAATTAGCCCATAAGTGCTACAATCTCCCCCTCAGTATGTCTCTCAGCGAGTAGTGACTAATGACACCAGTTCTTTGTTGGTTTACTATTCATCTTTGGCTACCAGTATAATGTTCTTGTCTAGCTACACCACACTTGTAACTGAAAAGCACTGAGAAATAAAGACGACCAGTGTGATATTGACCATATCACCCACTGTGTATGTCAATGAAAAGTACACATCAATCAAGTGAGATATAGAAATATCAGATCAACTTTCTACTAACAGCAGTTAACATTTTTAGCAATTAAAAAAATCCCACTGGAAGACAGTTTATAAGTGTGCACAAATTAAGAATGTTTGAAACAAAAGATTCTCATTAAGGATTGAACAAAAAAATTAAGTAACTAATGAATCGACACATATAAAAATATAATAAATAACAAATGAAATATAAATCAAGTATTAATGTTATTAAGTAAAATTATCAATGAAGTCAATGAAGTGAGAGGCAAATGGTGGTTCAAGAAAGAAAGGATGATCTATAAAAGCCCTGAAACAAACTTTACTGAGAGAAGTGAGAAATATTGGTCTCAATTCCATAGAAGAGATTCAACAAGTTGCCCAGGGTAGAGCAGTATGAAAAAATTGTTTGTAGAAACTATGTCACATATAATGGTACGAGAGGAATATATATATAAATATATATTCTTTGGGAAGACCAAGATGAAGGTGGCAGCAGGATATCAAAGAAAGCTTGAACATGACGTTAGGAAGAGGTGGGAGAAATTGCTAGAAACTGAAAGTTTTCCAGGCAGGCTGTGTGATGAAAGCAATGTTCTGCAAAGGACATGCTACATGATGATGATATAATATACATATAAATATTAATCTTGAATATTCCAATGTCATAAAACACACATACAATATGACCGCAAAGGGAATGTAGCAAGTAAACTTGTAACAAAAATAAAAGCAATTTTATGTTATTATAATGCTATAAAAATATTGCTATATTAATTTTTATGTATAAATATAAATTGTGCACACATGAAGAATATAAATTGTATTCACAAAATAAATAATACAAATTTGTTGATATCAATATATATGTATATGTTCATGTTGGAAGCCAGTAGTTGCATGGTCAAAGCTAGTCTGTAGCAAGAACTAACAGTTGATGTTTTTTACACTAAATGAATAATTACTGTCTTGTTTGTAGAAGGGATCACATATTGTTAGAGATATCACAACTCACATATTGTTATAGATGGCATATTGTTTTAGATGGCATATTGTTTTAGATGGCATATTGTTAAGTCATAAACTGATGCATATTCACAGAGATCCTAGATGTATTTCTGAAGCTACAGAGTTTGTGGTTTGTGCAATAAACTCCACAGATGGTGTGCCACTTCTGTGGTGAGGGATCAGGCCCCTTCTGTGGCGAGGGACAAAGGCACTTCTGTAGAAAGGGACTGAGCCACACAGGGAAACCCGGTGAAATGAAGTCAATCCATCTATTTTTATTTAAGACATATTGTTAGAAATGATTAAACTGATATATTCTATTTGTAGATACAACAGAAAACACTTCATACATTTGTAAATCTAACTTAACCCTTCGAATCCTGTGATCCCAATATTTCAGTATGAATTTAAACATTGCATATCCAGATGTCCTGAAATATTGGTCTGACTCCATCATCACTTAAAGGGTCTAAAGCTGAAGGACTGACTTAATTGCACTGGGTTTACCCATATGGTTCATTCCCGCTCAGGAGAAATGAGACACCACCTGATGAGAGTATTGCACAAAGCACAAACTCTGTAGCTCCAGCAACAATCCTAGGAGTCTCTGGATAAAAAATGCACTGTCAGCAGCATGACGCGGTCTGGTTACAAACCCATAACCTTCAAAACGCAAGGCAAAGGCTTAACCACTTAGCCACAGAGACCACAATTATTACTTGTTGGTGATCAAAGATCAATTGTGTACAAATATGACATCAAACACAACCCACATGTTCTACATGGTTTAGCAAGATGGCGGACGCTGCTGTGTGATATTTTTTTGACTGATTAGTTAACTAGTTAAGTATTTTCATGATGTATTTTCAAATGTTTGAATCGATTGATATTCAAGTAATATATACTCAATCTGGAGAACAAGCTACATTACTTGGAAGTATTCCCAGTCGTGCCCAAGTAATATATCAAGCCCATTTTTAACAATTTAGTATTCTGCAAATAGATAATAAGCAGGAATAACGGAGATGATGTGGTAAATCAATAACAAATTATAGAACACTTAATTGTGCTAAATTATCTTGTTTTTAATATCACTCTTACATGGGCTGTTTTTGTTCAAGAGTTATGGGGAAGGTGTTTTAGTGTACAGGTGGCCAGGGTTCACAAGGTTAATATATGGACTGTTGATTAGAGATATTAGCATACAGCTTCCAAAGTAAATATTCAATGTCATTCTACTAATCTACGTTCTTCTGCTGCGATTGATGTTGATCATGATGAGGCTGATGTATGAGGTCAGAAGGTCATCTAATTTGTATCCCTGCAAAAATAAACAAAATGACACATGTCATATACTTATAATTTGTTTATAGTTTTTCATTTTGTTATTTTCATAGCTCGCTATTCTTCTTTCATCTTTGAAGGCTCCATATGAACCACTCGTTAAATAACTCTTTGTGATCTGCATGTGATCCAAGCCTAAGAGCGATTGTATGTTGTGCCAGTTATGTGCCTACAAGTAGGCCAGCACATCCGATTTCTGCTACACTTTTTATTTACTAAGGTAGTTTCCCTACGATTGCCTGATAGGACTTCAGACATAGTCTAATGCTATTGCCATGAAAGTTTGTTGTTGGCAAACAGCTGTTTTAGATGCTCTATAGCTGTTTTGTGAGTTGAGCATCTGATCTAAAGGATTAGAGCGCTGGCTACCATTCAGGAGACCCGAGTTCAATCAATACCCACGGGGATATAGAAAAATCCTAACATAAACAGTTTTGCAGCATCTGCACTAGCCCTAAAGCACTTGTTGGCCATACTTGTGTACTTTACCTGTTATTTTATAAATAAATTAGCAGTAATGTGCCAGTTATCTACATAGTCCAAATCTTCCAGTACGGAGGGCAGTAATGTGCCAGTTATCTACATATTCCAAATCTTCCAGTACGGAGGGCAGGAATGTTCCAAATCTTCCAGTACGGAGGGCAGTAATGTGCCAGTTATCTACATATTCCAAATCTTCCAGTACGGAGGGCAGGAATGGGCCAGTTATCTACATATTCCAAATCTTCCAGTACGGAGGGCAGGAATGTTCCAAATCTTCCAGTAGGGAGGGCAGGAATGTGTTAGTTATCTGCATATTCCAAATCTTCTAGTACGGAGACCAATTGTTCATCCATCTCCTGTCTTGATGTTGCACTCTACAAGGCTGTAATTTGTTCATCTCTTGATGTTTCCCTCCTACTTGTGTCTCGGTCTGCCTCTTGCTCGTTGCCCTTCAACTTTCTCCTGTAGTAATAATTTAATCAATACGTTACATCTCTTTATGCAACTTTTTGTTATTGGTTACTAAACTGACGACATTGCACTCTGGGCAGACACATAGGTGCTCAGTCTCCCCCAAACAGATATTGAAGAATATGCATACTGATGGTTCCCGTGGGTTTACTGATTAAACACACTCCTCACTCTGACCCTCAGGCATCCAGTTCTACTTGTACGATGAGAAACTCCAAACTGCTTAAATCACTGGATTGATTCAACATCTTATGTGACTATAGATGTATTAACTGAGCATTAGAATGAATGATTGATTGATTAATTGATAGGACCATCATCATTGCACTTTGGTGAATAACCATATTTGCTTCGATCTATTTGTTACACAGGAATATCTCAGCAACAGTGCACAAACTCCGTAGCACCGGTGAGGGTTCTCCAATGTAATTTAGAAGATGGTAATAATATCAGAATGTGCCGTGGTCATTAACTTACCATAGTAGTTTCACACAAGAGTTTACTGCCTCTAACCAGGTTACCAATGGTCATATGGAAGTATGTGTTACCACTGCTCCAGTTGGAGATCTTGGAGAATGGATACGTGGCAAACACATTCTGAAAGAAGTCACATTAAAAAATGTATCAATAAAAAACTTAACAAAACTTAATACTGACAATTCAGCCACGTGTACATGTGGACAGGCATATCAGACTGCAGAGCACATACTTCAAGTCTGCCCCAAATATGATATACTGAAACAAACTTATTGGCCTAATGAAACAACACTTGAAAAGAAAACTACACAAATCTCTATGTGAGCTACAAAAGATAGTGAAGTTTGTACAAGAAATTGTTGAATATATAGACAATATTTCATGCAAACCAAAGATTTAAAGAAATGATAACAAGTGATTATCTTTTACCTTTTCCATATACCTTTTCTTTTACCTTTTCCATATACCTTTTCTTATCTTCTGAAACAAACTTTGCTGAGAGAGGCAGGAAATATCGGTCTCAGTTCCATGGAGGAGATTGAGCGAGTTGCCCAGCATAGAGCGGTGTGGAGAAATTACTTGCAGGCCCTATGTAACGATAACGATGCGAGAGGAATTATTATTATTATTTCTTATCTTTTACCGTTTCCAGATATATGCAATTTCTCTGTGACTCCTGTAGCCACTCATTTTAATGCAAATGACCATTTGGGAGCTCTCGATATCCAGGTCACAGCCATCCGATAATGTTCCTCTGATGATCAAAGTTGATTTACTCTAGAGAATCGTTTTATATCTTTATATGGTACCTTGCAATCTCATGGACTCAACGCTCTATATTCCTATGCTTCTTAGTACTGTCTGTTCTCTTGCTACATATTCTATATGTGTGTATGTTAAATGTATAAAAGGATGGTCCAGGAGGCCAGTGGTGCATTTCGTATGACAACAAGCAGTATGACAATGGAGTACTGGCAGTGACTAATGCACTACGCTGGCTGGAGTCACAAAACTACACTCATGCGTGCATTCTGAGTGATTCATTCAGTTTGATCCGCAAGGTGGAGGCTGGTTCGGTGCACAGGCAATGGACTGAATTAATAGAAGCGTCAACAGTTTGCAGAAGCACACTTATCTTCTTTCCGGGGCACATGGGTGTCGTTGGCAATGAGAGAGCAGACAGGCGGGCTGGCTCTGCCACCATATCAGACGGCCAGCCAATGGATAGAGCTGATATTTTGAACACCCTGATAGAGTGTGGCCGCAAAGAAGATTTTCATTTAAACCAATTCACGTCAACTACTAGATTTCAGGAGCTGGGTTTGAAGATTGGAGTAGCAAGAAAAGAACAGCATAACCGTAACGTGAGTAGGCTCATCAATCAAAATCGAACTGGTACGATCAGTCGCTGGACGCTGTTGAAGATATTGCACAGGAGATCGGTGCACATATGGACATGTCAGGAGTGCTATGAAGATATTCCAAACTGAAAATGAAACTGAAATATATATTTCATTTATATTGTTTATCTTCTTTTATTCAACTTCTAGTTTTTTGCTTTTGTTTCATTATTCGTTTTTTAGTCTCATATTTTCAATTTAGGGCCGTTAGGAAATTATTGTTTGATTCTATATGTTGTGTGCTGTTTGAGAAGTGAAAAACTTCACTTCTCTTGAATCCTTTGCTTGATAAAGGCCTTTTGGTCAAAACGTTGCTGTGTATTGTTATTATTTTTGTATTTTGTAAAACTACAGTACTTGGTTTTTATGTGTTTCGCCACAGCTACATACTTTTACTGCAGTCTTTCCTTATAACGATATTACCTTACCATACAATATCCGCTACAATCCAAGTGTTTGTCTCAGAGCACCAAGATCACACTAAACAAAACTGTAACAAGATCTTCTATTTGTCATTTTCTATAATCCTGTTTTGTCTAATAGCATTAAGATAAGAAGAGATTTATTGAACAGGCTCTTGTATGACTGTTTTATTTTCTCTCTCTAATCCAAATTTTGCCACACAGCGTCAGAATAAAAAGAGATTTATTTGGCTGAAATCGGATGCATGTGTCCTAAACGTGTAGAAGTCTTATGCGTTTAGGGCCTACCAAACCAATGTGCAACTTATACACGTTCTTGGCAAAGATCAAACATATCACAAAGAGTGATTAAAATTGGTTGTAAAGAACAAACGCAAAGAAGAAAAGAGATTTATCACACAAGGTTATGTGTGTGTGTGCTCCATAAATAGTGTTAATTTTTTTAAATGATGGGGAAGAAACTAATAATCAGATGAAGAAAATGATAGAGAAATAATATAGACCTAGAAATCTGACATTTAAAGCAGGAATAGCATTGATAACCCTCCAGATGATCTAGAAACCAAGAACCACGAGTAATATACACCACAGCTGTGTGCTATCAACTTTACTATACAGATCAGAATGCTGGAGAATGATGTGACAAGATATGTCCAAACTTTCCATCTTCCATACAACATGTCTGGGACGATCTTACCGCGTTTTGGCCAAATAATATCTCTAACCAAGTACTGCCTTCATAGTGTTAAAAATAGAATATGAGCACCATCATCCAATAGAGATGTTGGAGGTGGAACGGACATGTGATATACATGGGTACTAACACTGTCCTAAAAACTGCACTGAGATGGTAACTGGAGAGAGGGTGGGGAGTGGGATGGGGTGGGGGGAATTTGGGAATGAAAACATAGAAGGCCTAAAACGTCCTGGAGAAGAAAAGTAGAACAGGAACTGAAAGAAATGAATCACAGTTGGAACACAATACAGAAGATGGTTCTAAAAATAGAGATGAATAGTGTGCATTTGTTGCTGCCCTAAGCACCAAGACCGTCACAGAATAGAGAGAGGAGGCCTAGAAATACTATAAGTCAACAATTGAGAAGAAAAGGCTAAGAACAAAGATGAATGGAGGCTGAAGATATCTGCAGTAATGAACCTCTGATTGACTTCATTGCATCGGGTTTTACCCCATATAGTTCTGTCCCTCTCTGCATGAAATGACACGCCATGTGATGAGATTATTGCACAGAGCATGAACTCCTTAGCTCCATCAACAATCCTAGGGGTCTCTGTAAAAATGAACCTCTAAGGTTTTGAAAGCTGAAGAAGAAGATCTCTTACCTTAGTCTGTGGATGAATGAGACTAACTCCATTCTTATTAACAGCTATCAGCAATTGTTCAGGATAATTAGGCTCTGTTGTTTGCTATATCAAGACAGATGTTAATCAATATGAACACATTGAAAAACATGAAACATCTATCTATCTATATCCTATCTTTGATACACAAGGCTTTCATAAATGATTTCCACTGTTGCCATTCTGCCACCTTTCTACTAGTTTCCCATGTCAGATCACAATCTTTCAACTCTATTTCCACAGTTCTTCTTCATGTTTCCTTTGAATGTCTAGGTCTTCTCATCCCATTCGCTGTCTATCGGATTGGTTACTAAACTGACGTCATTACACTCCGGGCAGACCCATAGGTGCTCAGTCTCCCCAATAGATATCGAAGAGTATGCATACTGATGGTTCCGTGGCTCGCTGATTAAACACACTCCTCACTCAGCCCCTCAGGCTTCCAGTTCTACTTTTACAATGGTTAACTCCAACCTGCTTAAATCGCTGGATCAATTCAACATCTATTTTAGTGTCTTCATCTTGGCTGAAATCGGATGCACATGTCCTAAAACGTGTAGAAGTCTATGCGTTTAGGGCCTACCGAACCAATGTGCAACGTATACACGCTCCTGGCAAAGATCAAACATATCACAAAGAGTGATTAAAATTGGTCGTAGAGAACGAACGCAAAGAAGAAGAAGAAGTGTCTTCATCTAACAGCAGGCAGTCACAAAGAAACTGAAGATCATCCCTGTTACCCACTTTGAACTCCCCAACAATGAACGATCAGTCCATTAGAGATCTGTCCTAGCCAATGTCTCTACTGGCATATGACATACATACCTAATCCAGATCTTTATTAAATAAATAAATAAAAACTAATCAAATTTTTCTATCCATATTTTTCTTGTCATAACTTGAACATTTTATGAGATAATTGAACACAATTATATGATGTTGTATCCGAGCCGAGAGTAAGGATGAAGTCCTCTCCATTTATGCCTAGCCTGGGCAGCCGATATGAGGAATGTGCCTTTTTCATTTTGCAAAAACACCCTCTGTACTCTGTTTCATTATAAGGAAAACACCTGTGTGGTGCCGGGCCCACAAGGGAAGCAAAGAATTTAATTTAATAGCCGTCCATCGCAAGCGATGATGACAACAATCTCAGACGTGTACTGTTGCACCTCTCTGGTGTGTGCGGAGGTGACTGTAGAGTCCAATCCTAGAACAGAATCCCGACCACAGGTGGGGCATACATGATCAAGGTTAGACATGTGCGTGTTGTGTGCTCTGTCTTTTCGCGCTGCTCGTTTTCTCTGTGACTCAACAATACGATGATTCTCAGCTATTCGGGTTCCTCTTTGTTGTTACAGCGCCACATTTGGCGATCTTGCGCAAGGGATTCCCAGCACGTATTGTCTATATCGAAGCATTTCAGAGACACTTTAAGAGTGTCTTTAAAGCGTTTTTCTGTCCACCAGCTAAACGTCTGCCCCTTCAAGCTCGCCATACATCAACTGTTTTGGGATGCGTTTATCAGGCATTCGAGCAACGTGACCGGCCCATCTCAGTTGGGCCTTCTGCAACAGGGTGTTGACGCTGGGATCTTTGCTCTTGTGAGGACTTCGCTGTCTGGAATTTTGTCCTGCCAGTTTATTTTTAGTATTCTGCGTAGACAGCTTGTGTGGAAATGGTTTAATTTTCTTGCGTGTCTGCTATACACTGTCCATGTCTCGCTTGCGTACAGCAGCGTTGTTAGCACTATGGCCTGGTAAACTTTCAGCTTTGTGACTATGCTTATCCCCTTCTGTTCCCACACAGTGACACGTAACCTTCCGAACGCAGCACTGGCTTTGGATATCCTATTGTGGACCTCAGAATCTATGTTTGCCGATCTGGATAGGAGGCTGCCAAGATAAGCAAAGTTGTCCGTTGACTGGAGACGCTGGTGTTTAATGTTGATGACTGGATCGTAATACTGTTCTCTAGGGCTGGAACATGACCTCTGTTTTTTGGTGTTAATGGTGAGGCCAAACCTATCACAGGCCATTGAGAACTTGTCCATGTAAGTCTGCATTTCTTCCTCAGAGTTGGTAGCGAGGGCACAGTCATCAGCAAACAACAGGTTTGAGATAGTTGATTCTTTTACCTTGGTGGAGGATTTTAACCTCCGAAGATTGAATAGGTTACCGTCTGTCCTGTATCTAATCTTTACCCCATGTTCGTTGCCTTCCCAAAAGACATCCGTGAGCATGGCAGCAAACATCATGCTGAAGAGTGTTGGGGCCAGTACACAGCCCTGTTTGACGCCGTTGGTGACATGGAAGGCTTCCGACAGCTCCCTCTCAAGTACACGTGCCATCATGCCCTCGTGAAGCTGTTGAACGATCTTGATGAATTTCCTTGGGCATCCAAATTTTTCCATGATCTTCCATAGACCCTCCCTGTTAACCGTGTCGAAAGCCTTTGTCAGATCGACAAAGACCATATAGAGGTTACGGTGCTGCTCTTGGCATTTCTCCTGTAGTTGGCGAGCAGCAAATATCATGTCTGCTGTTCCACGACCTGCTCTGAAGCCACATTGGGTCTCAGGGAGTAAGTCCTGTTCCAGGTGATCGATTAATCGATTGAGGAGGACTCTGGCCAGTATTTTGCCAGCGATTGACAGGAGGAGATCCCCTGTGGTTATCGCAGGCCTGGCAGGAAGCAAAGAATAGTACCACTGCGACCTACAAGGTATGTTGTAAGAGGCGACTGATGTTGGACCTAGGGATGCTACCTTAGTAAATAAAAAGCATCGCAGAAATCAGATGTGCTAGCCTACTTGTAGGCACACAACTGGCACAATGCACAACCACTCTTAGGCTCAGATCACATATAAATCACACAGAGTGGTTAACAAGTGGTTGATATAGAGCGTTCAAAGAAAAAGAAGAATGATAAGGAAAGGCAAATTTCATACCTTAGGAATCAAGTGGGGATGCCAGAAGATGGAATGGACTACACACAAACCATCAACAGCCCTCCCTCTGGATTTGTGGTCAAGGTGTACTCCTCTCGCTTTCTGCATAAACGTGCTGACCCCCAAGGCAGTGGGGATATTCTATCAGGATTTATTCCCTTAGCATTTAGCCCTTCTCAGCCCCTTCTTCACACCCCCTCTCTACAAGGCAGTGGGTATAACAGTTGCATATGGTACTGTCTACTGTCATACGGTAGCTGATGAAACATCTGATCTGACCGTGAGTTTAACAGTTGCAGATGGTACCGTCTACTGTCATACGGTAGATGATGAAACATCTGATCTGACCGTGAGTTTAAGTTGCAGATGGTACCGTCTACTGTCATACGGTAGCAGATCAAACATCTAATCTTACACACATGTAGATAAAATAAATCAATACAAGACAGATAAAAGATAAATAAATACAATATTGATAAAAGATAAGTAGATAAATATAGTTAAAATATAGCAACAAGTTAAGAAAGAGAGTAGGTCTGTATTACCTTTACATCAAAGAAAGCTGAACCAAAAGTTGGCCATGGGTAGATCACTTTCAAGAAACTAACTTTAGCATCAGCAGAACTTAGTCCAGCATCTCTGTTGTATGCAGTTATAATGGACTGTAAAACAACAGAGAATGATTACATGCTGTCAAAATATGATACATATTCATTTGTGAACAATAAAATATAGATGATTTATTGATTCATCGATGACAGAACCATCATCATTGCACTTCAATGAGTAACCATGTGTGTTACGCTCTCTTTCTTACACAAGAAGATCTAAGTGACAGTGTATAAAATCAATAGCACTGGTGAGGGTTCCCAATCTAATTTTGAAAATGGTGAAAATTTTGTCGGAATTTTAATTTTATGTTAATGAATTTTGCCCGGCCAGTGGCTTTCGAGCTTTCTCAAGGATGTTCTATCGTCCTTCTCTGATAGAACTAGGAACTCGATCTCACCTACATTGAGATCAGAGAACTCTAGAAAAATATCCTTATGGAGCAAAGTAGCTTTGAAACGAGAGGCTAGCACATAATATCTACGTCACAAAGACCCCATTCAATATACTGAAAGTGACTAAACACCTAAAGCAAAATGTATGGGTGTTGGTACAGAATCTAACAAGTTTTCTAGCTTTTTTGTTTACAATCATGTAGCTTAAGTGATTGCGTATGAGCCATCACTTTCAAGATCTGAAAGGCTTATCGAAGCACTGTATCATTATTTTAAAGATCGGACTTATTTAGTTGATTCTTCCATTACTTTCCATTGCTATTCGACTGTTATATTAACTTAAAACTACAAAAAAAGTGAAGTGTAAGCAATAATGAACACATATTCTCATGGTTTATACTAGAAGTAGAAGTGAAACAGAGTGAAACTATTCACTCTAGGATACAATGTGAACACAAAAACTTGAGATTTGTCATGAATGGTCATGATGCTAGTTTGTAAACAGTTAATAAAAATTGTCTAAATGTTGATATATTCATAAATGGCATACCAATATAAACAAAGAAGTTGGACTTGTTTATTCAATCTATTGTTCAACAAAACAACTTAGTTTAGACAAGGCAAGTAAGTTGGATTTCTTCTTCTTCCAATTTCAATGTTTATGTGTAATCTTTTTTTCTTTGCGTTCGTTCTTTACAACCAATTTTAATCACTCTCTGTGATATGTGTAATCTTTTTCTTCTTTATGTTCATTCTTGACAACCAATTTTAATCACTCTCTGTGATATGTGTAATCTTTTTCTTCTTTATGTTCATTCTTGACAACCAATTTTAATCACTCTCTGTGATATGTGTAATCTTTTTCTTCTTTATGTTCATTCTTGACAACCAATTTTAATCACTCTCTGTGATATGTGTAATCTTTTTCTTCTTTATGTTCATTCTTGACGACCAATTTTAATCACTCTCTGTGATATGTGTAATCTTTTTCTTCTTTATGTTCATTCTTGACAACCAATTTTAATCACTCTCTGTGATATGTGTAATCTTTTTCTTCTTTATGTTCATTCTTTACAACCAATTTTAATCACTCTCTGTGATATGTGTAATCTTTTTCTTCTTTATGTTCATTCTTTACAACCAATTTTAATCACTCTCTGTGATATGTGTAATCTTTTTCTTCTTTATGTTCATTCTTTACAACCAATTTTAATCACTCTCTGTGATATGTGTAATCTTTTTCTTCTTTATGTTCATTCTTGACGACCAATTTTAATCACTCTCTGTGATATGTGTAATCTTTTTCTTCTTTATGTTCATTCTTTACAACCAATTTTAATCACTCTCTGTGATATGTGTAATCTTTTTCTTCTTTATGTTCATTCTTTACAACCAATTTTAATCACTCTCTGTGATATGTGTGATCTTTTTCTTCTTTATGTTCATTCTTTACAACCAATTTTAATCACTCTCTGTGATATGTGTGATCTTTTTCTTCTTTATGTTCATTCTTGATGACCAATTTTAATCACTCTCTGTGATATGTGTAATCTTTTTCTTCTTTATGTTCATTCTTTACAACCAATTTTAATCACTCTCTGTGATATGTGTAATCTTTTTCTTCTTTATGTTCATTCTTGACAACCAATTTTAATCACTCTCTGTGATATGTGTAATCTTTTTCTTCTTTATGTTCATTCTTGACAACCAATTTTAATCACTCTCTGTGATATGTGTAATCTTTTTCTTCTTTATGTTCATTCTTTACAACCAATTTTAATCACTCTCTGTGATATGTGTAATCTTTTTCTTCTTTATGTTCATTCTTTACAACCAATTTTAATCACTCTCTGTGATATGTGTGATCTTTTTCTTCTTTATGTTCATTCTTGATGACCAATTTTAATCACTCTCTGTGATATGTGTAATCTTTTTCTTCTTTATGTTCATTCTTTACAACCAATTTTAATCACTCTCTGTGATATGTGTGATCTTTTTCTTCTTTATGTTCATTCTTGACGACCAATTTTAATCACTCTCTGTGATATGTGTGATCTTTGTCAAGAACGTGTATACATTGCACATTGGTTTGGTAGGCCCCTAAACGCACAGACTTCTACACGTTTAGGACACATGCATCCAATTTCAGCCAAACCTCTTTAATCACCTCTTACGATATGCATGGCAGGTAACAGTGGTTCTATTCTTTACACTCCAAATTGGGCCCCGGTAACCACTTGGGTGAGTTTTTAATGAATGCTAATATGTTTCCTGCATAGTTAACACTGCATTATATTTGCTAATACAGTTAATATTTTGTGAAGCTACATTCATATGTCTTCAATTTAATATATAATAAGTCATATTTAGAAACAATATTTTAGTTTTGCTAAACTAAATATATTGGCATCAGTAGCGAGCTCGATCACAACCCAAGCGTACCTTGTTCAAACTCTGCTGTTGGCAGTTTGGAAGCAAATTTGTTCGGCATGGATTTTTGCGAATGGTAAAAATAGACCTCACTATTCAGAAAGCAATGGCAAACTACTGAACGTATAAGTGGTGATTAGAAAATCGACGACTAGTTTACTGTGGTTAATAGCAAAGTTCTGTAAAGGATATGCCAAGATTTTCATTTTCAAATTAAAAGTGCAATTTGTTAAGAACTAAAAAAAATAATTCCATCCAGATGACAAAAAAAACATGTCTGTAGCGAATCAGTTAAGAGATTAAATATGTATGTTACCCTCTTCCAGTCATCTGCTGATTGAGCTCTGACTAAATCACTTGGAATCAGTCTGTTCAACATTTCTCTGTAAGGAAATCAGAAAACAACTTTGTAGTAATAGATTAAAACACAGAGAGCCACACTGAAAAAAGTATAACGAGTACAGAGCAAGATGAAGACCATGCAAAGGATAGAACAACAGCATCAAGAGCAACCTTAAGAAAATGAATAACATCTTACGAAGTGCATTAGAACAAGAACAAGCACACACAAGATCACAACTCAGAGACATGCTGAGGAGGAGATCGGATCTCTTATGAACTGATTGGTTCGATGTACGATGATGATGATCCGATGACTAAACTAAACTAAACTGAGAGACATACTGAGGAGGAGATCGGATCTCTTATGAACTGATTGGTTCGATGTACGATGATGATGATCCGATGACTAAACTAAACTAAACTGAGAGACATACTGAGGAGGAGATCGGAGCACTAATAGACTGATTCGTTCGATGTGCAGTGGTGATGATCCGTCGACTAAACTAAACTGAGAGACATACTAAGAAGGAGATCTGAGCACTTATGGACTAATTGGTTCTATGTGCAGTGATGGTGATCTGATGACTAAACTAAACTGAGAGACATACTAAGGAGGAGATCTGAGCACTTATGGACTAATTGGTTCAATGTGCAGTGATGGTGTTCTGATGACTAAACTAAACTGAGAGACATACTAAGGAGGAGATCTGAGCACTTATGGACTAATTGGTTCAATGTGCAGTGATGATGATCTGACAACTAAACTAAACTTACAAACACGTAAACTTATTCATCTTACGGTATTCTATGCAGATAGTTCTTGTCTTCTCCATACATGACCCTGTAGATAAGTGCTCCCAGCTGTACAGCATCTTCTCTAGTACACTTGTGGTAACCTCTAAGAAACTTGGGCAGTTCCTAACATAGATATCAAAACACAATGTAGATGTCAGATCAACATGTCACTAACAATAACAACATCTAGTATGGCTACAATATCAGAGTGAGCTGCCATGACCAAAATGACATTCTTAATGCATTGAGAGAGTCTTTATGAACAGAGGAGTTTCAGATTTGTGAATCCCACTCGCTGACCAGATTGAGAGAGATGGAAAAGAATGACATAACAAATATGCTAGGAGATTAATTAATCAACATTGAACTGGCATGTTGGACTGCTGGACGCTGCTAGATTTGTTGAGGCAGAAATAGGAGCACCTATGGAAATGTCCAGAGTGCTATGATGATAGTCTTCATATAACTGATAACAACACAATTTAGATGACATGATAAGCTAACAAGTCTCACATACTTCAACACAAATTAGATGACAAATTTACCTCTGAAGTCGGAACAGACACGCATGTTAATTAGGGGGACACTGTTAAAATGAAAGCAGGCTTCACGCAAAAATCAGTCAGAAGTGTCACAGAAGGCGCCATAAATATGCCTGAATTCATAGCAGACAAACACAAGAAAAAGATGACACTATCAAGGGGTTACAGTTAGTAAAGTTGACATAGGTTACAGTTAGTAAAGTTGACATAGGTTACAGTTAGTAAAGTTGACATAGGTTACAGTTAGTAAAGTTGACATAGGTTACAGTTAGTAAAGTTGACATAGGTTGCAGTTAGCAAAGTTGATAACATGCTGCGATAGTGACCTGGTGCCATAGACATTCTGTTGTTCAGGATCGTGGGATATGTAATTCAACTGAGTACCATGTACACACCAAATATTTTGGGTTCAAGTTGACCTCAGACTTTCCACAGGTCACTAGCAAGGCATGTTATGGACTTCCTATCTGTGACCCGCCACTTTCCTGACTATGGTGAGGTTGTTTCAGATTGGGAACATTCTCAACCGCTTTTGGACATTATCGTTTTGTCGCCACCAGGTCATTTTAAGTGTCCTCTCTGTATTTTATGAAGCTGAAACTGAACACAGATAATCAGGGACGACAGTTTCATTAGACGCAAGAACGCACCTTTTGATTTTGCCCTCTGCCAATATTACCCACCCTAGTTCTCTAAGAGAGAGAGGTTTCGTTAGGAGCAAGAATGCAACGTTGGATGTTACGCTCTGCAATTTTACCCACCCTAGTTCTCCCAGAGAGGGCAGTTTCATTAGGCGCAAGAATGCAACTTTGGATTTTACTCTTGGACAATATTACTCACTCCAACTCCCTGTGTCCCACCTCTAGTACACAGTTTACTACAGTCTTTCCTTGTGTTGACACAGGGCAGACAGATTACACCAGCCTTTTACAGTCTTGCAGAGAGTGGGCAATAATACTGCAACCATTGAGTTTGACTCTGAATGTTAGTTTACGCTTACAGATGATTCGTTCTACCGTTTCCGTACTCCATTCCTCCATCATTTTGTACTGCATTTGTATCTGTTATTTGTCTCTAGACTTCTGCCAGAAAAATCATGTGTAGACATCCACTCTGGGATTCTACTCGTCTGTATTGCAATCAGATCACATATCATTTGTAACTGTGATCACACTACTACTTTACAGTACAGTATCTCTTCCTTGATCCCCACCCACTTTGTCAGACTACACTGCCACAGTCTTTTTCCAGGGCCACCACATGGAGTTGTGGTACAGTCTAGGTCAGTGCCAGCTCACTGGCCATGGCACATCAATGTCACTTTAAGTATATTGTGCACGCGGCCAAAACTCTGTGTCAGTGCTCCGTTGGACAATTCTCACCTGCTGATGTTTACCACGTGTCACTGCTCACCTGGAGATAATGTTTACCTGTCGTCAATTCTCACCTGGAGATAATAATTAACTGTTCAATTCTCACCTGGTGGAAATGGAAAATGACATCTGCCTGAAAATCTTTACCAGGTACTGTATTAATCCACAGTTTCCTCATGAAAAACACCTGGTATGTGAAGGTTGGTGTCATACCTGCAGGTATAAATTGATGTTCAAACTGAAATCTGTCATACATGGTGATCAACAGGGAGGTATACAGCTTACTTTAACCTTAGAACCCGGGCTCCCGATATTTCGGGATTGAAGGAAAGCGATGCATACCCCGAGCTCCTGATATATCGGTCTCAGAATATATTTTCATTATTTTTCGAGTTTTGAAAATAAATTGTGTAAAATGTGTCGTCAAACACAAGCCACGTGTTCTACATGGTTTTCTAGATGTAGGACGCTATTGTTTGATTTTTTTGTTGTACAGATACGGTAATTACTTAAGTATTTTCATGTTGAAAAGATGTTCTAAATTTGTCGGAAATGGTCATTCTAAAAGTATAATAGCTGCTGCTGAACTTATTAGGAATGAATGTGAAGATGAATTAGGCTTAGAATGTGATTATTTTGATGAGGATATAGAAAGTGAGATAGATGATCATTTAGAAAATGAAAAGTTTTATTTGATTTATATTAAAGCTACATGTGTTCAATCTGGAGAGAAATATACATTTATGGAAGTATTTGCTGGCTGTACCAAATATTAAATCAAATGAATTGTAAAGTTAGTATTCTACAAATAGATAATAAGCAGGAATAACAGAGATGTTGGGGTAAGTCAATAACAAATTATAGAGCATTTAAGTGTGCTAAATTATTGTGTTTTAATACAACTCTGATATGGGCTGTTTTTACCCATCATTTCCATTATTCCTGCTTATTATATATTTGAAGAAAATACCAAACTGTTTAAAATTTACTTGATATATAACGTGGGTCATGCCGCCGACTTGTGTGTATTTGTAACTTAACTCTTTCCATGCTTTAAGCCGCACACTGCACATCGGCGGAAGTTCATTGCATGCGATTAGCTGCACATTGCACCATAGAGTTGCTTCCCTTATCAGAAGTCTTTCTAGTTTTACTTCTACTGTTTTACTTCTACTACTTTTCAACCTTGTTATTCTATTGGGTTGTCTAGTTTTCTTCAATTTAGTATATAATAATGTATATATTCTTATTTATTGATGAGTAGTTGGGATCGGTTTTTGTTGTTGTTTTTTACCTCCCTTGAATTAACTGCTTAAAAATTGAGGCAATATTTTCGCGTAGAAAGAGGTAAGTGGGCTCAATCACAACCTAAGCGTATCTGGATCAAACTCTGGGCAAGTTTGGAAGCAAATTAGTTCTGTTGGATTTTTACAAACTGTAGAAATAGACCTCAAGGTTCAGAAATCAATGGCAGATTACTGAACGTATAAGTGGGGCCTTAGAAATCAATGGCAGATTACTGAACGTATAAGTGGGGCCTAGGGAAAACAATGGCAGATTACTGAACGTATAAGTGGGGCCTAGGAAATCAATGGCAGATTACTGAACGTATAAGTGGGGCCTAGGAAATCAATGACTTGTTTACTGTGGTTGATGGAGAAGTCCTGCAAAGGATATGCCACAATTTTCATTTTCAGTTAACACTAGTTCTGCCTACCTTCTTTAACCGGTCTTGCTTTGAGGATCCAGTCTGTTAGATGTCGCACAAAATCAAAGAAGAAGTCTCCCTCTGGAACACTGATGACTGAGAAAGTAAAAATACAGAATTTATCAGACATATTTGGCATGATTCAGTTCTGACGGCCTCTCTATGACCAATCAGGTCTTCTGCTGCATTCTCACTAAATTGGGATTTCGGATTCTCTAATAAAGTCTATAGTCTGCCTCAGATTGTCAGCCACACCATACAGTTTGTCTTGAGCGCTGGTGTAAGTGGGCTACCTCTTTCTCCTCAGGTCTGCATACTTGGGGCAGTTCTGTAGGATATGCTCTGTTGTCATAATCGCCAAGCCACAGGTATAGGTCATTGGTGCCTATCTCGAATTTAGTGTACAGGTGGTGTCTCATTCTGTTGTGACCTGTCTGGAGATGAAGTATGGCAGTCTGGTCCCTTCTGGACAGTTGGTAATATCCATCATCCCTGTTGTGTTTTGGATGTTCTTTTTCCCACTTTGCTTTGTAGTGCCCTTTGGTAATGGTTTTTGCTTCTTCATAGCTGACCAGATTGTCATCTTGGAGCATTCCTGCTCCCTCTTGAGCTATGTTATAGTATAGCTCCAGTTGTGGATCTTCATTTTAAAGATTAAAAAGATAAAATTCCTGCAAATGATTTTTCACCTAATTTACATCGGGACCTTTGTCTGTGCTATGGAGTTTGTGCACTCCACTGAGATCTTCCTGTGTAAGAAAGAGATCGGAGCACACATGGTTACTCACCAAAGTGCAATGATGCTGGTCCAATCAATCAAACAGTTCCCAATTTTGTTGGTGGTTCTTTAAAGTGGGGTTTCTCTGTTTGTAAAATCTTAGTTACCCATCTGTACAAATGTGTGTCTTGTTGGATAATATGCATACACTTTAGGCCAACATTGGTATATCTTTGTCCTACATATCATAAGAGCATAATAAGTCACTTCTTACAAACTAATAAAAGAATGGTGGTCGAGGCTGTTAATGATGTCTTCCAGTGGCTCTCTTGGACTGTTCACTTTCGCAGTTGTTTTTTCTGACTCTCAGTAAAAGTTTTAGAAGATCCAGAATGGCAGGTTACGATATGAGTGGATATCATCTATAGAGGTTTTGAACCTCCAGAGGCTTACATAGATCTACTGTCCTGAGCATGTGAGTGTTTGCAACAAAGAGAGAGCAAACAGGCATGTATTGACAGCATCAATTGCCATAGAGTTATGAATTGATAAGGGGATGTTCTTCTGTCTCTTGGCAACCTACTGTTGGATGAGGACACTAAAATTAATGTTGAATCTATCCAGCGATTTAAGGAGTTTGGAATTATATGTTAAATATGTAGAGCTGGATAGTTGAGGGGCAAAGAGAGGAATATGTTTAACCAGAGAGCAACAAGAACCATCAGTATATATACCCTTCGACATCTGTTTGGGGAGACTGAGAACCTACGTTTCTACCCGGAGTACTATGATGTTGATTCAGTAACAAATCTTCAGTGAAGAGAGATAAGATAACTCAAGTTTGTGTGTTTACCTTTGTCAGCAATCTTGACAAACAAGCTGAATCCTTCCGCAGACGTAAGATCCAGTTTCTTGGCTATGCTCTGACAGAAGTCTTTGGCTCTTGTACTGGAATCCACCTCAAAACCCTGATCAAAAGTTAGAAGAATAAGACATTAGAGTTATCATCTCCACACGATAAACAATAATTATTATTATTGGTTATTGGTGAGGAGCATCTGGTCAAATGGACTAGAGCATGGGTTCCCATTTGGAAGAACCAGGTTCGCTCCCGATAAGTCCAAGGAGTTTGGAGCATAAATAAAAGTATAACTTAAACAGTTTCTGGTGGCTGCAATAGCCATGCAATCATTAAATTCCTCAGGTTCATGTCACACCCCCCTGTCCTACACTGCCCTAAAAGAAACAACAACATAGGCAGTAAAGACAGTTTTTTTTATTATTGGGTATTGGTTACTGACGTCACAACACTCTGGGCAGATCCATAGGGCTCAGTCTCCCCAATATCATTTTTAACAACAGTCATTCATTCGCTATCTTGTCCCATGTTGAACTTTACACCCTTGATAGTTCTCTTGGAAAACTTTAATTTGGGAATGAATTTGTTTCCAAACAGCCTGCCGTTGAGTTTGAACAAGGTACACTTAGGTTGTGATTGAGCTGACTACTGCCTAAGCTACAGATGCCCACATCGGTGGGGTTGGCAATAGCAAAGTTTATAACAATCTGTATTTGTAGCCACATGCTGCAGAAATTCCAATGTCAACATCAAAATAGTTGGACTACAGGAAACCCTGATCCTTTACTTGGGGATCGAATTTACAAGTACCTCTGAAAATCAGAGTAAGGCTCATTTGAATGGTAAGGACACTGGCGGTAAGGAAAGAAACATTCACGCAAAAAAAAACAGTTAAAGGAGCTCTATTAGGCGCCATGGCTAGTAATGAATTCATAGAAAGCCACACAAAAAAGAACTCCATAGCTCCAGCAACAGTCTTAGAGATCTTTTTAAAACAATGCACTCATAAGCCAAACGACAAGGTTCGGATTCAAACCACAATCTTCCAAACACAAGGCAAACAACTTGGTCATAGAGATACTAGATGCATAATTAAACACAAAATCCAATCTCCCACCTCATCTGTGTCATCAGGGAAGTAGACTCGATGCAAGATCTGTGTTGTTTTGTGTTGGATGGCCTCAACTTCCACCTGATGTGGTGCATACTTGCGGACACCGTTCCTGGAAATATTCACCAAATAATCAAACATTGTCCATGTCGAACATATAATCTTATAGCATGCAATCCTATAGCATATAATCCTATAACATGTAATACTATAACATATACTCCTATAACAAGTAATCCTACAGCATGTAATTCTATAACAAGTAATCCTATTACGTATGATCCTATAACAAGTAATCCTATAACATAATCCTATAACAAGTAATCCTATAACATATAATCCTATAACAAATAATCCTATAACAAATAATCCTATAACATGTAATCCTATAGCATATAATCCTATAACATGTAATCCTACAGCATGTATCAAAAACATTTGCCTAGGTTCATTTATCAACGACACATAATCATCCTACCATACCCAGAATATGAATCAGTCCAAACCTACATTTTATGTTTGCCAAGCTCAACTATTTCATGCGTGTGCGTTACTTATTACACACTTTCTCCTGTCTCATACTCTAGGACACTGCAAGATAATATCTGGATCAAAGCAACAATCTACAAACACATACATATAGCACTAGAATGCATTGGGTCAGAAAGTAATAACACTTGAAAGAAATTTGACAGAAAGTAGCCACTCTTGAAAGAAATGAGCCAGAAAGTAGCCACAAAGTTAATAGCCACATTTAGAAGAAATGAGTCAGAAAGTAGCCACAAAGGTAGTAGCCCCACTTGAAAGAAATGAGCCAGAAAGTAGCCACAAATGTAGTAGCCCCACTTGAAAGAAATGAGCCAGAAAGTAGCCACAAAGTTAATAGCCACATTTGGAAGAAATGTTCCAGAAAGTAGGCCCCAAAGATAGTAGCCACACTTGAAAGAAATGAGCTAGAAAGTAGTCACACTTGAAATAATTGAACAATAAAGTAGCCACATTTAAAAGAAATGTGTCAGAATGTAGCCACTCTTGAAAGAAATGTGCAAGAAAGTAGCCACTCTTGAAAGCATTGGGTAGACATTAACCCAACTTGAAAAGAGCTATACTAAGCTTGTGAATGTCAAACGTACCTGAAGAATAGACCATATAAGAAATGAAGAAATAAGAACAGTTGGAACAACATCTGTTGTTAGATTCATTGAAAAACAGACTCAAATGGTTTGGCCACTTGGTGAGAATGAACCCAAATACACCAGTTGCAAGAGCGTACAATCTGAAAATAGAATCATCAAGAGGAAGGGGCAGACCAAAAAAAGATGGATTGCTGGAGTTACAGACATCTTTAAACTCCACAATACCACATCATATCAAGCGACCAAGCGTGCACTATTTCGAAACCAATCATCAGTTAACCACGGACTGCAGAGCCGATATATCGGTTCAGAGTAATGTTCATGATGTCGCAGAACCGATATATCGGCTTTTGGATGTCTGTTCACGGAAACAAATGTATCTTCAGAACCTCTTTACTGAAGTTAAAAAATCTTCAAAAACGGAAAGTACATATATGTAGGTACATTACTATCTCCATTTAACAAAGATTTGAAAGAAGGAAAGCAGTGTATTATTGTGTTCAAGTCGAGACTTTTTTTTTAAACGTTAATGTTCCCGACGATGTTTACAGTGTAATCTTGAGTACTGTTAGATCAAATTATAACTTGTGATAGTAATGAAGAATATTTAATTGATGGTAATAATGACATTTGATTGTTTATGAAAAGCAGTATCGATAGTTGTAAGTCTAATGTAATAATTGCATCTAAAGAATGGGCGTTCCACATTCCATTTATTGACGTGTCCGCACTAAAAAGTGAATATTATAAAAACTACTGCATCTAGTTAGATGAAACTTATAGAATATGTTCCCACATGGTTTATCTTCATTTAAATACTACTTTTGGAAACATCTATAAATATTAAGATGTAATACAAACCGGAGATGTCCTCCCTAGAAAGGAATGCTGACCCTACAAAACAACACTATATTCAAAACTACATGGCACCAGAGATAAGCTCCAGACAACAGTCGACTTCATCATGCAAGACTGTTCCCTGTATGACCTCCCTAGAAAGTAATGCTGACACTACAAAACAACACTACATTCAAAACTATGTAGCACCAGAGATGAGCTCCAGACAACTTCATCAGAAGAACGTGTCTAACGGTATAATCATCAAAATAATGATCGCAAAGAAGAAGAAGAGAAGTTAAACCATGGTCGCCAAACAGCATCGAAGGATAAAAGAAAAGAAACATACCTGAGACATTTCTGTAAACGGATCAGACAATCTGGAATAAAATCAGTATCAGTTCTTGTTCGTAAGAAAGATGTCAACTCAGCAAGCAGGCTTGAACTTGGTGGAAAGCATCCAGTCACTAACCACATAAGTTCCCATCCTTTTTCTTCACTCACACTATAGAATAGAAGCAAGAACATTCATATTTTCAAAGCTTGTATGAAAACTATCACCTACCAATATATCCATCTGTAAAATTTAATTCAAACTAGTTAAACACTTTACAATGGCACTGACTACCATATACATTAACTCTTTTCAAAGGTATTTATTTCCTCAATTTTACAAAGTTAATTCAAGAAAGGCAAAAAAAAGCTTTTTTTAAAATCATAACTACTCATTAATAAATAAACATATATATATATATATATCTGATTATATACTAATTTGACAAAAACTGGACAACCTATTAGAATAACAAGGTTAAAAAGCAGTAGATGTAAAATAGTAGAAGTAACACTAGAAGGACTTGTATAAGGGGAAACAACTTGAATGGCGCGGTGTACGGCAAATGGCGTTAAATGGAATACATTGTGGTGCAGTGTGCGACGAATAGCGTAGAAAGAGTTAAGAAGACTAACAAACAATATAACAAGGGTGAACTTATTCTGAAACTCACAAGGAAGAGAGATAGAGAAAGATCCCCACCCACCCTAAAATAAAAAGAAATTAGGTGTAGTCTGTTAGGCAAAAGAGGTAGGGGGCGACCTAGAGAGACATGGAGATGAACTGGAGAAAGAGAAAAAGAAGAGGCAAGAAGGACATCAAATGAACTAAACTGCCTTGTTCAAGACAGATCTGGATGTAGGAAATGTGTTGATCCCTTATGCTTCAAGGGGAGTTAAGAGAAGAAGAATGGTCACTAGACTGTGTGTTATCAACTTCGCAATCTGTGACCCTTGTTGGTTAATAATGATATTGAAAGAGACGATAGCGAACCCAGTAAACGTTGGTTGAAATAGGACACATCGCTGAGGGACAAGCACTAGAGCTCCAAATGGTACTGAAGATTGTGACGTATAAAAACGTTCTTGGCAAAGGCTGTTTATATATCACAATAAGAATGATCAAAATGGCCAAAAAGAACAATCGCGAGAGAGAGAGAAAGAGATGATGCTGAAAAAAATGATACTGAAGATAAAAATGATGTTGAAAATGATGATACTGAAGATGAAAATGATGATGTTGAAAAAGATGATACTGTAGATGATGTTGCTGACATAATGATGAAGCACAGCTTGTACCTGCTTTTGTTGTCAGTCAATTGTTTCATGATCTGACAATAGATTTCATCTCTCAACATCTCCTGAAACACAAAAATATGAAATATGTTACTGTAGACAAAACCTAAGCTTTAAATCAGGTCTGCACATAAAGCAACAATATTCAAAGAATAAGAATCAGACAATCAAGGTTCTTCGGGCATATAATGCGAAGAGAAGGTTTAGAACATTTGGTAACAACAGGTAAAATTCAAGGAAGGAGAGATCGTGGAAGACAGAGGTAGAAGATGTTGGATGGTCTGGCATTGTGGTTTGAAAAAACTGATTAACTGCACCAAGGAGAAAGAGTTGTGGATGTGGAGAGACATGATCGCCTACACCAGCAGGCATGGCAATGGATTGATTGAAGCTATAAACATATGTATTTCTAAAGTCAAACCATTCTTTGTCTGCTGCCCATTCATCGACACCATCTTCATTATCTTCAAATGAAAGTAGTGTTCAATCTGAGGAAGATGTCTTCAAAATGTAGTCCCAGATTCAATACTGAGTGATAGTTATAATATTAAATCTTCTTCTTCTCTTCCCCCATTTACTTTTCCACAGAAGTGTTGGTGGAGGAGAGAGAGAGAGAGGGGGAGGGTGGGGAGAAAGTGATTTTGTGTGTGCTTATTTTAAGGCACTTTGTAAGCCTGATTTTCATTGTCATAAGGCTGTTCTTGATGCCGTCGCTCCATTTTTGCGTGGTCTTCCTCTTGCTTTGTACTCGTTATACTTTTTTCTGTGTGGCTCTCTGTGTTAGGCGATACCAGGGCATTCTTGTCAGGTTTCCAAACCATTTAATCTGTTGTTCTTTTATGAATTGTATGACTGGTTTCAGATCCAGTCTTCTGATTTCTTCATTTCTAATTTTGTCTCTTATTGTCACACCTGCAGCTCTTCTAAGACACCTCATCTCTGTCGTTATGATTTTCCGCTCATTAGCTGCTGTTATTGGCCATGTTTGACACTGGTAACATAGTGTTGGCAAAGAAAATCGTTCTTATAAGATTTGCTTTAGTTGTTAGTGGTATCTCTTTGTGTGACAACAGTGGTGTTAACTGCCCCAGTACCTGGTTAGATTTTGTGTGTCGATTGCTGATTTCCCTATTGATATTAAGTGAGTTACAATATTAAGTGACAGTTACAATATTAAGTGACAGTTACAATATTAAGTGACAGTTACAATATTAAGTGACAGTTACAATATTAAGTGACAGTTACAATATTAACTCTTTCCACGAGGAGTTATTTTCTCAATTTTTAAGCAGTTAATTCAAGGGAGGTAAAAAATAAATTTTAAAAATATAAAAACATCCGAACTACTCGTCAATAAATAAACATATATATATATATATTACTATATACTAAATTGAAGAAAACTGGACAACCCAATGGAATAACAAGGTTGAAAAGTAGTATAAGTAAAACAGTAGAAGTAAAACTAGAAAGATTTCTTATAAGGGAAGCAACTCTATGGCGCAGTGTGCAGCTAATAACGGGCAACGGACTTCCGTCGTGGCGCAGTGTGCGGCTTAAAGTGTGGAAAGAGTTAAGTGACAGTTATAATATTAAGTGACAGTTACAATATTAAGTGACAGTTACAATATTATGTGACAGTTGTAATGTTACAATATTGCAAGTCTGCTCCCATTTGTCTGTGTGTGTGTGTGTGTTTTCTTCTATGCATGTATTTCCAAATATAGAAAGCAAGTTGAATGCATTTGAAAATAAATGTCTGCGAAAAATAATGAACATAAAATGGGACGAATTCAGGAGAAGTGATGAAATCAGAGAAATATCCGGTCAACCACTAGTGACAACTGTTATAAGAAAGAGAAGATGGAGATATGTTGGACACACCATGAAAAGAAATGATCAAAGAAAATTAAAGAAGGTATTGAAGTGGGATGCAAGGGGTTCAAGAAAGAGAGGACAACCTAGGAAGACCTTGAAACGAACTTTGCTGACAGAGATATGAAATATCGGTCTCAGTTTCATGGAAGAGATTGAGCGAAGTGCGAAGAAAAGAGCGGTATGGAGAAATTGCTTGCAGGCCCTATGTAACGTATAATGGTAAGAGAGGAATTATTATGTATTTCCAGTGTGTGTGTTTTATTTGTGTTCAGAGGTGGTGGTGAGGTCTCAGACAATAAAATACACGGGGTAGTAGTTTGATCAACGTCTTGCTTTTACAGAACAAATAGACCATATGGGAATGAAGGCTAGGAGGGGCATGGTCGCAATGAGAGTAATGGCTGCAGCAAATTGTGAAATAAAAATAACAAAGGCAAAGTTTACCTGGCTTATCGGTGGTGTAAAAATCAGATCTGTTAAATCAATGGACATGCGGCTCTTATGACTTGGATGATCTCCCATGTACTTCATTATATGTACCAAATGTTAAAGAAATTCACTGATTTTAATTAACTCTTTCCGAACGCTGTTATTTCCTCAGTTGCACATGGTAAATTCAAGGAGGCAAAAGGTATTTTTATTTAAAAAATTGTAACTACTCATTAATAAATAAACATATATATATCTGATTATATACTAATTTGAAGAAAACTGGACAACCTATTAGAATAACAAGGTTAAAAGTAGTAGAAGTAAAATAGTGGAAGTAAAACTAGAAAGACATGTATAAATGAAGCAACTCGAATGGCGCAGTGTACGGCAATGGCGTTCAACAGCAATACACTGTGGCGCATTGTATGGCAATTGGCGTGGAAAGAGTTAAAAGTAGTACACATCAAATGTCACATATTTTGGACAGCAAAAAATATGGACAAGTAAAAATACAGTAAATACAAATTTTACAAAAAAATATTATTAAATGTTTAGCAATCAATCAACAAAAAGAGACAAAATGAGAAATAAAGAAATCAGAAGAAGACTGCATGTGAAAATCAGTCATACAATTCATAAAAGAACAACAGATTAAATGGTTTGGACACCTCACAAGAATGCCCTGGCATTGTCTACCACAGAGAGCCACACAGAAAAAAGTTTAACGAGTGTAAAGCAAGACGAAGACCGCGCAAAAGATGGAGCGACGACATCAAGAACAGCTTAAAGAAAAGGAATAACAGCTTACCAAGTGCATTAGAACAAGCACACACAATAGATCACTACATTCCCCCAACACCTCTTTAAAGAGGTAAATGGTGGATGGGAAGAAGAAGAATCAATGAACTATAAATGAATTCTAGTTTTTTACTGTATGTCTTCTTCTTCTTCGAATGCTCCATATCGACCACTTGTTAACAACTCTCTGTGATTTGTGTGTGATCTGAGCCTAAGAGTGATTGTACATTGTGCCAGTTATGCACCTACAAGCGTCCCGGAAACACATGGGTGGTTACTGTTTGTAATATTATGTGTATGTTTCAGTGTGTGATTGTGTGTGTGTGTGTGTGTGTGTGCTTTGCATGTGTGTATTTTTTCCCACTGTATGTTCTCTAAGTGTGCACTTTCAATAAGTGTTTTATTTGTTAGTTGTACTCAGTGTAATGATGATAGACCTATCAATCAATAAGACCCCAGTAAACTCCACCACTGGAGCAGCAGATTGACATATGCATGGTAATATATTGTCAGATAATGATAAGTAGTTGTCTAACATTTGAAAGTTATGATTTTCTGTAAAGATCTTTGTACAACCAAGCAGTCACCCGTGTGTTGTCGGGGCCCGCAAGGTAAGCAAATAATAGTACCACTGTGACCCACGAGGCATGTCGTAAGAGGCAACTTAGGTAGAAGCCTAGAGAAGCTATCCTAGTAAATAAAAAGCGTTGCAGAAATAAGATGAGCTGACCTACTTTTAGGCACATACTGGTACAATTGTCAATCGCTCTTAGGCTCAGATCACATACAGATCACAAAGAGTGGTTTAACAAGTGGTCGATATAGAGTGTTTGAAGAAGAAGTACATCCAGAAGAAGTTCAAGCTAGTTTGGTTGTTTGGTAAGAAATTAGTGCAACCAGGTATAATAACCAAATAAGTAATCAAGAATAAACAAATAGATCTAAAACATCACAGAGATGTTGTTTTACAGAAGAATGATGAGAATTCCATGGACTTTTAATATGACAAATGTGTATGTGCTGAATAAGGTCAAGACACAGAGAAAGCTTATCATCAATATAAGAAAGAGGCAGCCCATCATTTTTCGGGCATGTAATGAGAAAGGGAGGATTGGAACACATTGTAACAATCAGTAAAAGTGAGGGGATATGAGACAGAGGAAGACAGAGAGAGAAAATTTTGGATAGCCTGACTTCATGGCACAGAACAGCGTCAGCATCTGAGATGATAGCAAACATCAGAGACAGAGATTGTGGAGATCCATGATTGCTTATGTCAGCCAGCACAGCACATGATGATAATGATAATGTTCACAGTGAAGTGAATGTATTAGCTAATACCAAAATTATTAAAGGATATTCAGAAAACATGTGCAGGCTTCAGCACTTAGTTGCTCATTACCAATCAGCTTCTTTAGAAGAGGTTGTTTCAAAGGCTCCTTGGAGTACTTCCAGAGTTCATCATTTTGTTTTCTTGAGTTCCCCAAGTGCACGTTTAGTGGAAGCCCTGAACAAAATAGTCCAATATAAATTTAAAGAGTAGATTATTTTACAAATCAATTCAATTGTTAATCCTTAGTAGACAATAAGCCATGCTATGTGGTGTTGGTGGAGGACAGGAAAATTATCTCCAATGGTACAAGGGTAGTCTGAGAGTTATTGTCCTCACACCTACCTTTGTTTTCCTTATTCATTACACATATCATTGCTTTTTTCCCCCCCATATTTCATTATTTTTATCATGGCCTGTTTAACCACAATATTTCAGTCTAATATGGACTCCAGTCTAATATGGACTTCAGTCTAGTATGGACTTCAGCAGAGTGTCATCTCTACTTTCTCATTATCATGTGCCATGTTGTAGACAATCACAGATCTCCACAACTGTCTGTCCTCAATACTGACTATATTTGAATGTTGATACTCTTCCCTGACATGAAATTAGTCTGTCCAGAATTTCCTCTCTCTCTCTCTTGTCCTCTGTCACATCTCTCACTGGTTTATCGGTTGCCACTACATGTTCTGACCGAATTGATTAGAGCGCAGCTCCCATGCAGAAGACCCGGTTCAATCCACGATAAGGCCAAGGAGAATTTTTCTGTCGAGGGCGTAAAGAAAACATCCTAACCTAAACAGTTTTACAACGACTGCACTAGCCATGCAGCTATTAAATTTCACAGGCTCATGTCCCTCCTGTCCTACATCGCCAAAAAAAGCAGTATTACAGGCAGTAATGACAAAAACTACATGTTCTTCTTCTTCTTCTTTGCGTTCGTTCTTACGACCAATTTTAATCACTCTTTGTGATATGTTTTATCTTTGCCAAGAACGTGTATACGTTGCACATTGGTTTGGTAGGCCCCTAAACGCATAGACTTTTACACATATAGGACATGTGCATCCGATTTCAGCCAAACCTCCTTAGTCGCCTCTTACGACATGCGTGGCAGGTTACAGTGGTTCTATTCTTTACACCCCAAATTTGGGCACCGGTAACCACTCGGGTGGCTACATGTTCTAAATCTCCCCTTTCTCGTTAAAATAACATTTCCTGTAGCCTTTTCAGACCTTAGGGTATAAAGTGCCTGTCATTTCATATTTCTAGGCCTTAGTGTTCAGCAGGTAAGAGGTCAATTCCTTTCCTGACATGTGGAACGTTGAGTGTGGGATTGAACCCGCAACCCTTTTGAGTCCAAGTAGACAGGTGAGCGCTTAAGCATTACGCTAATACGTCCAACCCCTTTCTCATTACATGTAAAACAAATTTGAATTTTTTTCTCAAATGTCTTAAATAATTTAATATCTATTGCATTTCATAATGTAAAGTTCCAGTGGTACAATAAATACTACATGAGCGTATGAGTGGGGTGAGAGCTGGGATAAGTGCTCTTGTTTCATAGGAGCATGGTCCCTGACTCAAATTTCATAACATGGCCAAAATATGTGTATATGTATGTATGTATGTGTATATATATATATATATATATATATATATATATATATATATATATATATATATATATATATAATGAACTAATAAGTAAACCTACCTGAAGTGATCATATGAATACTGTTCCAATGTATGAAGCTCCGCTGCTCCTCTAGAGGCATGCTCATCTAAAGGAAATTGATCAGCTATTGATCCAGACTGTACAAAAAGGTTCTAAAAGAGAAGACAAACATGACTAACTTAGATGTGTCAAAGAGTTTTTTTAAAACTATCACTCATCTTCATCTTAAAGAGTTTTACAGCTGAATGATTGACTTCATTGTACCAGGTTTTACCCTATCTGGCTCGGTCCCATTCTACAGAAATGGCAAGCCACCTAATAACAGTATTGCACAAAGCATCAACTCTGTAGCTAAGGCAACAATCCTAGGGGGTCTCTGGAAAAAAATGCACTCGTAAACAGAACGGTGCTGTCCGGATTCGAACTCACGACCTTTGACCCACATAGCAAGGTTTTAACCAATTAGCCACAGAGACTCTCCCATCATTATCAAATAGCTAGTCCTGAGCACAACTTTGCCCCCGTAACAGTCCTTTGGAATGTCTCTCTCATAGGCCAGATGTCCCACCTCTGCAGCCGTTATGCTCAAACCATCGGTTACATACTGAATCCATCTTTTCCTTGGTCTTCCTATTCTCTTTGCTGGAATGCCTATCCCAAGAGGAAACTATCACTAGAGGAAACTATCCCTAGAGGAAACTATCACTAGAGGAAACTATCAATAGAGGAAACTATCACTAGAGGAAACTATCACTAGAGGAAACTATCACTAGAGGAAACTATACCTAGAGGAAACTATACCTAGAGGAAACTATACCTAGAGAAAAGAATATGATTAAGGACAGACGGCACCCCTAAACAGAAATATTGATCATTGAGGTTGCGTTTATGATTCTAAATGATCAACTTGATGTAAAACTCGGAAAAAATTTAAAAATCCAAGCATGTATATTCTATGAAAAAAATTTAATATAGAGGGGATTTTAATGGAAAAATGCCCAAAAAGTGACCTTGCAAAATACAGGATTATTTATGTTCTATTCAGATTAGCACTATAGAACTTTCAGATGTTATTGTAAATCGGCATATCTTGAACTGGTAGCAAAATATTTATAAAGTATAATAAAATGAGTTTTTCTGAATTTTTTAATGCAAATCCAGATTTTTGACTAAAAAATATGGGGTAGGAGATATTCTTTTGCACGAGACACAAAAACTGTTCAATGAATTCTTATTAAAGTGGTAAGGGATGATCAAATATGCATAAGAAAGAAGTATGCAAATTTATACAGCAATCCTTTGAGTAGTTTTTGATAAAACGTGTATTTAGTGACATACATTTATGGAAAATAACAATTTTGAGAAAAAGCCAAAAACTAACATATTTTCAATTATTGACCAAATTAATTTACTTTAAGATCCGCCATGAGCATACAAACTTGCCTCAGCCCATGCTTTAGATGCTAATGCTAATTGTTTTACATCTTTCTATATTTTTGTGCCTAAATTCTGTTTTAGTAAGGAAGATATGTGGTTTTTATAGATGACAGCAAAATACTGAAAATAATGTTTTCCAAAGGAAAAGTTAAACTAAAACAAAAGTTTCATATCGGCACAATTTCATATTATTAACTACAATATTGGCATCATTGACAGTTATTTTTAAGCTCCTCCTCAAAGTAAATGAGATCTTAGGACACCAAGTCCATATAAGATTATGGAAAGATTCATTAGCATTGTGAGAACCACCATGAATATATTTTGTCAACGAAGTCGCAAGATAGCTTGACAAATACTTGCATTATGTTGCCAACAATAAAATTAGGCAGTGTGTTTTTAATCAACTAAAACTTTATCTTTAGGGCACAAGCTACTCAGCCTATCGCAGTTCTCATGGTTATCTTTGTGATGTTTAAATATGGCTCAAATACTATTTATCCAACCAATGGACTCTAGTTTCCCAGAATTTTTCATACAAGCTCATCATAATCACGCTCCATAAGTTTAATGATGCTATTAGTTAATCTATCTGCACTACCATATTACTATAAACACTTTGCTACCATCTGTTGAAGCAAAGTTATGATATTTCCTATAAAATTAGCTAAAAAAACATATACATGCCTAGTTAAAAATGTAATTAAAATACAAAACTACATTTTTTCAAACTAAAGATAGATTCTTGTTCGAAATTGGATGTATTACCTAAAATATAAAAAACTCAAATTTCATTTTTTAAGAAAAATCGTTAAATATAGGGGTGCGGTCTGTCCTTAAATCAAGTCTTCTCATCCATCAAGACAATGTTCTTGGATCCCTAGAAATTTTCTCCCTGTTTCAGAGAATTCTCTTTGTAAGTCGAAAAAAGAAGATTACGGGTTCAATTAGGACAATTGACATTCCACAAGTGAGGAAAGGAACTGGCATTCCTACCTCCTGTATTCTTTGAGACGGAAATGTGAAGTGACAGGCATTTTCGCGAAAACTACGAAACATATTAATTCATTCTTATTCTTTTTCAAACGCTCCACATTGACCTGACCACCTATTAAACCACTTTTTGTGGTTTGTATGTGATCTGAGCCTAAGAGTGATTTTATGTTATGCCAGTTAGGTGCCTACAAGTAGGCCCAAATCCAATTTCTGTGACACTTTTATTTATTAGGTAGCTTCCTTGTCCGCTACCTCAGTTGCCTCTTACGACATGTCTTGTAGGTCATAGTGTTACTATTCTTTGCTTCCCTTGTAGGCTCCAGCAAGACACGGGCGTCAATCATTCTCAAAATAATGACAACATAAAACTTCTGTCTTACAAAATTCTTCAATATACAACAACATGCAACATTTGTTGCTCTTCTCTGTCTTCTAAAACACTACACCATGCAAAGATTTGAATCTCTGCCATCATAAACACTCATCATCAAGTAGCTTGTCCCTTCCGTAACCTGGCTCCCATGACAGCAGTCCTGAAAAGCTCTCTGTTCTGTGCAAGTTGACCGGCGTCAGCAGCAGTCATTCTCAGATGATCGTCAATGACATAATGGAGCCATCATCTTCTAGGTCTTCCACTCATTCTTCTTCCGGGTACCATTCCCTCTAAAATTATCTTCTCTAGGCACTCATTTGATGTGTCTGAAATATTTAATTTCCCTTGATGTTATGCTCTTTAATATCCAACTCTTTTTAATATGAAGCATTTATTCTTTTCTCTGTCCTAGATATTCTAAGTAATCTTCTGTAGCATTAGCAAATACTATAACAATGTAATACTTGATATGTAATATCTGTTCTATATTTATTTCTACCAAACTAAAAATGTGTAACAGAAACTAACCAGTATCTCTACTGGAGGTTTGTTGATAGTTGGTAGCACATAGACACACTCGACTGGGAAATCTCCTTTCTTCTTACTGTTGACATTTTCACCATAGCACCAGCCAGACTTCATAGTTGCTGCTCCATTGTTGATAGAGTCTAGTATCATCAAATCTCCTTTCCTGAGTGCTAAAAATGCTGAACCTTCTGGAAAGGATAAATATTTAAAAAAAACAGACTGTAGAAATATATGTCAGAATGATTGTTTAAATTTATAACTTGGATTCCCTGAAAGAAGTTCATTCTTATCTGTCATGTTTGTTGGCCTAAACAATCTGATATAACCAAAGCAAGGTTCGACATTAGTTTTGATTGATTCATTGATTGATTGATATGACCATCATCATTTCACTACAGTGAGTAACAATGTGTGCTCCGATCTCTTTCTTACACAGGAAGATCTAGCTGCAATGCACAAGCTCTGTAGCACCTGGAAGGTCCCCGGTGTAACTTAGAAGACGTTGAGAATATTTTTTGGAGGCACTTTATTTTTTGAATCTATCTAATATATTTTGTCAGGGCAGTGGCATTCCAGCCTGCTTTTCTCAATTATGAACTACCGAGGGTATTTTTACGTGCTCAACTTGAACACTGGACTTATGTTTCATCGTCCGTCTCCGATAGTACTAGGAACTTGATCTCATCTACACTGAGATCAGGGGTCTCTGGAAAAATATCCAGATGGCTCCATGAAGTTCAGTACTATCAGAAAATTTGCCCTCAGATATGTCCAGAATACAACACCATTCAAAAGTCTTCACAAGCCATCCACCTTGTCCACCATGTCGCTAGGTACTCATTGAACACTTACCTACTCTCCATATAGCAAAGCAAATCCTAACAACAACAAATAAAGAAAGTTTGCTGAACAGATGGGTCATGGGAGACACAGGAAGAGAGGTTTACAGACATATGGCCAGCACTCACCTTAATGACAACATCATCCACCTTACAAGACAAATTTAGACTATCAACCCAACATATAACACAAAATAATCACATTAACCGAACCCAACATATAACACTAAATAATCACATTAACAGAATTCAACCACAACACACTCCAGAGTGCCAGCTGTGTGCACATCATCATGAAAACCGTTCACCACCACCTCTTCAGGTGCCAAGCACTACATGATGTTAGAAAGATCCTTCTTCCTCCAAGGCCAGATAAATGGAACACATTATACGGAACAACATAACAACTTACAATCACATGTAGATACCACTACATAGCATTGGGCCTAAGGGCAAGAGTTCAAGTGTCACTGGATCAATGAAGAAGAAGAAGACTTACCTGGTGGCACATAATCCTGTACAGCAATGACATACTTAGATCTTTTCTTCAATCCTTCCAAGAAGAAGCTAACCAGTTCATGAATATCTTCTGCATTTGGAGATGTAAATGTGTACTCATCTCCCTTGACTGTAGACAAAGTAAAGCTTTGACCATGCAGCTTGCCAGTTCTGAAAGAGAAACCAATAACTACAGTCAACTCTTCATTAAAGCCAGTTTTCAATTTTTCTTCTACTTCGAACACTTCATATCGACCACTTGTTGAACCTATCTTTATGATTTATACATGATCTGAGCCTAAGATCGATTGTACATTGTGCCAATTATCTGTCTACAAGTAGGCCAGCAAATCCGATTTCTGCTATGCTTTTTATTTACTAGGGTTGCTTCCCTAGGCCCCTTCCTCAGTCGTCTCTTACAACATGCCGTGTAGGTTGCAGTGTTACTGTTCTTTGCTCCCCATCTGGGCCTTGGTAACACACAGGCGGTTTCAATTTCTTCTTTTCTATTCTTCTTTTCTCTAATTCTGTTTTCTCTCACAGCGTCAGGATAAGATAGGATTTCTAGAAAGGGGTTTTTATGTGCGCAACATAAACAGTGTTTTTCATCACCTCTGTTATCTCTGAAGTCCTCAAATTTCCCAATCACTAATTGATTTCTTCTTCTCTAAACTCTGTCACAGACAAGTTGTTAGATTACTGAATCACTGACATAATCCAGTGATTTCTACAGTATCAGATGTAGAGAGTGTATAAATACATAAGTTCAACAAAACATAACATCTGCTATCTATTGCCCCCATGATGAAGATGTTTTTAGAATCACTGTTTAAACAAAATCGTAGTATAAAACATATTTAGTTAGAGATATTTCATAAAACATGTCTGAAACACAAGCATATAACGATGGACACCAAGAGAGCAATGTTCAACACAGTTTATTTTAACCAAACCTGTGTTATCAGTGACAGACCTAGACACTGACAATAAATGTGAAAAGAAAAATCCAAACAACAGAGATGAAGTTTTTACAACAAATTCTAAATGTAACAAGAAGAGATAAGATAGAAACGAAGAAATCAGAAGAAGAGTGGGATCTTTGCCGGTGCTACAATATATTCAGAAATAGCAGGTCAAATGGTTTGGACAAGAATCAAGGTTACCACAAGACCATCCCCCACAGAGAGCACAGAAACAATGGTAACTGAGCCAGAGAGCGATGGATAGACAGAATATCTGATAAATTCTTCTACCTTGTAGAAAGCACATAAGGAGACTCACTCCAAGTGCCTCTTTTTTCAAATTGATGTTGAACTGCAAGACAGGATTAGAGAATAGATAGATGACTAGATAGAAATGATATTCAAGAATAGTGATCCCATCTCACCTGCTACTGAACACAGCTGTAATCTCAGGGAAGGAGAGCTCCAGCAGCACCTGCTCTTGATCATCTACCACATAAACACCTGTCCAGTTGACAGCAATAATCACATCATTCTTAGGCAAGCTAGGTCCAGAGAACTTGAGTGCCTCGTAGAATCTTGAGAACAGCAGTGGCCACTTGTACTTGGTAAAACTGACGATGTCTTCTTTTACCTAACGAAGAAAATAAAATGTGTGTATGACACAGAAGCATGATGTCTTGGGCACACCCTATTCTGTTATTTTTACTTATCATCATCAAATAGTTTGTTCTGAGCAGAACTTAGCCATCTTAACAGTCATACAGAATTTCTCTATATTCTCGATATTCTGAATAGACAACATCCCTCATACCTCAACTTGTCATTTTGGACTTTCCAAAGCATCAAATGAGTCAGATACAACAATGGCCCCAGTAAACAGAATTCCAGATAGTTACTGAAGGGCAGCAGTAACAGCTTCAGACTACATCCTCATACTGGACGTCGCTGCCCTGTATGCTCCGCTTCCTTCTACAACAACCCTGTTGAACAGAGTGAAGCAAGCCAGATAGCTGGTGCCATTGTAGTTCAGGATCAACCACAAAGTCTTCACTCCAACTGAAGATGAACCTGGGACCATGCATCTAAGAAGCAAGTAAACTATCCACTGCATTATCACTTTTTAGCTCAATACTTCTCGCATCTCTCTCAGTAGAGTTTGTTTCAGGGTTTCCGTATGATGCCCTTTTTTTTTAACTTGGGACATATATGATGTCTCAGTCTGTTGTACCAATCTTTTATCTGTGGTATAGATGGTGTCTCAGTCTGTTGTACCAATCTTTTATCTGTGGTAAAGATGTTGTCTCAGTCTGTTGCATCCAAACTTTATCTGTGGTATAGATGGTGTCTCAGTCTGTTGTACCAATCTTTTCATTCCTTGGATGATGGTGTCTCTTGTTGTCCCTCTTTTAAATCTGTGTGTAAGAAGATGGTGTTCTCAGTCAATGATGTATCCAATCATTTTTTCTGTGAACGATGGTGTCTCAGTCTGTTGTACCAATCTTGTTCAGGTTCCTTCGCCGATGCTATGGAGTTTGTGTACTGCCATTGAGATCTGCCTGTGTAAGAAAGAGATCGGAGCACACATGATTACTCACTGAAGTGCAATGATGATTTTCCCTATCAATTAAATATTCCTTGCCCACATTGCAAAATAACATTTCAGGTCCACATCGGACCCACTAGTCATCTACGCACACACAGACAAACATAATGCAACTACATTCTCTTAGAAGAAAAATTGTGGTCATCATCACCAGTGATGGATGAGCATCAGCATCATCAATCAATCAAACATACCAAGTATCAATGCCGTTGCCATGAGTGTACAAACATCAACTTTATTCAGTTTTATAGTTGAAGGATTTTCCCATATAGTTTCCCCTCTATAAAAAACATAATCAAAGATTCTAGTTTCTCCTACCTTTGATGGAGCAACTTTTGTATTCTGAAAGTAAACTCCTTTCAATTTACTTGTCACATCATTGCCCAATATTTGAAACGCATTTGGCTTCTGTAAGTAGGACTCTGGAAAATATGAGGGCAGCAGAGATTGCAACCGTTGGGCATCTATATTCAGACCATGCTCTATGAAGTACTGTTGGGCTGCAATCATTGATAGATCCTCATCCTGAGAAGTAGATCATAAACAAGACATCCTGATAGATATTTTACATAAACCAGAAATAAATTGGAAATAGACACCATGATAAATTTGGAGAAATCATTAACAGAAATAATGATAAATACTGAGCAAACAGAACACCATCAGGTAAAGAAGAGATTTCTAGTACAGGCTTTTGTGTGCTCTTCTTACATAGTGTCTTTCCTTGCCTCTGTTATTTCTGTGATCCACCTTTTGTATGATCTTTTACTTTGCATCCACTGTATCAGAGTAGCAGTGCTCTTTGAGGCACACTGTCTATTGCTAATCTGCTTATGTGGTTGAACTATTTAATTTGTGGTTTCTTGATGAAGGTCAGTACTGATGTTGAACCGATTTTTGTTTTAATGTCTTCATTTCTAAGATGGTTTCTTTTTTATATTCCCAGCATTCTTTGTAGAAACTTCATCTATGTTGGCAATCTGCTTTTGTGACCAAACCATTGAATTAATTATCTCTTGATGAAGTTCAGAACTGATGTTGAAGCAATTTTTGTCTTAAGGTCTTCATTACTTAACCAGCCTCTTCTTGATACTCCCAGCATTCTGCGTAGTTATCTGCTTATGTGGCTGAACCATTTAATTGGTTGTGTCATGATGAAGTTCATTATTGATGTTGTGTTAATGACAGTGATTCAATTAATCTAGTACTAAATGACAAATCTTGGCAATGAGAGAACAGACAGGCTGGCTGGCTCTGCCACTATATCAGGGGTCAGCCAATGGATAGAGCTGACACTCTGAACACTCTCATAGAGTGTGACCGCAAATAGGATTTTCATTTAAACCAATACATGTAAACTGCTAAATTGCAAGAACTTGAATTGAAGATTGCAGTGGCCAGAAAAGAACAGTACAACATGTATATGAGTAGACTCATCAATCAAAATCAAACTGGTACGGTCAGTAGCTGGGTGCTGTTGGAGATATTGTGAAGGAGATCGGAGCACCTATGGACAATGTCAGAGTACAATGAAGATATTCCAAACTAAAACTGAAAAATATATTACCTTGTCACACTTGTACTCTCCAAACTTGATACCACGAACCACCTGAAGATTAAAATACAGACAATCTTAGCTAATCTTCATATTCACATACTGACTATTTGTAATAAGAATCAACATCATCATCAAATATCTTGTCCTGAGTAGAATTTTACCACCCTAACAGTTCTTTGGAATTTCTCTCTCTCATAGGTCAGATGTCCCACCTCTGGAGTCGGCATGCTCAAACCATCAGTTACATCCTAAATCCATCTTCTCTGGGGGGTCTTCCTCTTTGCCTGGATGTTTCCTTCCATAACGGTCTTCACCAGGGTGTCTCTATGGCATAGATGTTAGACGTTCACTTCTCGTTCCAAAGGTACTCAGTTTGCTCCCTCTGGAGCCATCTTTTTTTTTCAAGGATATTTTTTCAGAGATACCTGTTCTCAGTGTAGGTGAGATTGAGTTTCCAGTCCTATCGAAGATGGACGATGTGTTCAAGTTGAGCTCGTAAAAGAACCCTTGGCATTTCAAAATTGAGAAGAGCAGGCTGGAACACTGCTGCCCGGACAAAATTCATTTAAAAAAAAGCTTTAACAATTTTAAAAAAATATTTTCACCATCTTCTAAATTACATCAGGGACCCTCACTGGTGCTACTGAGTTTGTACACTGCCGCTGCCACATGTTGAGATGACTCCCCACTCTGTGCCACTTACCCACACGTTGAAATGTTTCTACCACTCTGTGCCAAACTTACCCACATGTTGAAATGTTTCTACCACTCTGTGCCAAACTTACTCACATGTTGAAATGTTTCTACCACTCTGTGCCAAACTTACCCACATGTTGAAATGTTTCTACCACTCTTGCCAAACTTACCACATGTTGAAATGTTTCTACCACTCTATGCCAAACTTACTCACATGTTGAAATGTTTCTACCACTCTATGCCAAACTTACCCACATGTTGAAATGTTTCTACACTCTATGCCAAACTTACCCACATGTTGAAATGTTTCTACACTCTATGCCAAACTTACCCACATGTTGAAATGTTTCTACCACTCTATGCCAAACTTACTCACATGTTGAAATGTTTCTACCACTCTATGCCAAACTTACTCACATGTTGAAATGTTTCTACCACTCTATGCCAAACTTACATGTTGAAATGTTTCTACCACTCTATGCCAAACTTACATGTTGAAATGTTTCTACCACTCTATGCCAAACTTACCCACATGTTGAAATGTTTCTACCACTCTATGCCAAACTTACTCACATGTTGAAATGTTTCTACCACTCTATGCCAAACTTACTCACATGTTGAAATGTTTCTACCACTCTATGCCAAACTTACCCACATGTTGAAATGTTTCTACCACTCTATGCCAAACTTACCCACATGTTGAAATGTTTCTACCACTCTGTGCCAAACTTACCCACATGTTGAAATGTTTCTACCACTCTATGCCAAACTTACTCACATGTTGAAATGTTTCTACCACTCTGTGCCAAACTTACCCACATGTTGAAATGTTTCTACCACTCTATGCCAAACTTACCCACATGTTGAAATGTTTCTACCACTCTATGCCAAACTTACTCACATGTTGAAATGTTTCTACCACTCTATGCCAAACTTACTCACATGTTGAAATGTTTCTACCACTCTATGCCAAACTTACATGTTGAAATGTTTCTACCACTCTATGCCAAACTTACTCACATGTTGAAATGTTTCTACCACTCTATGCCAAACTTACCCACATGTTGAAATGTTTCTACCACTCTGTGCCAAACTTACTCACATGTTGAAATGTTTCTACCACTCTATGCCAAACTTACCCACATGTTGAAATGTTTCTACCACTCTATGCCAAACTTACTCACATGTTGAAATTTCTCCCCCACTCTGTGCCACACTTACCCACCTGTTCATAAATGAGATTTGTAGATACACCATCATCACCAGGATCGTGCCAGGGAGTGAATATCTCTTTACGGAAGAAAAGTCGCCATGGCGCATTTCGTTCCTGAGCACCTTGTTCTTTAGCATATTGTTCACACTGGGAGATTGCATCCATGACATGGTCCCCACCGCTTCCAAGAGATGACACCTGAAAGACAGAACATAGATAGTGTTACAGGATCTATCAGTATTAAAGTGTCAGTTGCTGAACCCTTAAAACCCATGATCCTGATATTTCGGGATTTAATGTAAACATTGTATATCCAGAGATGCCGAAATATCTGTCTGAGATAATTTTAATCATTATTTTTCGGTATTTGATAATAAATTGTGTACAAATGTGACGTCAAATACAACCCATGTGTTTAGCAAGTTGAAAAGGATGCTGTTGTTGGATTTATTTTGTTGGTACTGATAAGGTATTTAGTTAAGTATTTAATCATGAAAAGATGTTCTGAAAATTGTGGAAATTGTCACTCTAAAAGTATAACAACAGAGCAAGTTGTTGAACTTGTTTTGAATGAATCTGAAGATAAATTAGAAAGTGATTATTCTGATAAGGATAATGAAATTGAGTTAGACCATCATTTAGACCATATATTCCCAAACTTTTTCAGCCCACCGCCCACTTTGCACAACATAAACTTTGTAAACCCTCCACATTATAACAGTTTGTCAATGCCCTCCCACATATATACATGCTCTATTTTTCTTTGACATAGAAAATTGATATATATTTCTGTAATACATGGTCAATTTTCAAATAATTATATACATGAAATAGAGAATTGACTAAAAATGGATCGTGTAAGACGGGTATAAGATGAATTAAAATGCAGAATTCAAATTGTAAATGATTATTCAATCCCAAAAATAATTTATTTTAAAATATTTATTATTAATTTCTTCTTTAAGGAGCCACCGACTCCTAATTGCCTGACACCACCCAAATTCTTCTAAACCCACAATCCCCCTTTTCAAGCGCCCACTAGGGGGCCAACCCACTTTGGGAAACGCTGATTTAGACAATAAAGAATAGTTTTAATCGATTGATATTCAAGCTATATATGTTTATCTGGAGGACAATCTACATATATGGGAGTATTCTCGGCAGTGCCCACATATTATATCAAGTAAATTCAAAAGTTTAGTATTCTGAAAATAGATAATAAGCAGGAGTAACAGAGATGATGGGGTAAGTCAATAACAAATTATAGAGCACTTAAGTGTGCTAAATTATCTCTTTTTTAATATAACTCTGAAAGGGTTGTTTTTGCTCAGGAGCTCAGGGTAATGTGTTTTTAAGGTACAGGTGTCCAGGATTCAAAGTGTTAAAATAATGTCTGATACGATTCTGATTGATTGATTGATTGATAGTTCGCCTGTGTGGTGCCGGAGCCCGCAAGGGAAGCAAAGAATAGTACAACTGTGACCTACAAGCCATGTCATAAGAGGTGACTGATGCAGGAACTGGGGAAGCTCCCCTAGTAAATAAAAAGGATCGCAAAAATCGAATGTGCATTTACTTGTAGGCGCATAACTGGCACAACATACAATCGCTCTTAGGCTCAGATCACATACAAATAACACAGAGGGGTTAACAAATGTTCAATATGGAGCATTTGAAAAAAGAAGAAGAATGATTGGTAGTACATCACTATATACTTCTGTGACTAATCATGCATGCTCACAGAAACATCAACACACACTACATATGAACAGTAGATGAATCAAGCCAGCACTCTTACCTTGTCAAAGATAGCAATGTACAATGAGAAGCCAAATCTGTCTTTTAGTCCAATCTTGTCCGACAGTTGTTGACACAGTTCTCTGGCAGTTGTTGCAGAGTCTGCATACAGGGCCTTAGAGCTGCTGTCCATGAACGTGATTGGTAGAATAATAGGTTTTCTGGACTTGGTTGCCTGGAAAGAAATACAAAGTGAATCACATAAATGAAGAAAACAAAAATCACAAATTAGTCACACAAACAGGATCATTCTGTACTTGGTAGTCTAGAAGACAATAGAAATCACAAGTTTCAGTTTCAAAATTCAGTTTGCAATCATTTCCCTCAAGACATGTCTATAGGCGCTCCGACCTACTTTGCAATATCTCCAAGTGTCAGTGACTAACCATACCAGTTCGATGTTGAATGATGAGCCTACTCATATGCCTTTGAGCTGCTATTTCCTGACCCTCAGCTCCTGCAGCTCCCGCAGGCGTGATTGGTTTAGATAACAGTCCTCTTTGTAGGGAAACTCTATTAGGTCGTTCAGAATGTCAGCTCTATTCATTGGCTGAACCCCCCACCCATTCCCACCCTGCCCATATGGTGGCTAAGTCATCCAGCACATCTGCTGTCTCATTGCCATTGACACCCTTGTGCTCTGGAATGAAGAATATCATGGACAGAGAAAAGAACAAATGCTCTGTTCTGCAACAGCTTGATATTAAAGTGAGTTGGCTATTTAAGAACATAACATCAAAGGAAAATTAAATATTTAGGACACATCAAACGACATGAGTGCCTAGAGAAGATAATTTTGGGGGGAATGGTGCCTGGAAGAAGAATGACAAGAAGACCTAGAAGACTATGGGTGCAAGATGTCATTGACAATCTGAGAATGACTGTCGCTGACACCAGTCAACTTGCACAGAACAGAGTTTTTCAGGACTGCTGTCATGGGAGCCAAGTTCTGGAAGGGACAATCTACTTGATGATGATAAACCGTACAAGAGGGATATAATAATAATGTGATACAGATAGACTTTTAGAAGAAGAGAAATAAATTCAGAAACATCTTTATTCATATCTTTAATTTGCTCACCTAGACCAAAAACTTTGTTTTCGGATGCGCAGATCCTACACTAGTAAGGGCCTAACTGGGGCGCAACGTTCTAACCTTTCTTGGCAAAGACTTCATATATCATAATAAGAATGATCAAAATGGTCAAAAAGAACGATCGAAAAAATAAACAAACAATTTGCTCACCTGAAGTTCCAGCCAGCTTGGTGGCTGGTTTCTGGCTCCATTCATGAGTGTCCTCCGCAGGTTGTTGGCACAATACTGAGCATATCCAGGTGGGCCTACCTGTATAAAACTAAGCAGGTATGGTCTGAGCTGTGGGCAGACAAATCAAATTTTGATATTGATTATTTCCAGTACTAGTGGCTCAAGAGAAGAGGATGGTTGGGCTATATCAAGATATATATAAAATAGATATATAAGTAACTCCATGAGTATGATTCATAAAGTTGAAACAGGAATGATGAGATGAAAATTAGTGGAGGTAATGGTACAGACAGTGATTAGAGAAATCACCTTTATTTATGTCCCCTGGGCGAGCAGGAGTCAGGGGATAATTAACGAGCTGATAGATTGGCTGGCATAGCTACGATATCAGAGTGAGCTGCAATGGACTGCAGTTACATTCTTAAAGCATTGAGAGTTCTTCTGAACAGAGGTTTTCCAGTTGCTGACCAGATTGAGAGAGATGGGTGTTGATATTGGTACAACCTGAAAAGAACAACATACCAAATATGTTAAAAGCTTGATTATTCAGCATCGAACTGATGTGTTGAGTTGCTGGATGCTGCTGAATTTGTTCCCTACACTTCTGTTCCTTTTCTACTACACATTGTATAGCTTATGAACTATATGAATATATAAAAGTAACTGGGGATGTCTGTGGCTAAGTGGTTAAGCTTTTGTCTTGCAAATCAAAGGTCGTGGGTTTGAATCTGGACCATACCATTCTGTTCACGAGTTCATGCTTTGAGCAATACTCTCGGTATGTGGTGTGCCATTTCTGCGGAGAGGGGCAGAGTCATATGGGGTAAAACCAGGTGCAATGAAGTCAATCCTTTGGCAAAAATCCCTTTATAAAAGTAACTAAAAAACGTATCATGTAATAGCTCACCTTATCTGAAGGAGGGAAACAGCAGACACACAAACAGAGCAAAATCCAGCCACGAGCATGGGAACTTTTAGAGTAATTGTCTGTCAGTTGTTTGCAGATCTGGCAGTAGATCTCATCTCTGTTACAAGACAACAAGAATATCATGAGACATATAACAAATAGTAAATTTATGTGCTTTTACTAGGCTATTCAAACACTAGAGAAACAAATGTGGGGGTCTCTGTGGCTAAGTGGTTAAACTCTTACCTTGAGTTCTGATGGACATGGGTTCAAATCCAGACCATGTTGTTCTGTTCACGAGTGCATTTTTTTCCAGAAACCCCTAGTTATTGTTACACAGCTACGGAGTCTGTGCTTTGTGCAATACTCTCTGCTGATGGTGTGACATTTCTACAGAAAGGGACCCAGCCATATGGGGTAAATCCTGGTGCAATGAAGTCAATCCTTCGGCTTTAGACCCTTTAGAAACAACTCTCAACTTACTCCAACTTTATTCTTCATTAAATTAACAAGATTATCTCTCATTTTAATTGCTACTAATGATTTTTTAGGACTAAGCAGTGGAATTGCAGCCTACGTTTCCCAATTCTCATATGCCAAATGTTCTTGTATGTGCTCAGCTTGAACACATGACTTACATTTTATCCCATGTGTAACAGTATTACTGTTCCTGGGGATAAGGGGATAAATCCCAGAATATAATATTTTAGTTGTAGATTCCCCTTTTGTTTATTTTGTTGTGATGACAGCTCATCAGTTGTCACGTAGGTTACCTGAGCTGTGTGAAGGGAATCAGGTTTTTTTTTGTTTTTTTTTAGTGGGTCGTCAGAGTTGTATTTACATTGAGTCGGGGACTGTACAACGAGCAGGACTGTTGAGGGAGTCGATTGATGATTGAGGCTGAGACTGGACAGTTGGACCGGCAGAGAAATGGATAAGGGACAATACAGTCGTGATGGTCCTTTTGATTAGACAACTACGTTATCTACTGTGCAGGCCACTGTGTGATGCTATTTTCTACTGTTTTTGCATCTGTGTGATGCATTATATTCTACAAGACTGAAAGGTGGTGAGTCACTGTCTTTTGGGTAGACAGCATCGTTTCTACTGTTTTGGCATCTGTGTGATGTATTATATTCTACAAGACTGAAAATGTGGTGAGTCACTGTCTTTTGGTTAGACAACGTCATTTCTACTGTTTCGGCATCTGTGTGATGTTAGAATTCTACAAGACTGAAAACGTCGTTAGTCACTGTCTTATGCCGACAGTGTGGGTTTCAACACTGTCTTATGATGGCAAATTGTGTGATCTTAAGGTTCTGCAAGACTGGAATTTATCGTGAGGCGTTTTGGCTTTCGAGGACTACTCGTTACCCATCAGTATTTCTGGTGAGTCTGTGCAAAATCAGATCAGAAATCTAACATAGCAACCTCGGACAAGGCCGATTTGTAGGCTTGAATGATTTATTCAGTCGCTTCCTACTATGAAGGAAAAAGGGATACACACCAGGAGATTAACTTAAGGTAATCTTATTAGCTGTTTAATTTGTTAATGTTCAATAAGTTAATATATGTGAAATTTGATTTATTTCTATTGTATTATGGTGCATTATGTTTATGAATAATGATTGTGAAATTTCAATCTACAATAGATGCTTTATAATTACTGTTCTTGAATCGTGACATTGGTGTTAGTACTTTTGTGTTGGTTCTTAGAGTGTGTATTGATGTATGTGAGTGAAGTTGCCATTAGGGGTGTTCGTTTATGTTGTACCAGCTTGGCACCAGGCTGGTATCACTGTAATAACACTTCAGAAAATACTGGTACACATGTCTCTGACAGTACGAGAAACTCCACCTCACCAACATTAAGTCTATGATACTGAACAAAAGCCAAATCACTTCCCATGGGGGTGCAAACCAAATACTTTATTGAGCATGTGGCTAGTACTGTACTTCAATGTAACATAGACCCTTAGTTATTAATTACCCTTTTAGTAATTATATGTCAGTTAATTTTGGGGGTCTCTGTGCAGTAGAGGTTAGGTGCTCACCTCTCATTACATGGGTACTTGGTTTGCTCCCTCATGGAGCCATCAGATATTTTTCCAGAGATCCCTGATGTCAATGTAGGTAAGATTGAGTTCCTAGTCCTATTGAAGACGGACAATAAAACGCAGGTCCCATGTTCAAGTTGAGCACGTAAAAGAACCCTTTAAATTGAGAAGAGCAATCTGGAAACCGCTGTCCGGGAAAAATTCATTAGAAAGTTTTTTTAATTCCAACAAAATATGTTCACCATCTTCTAAATTACATCGGGAGCCCTCGCAGGTGCTATAGAGTTCCCACATTGCCACAGAAATCTTTCTGTGTAAAAAAGAGATAGAAGAAAACATGGTTACTCGCCGAAATGCAATGATGATGGTTCTACCAATAAATCAATCAGTTAACTTACTAATCTAGTAAATCGTCTATGTGTTGCGGGCCCAAAGGAAAGCAAAGAATAGTACCACTGAGATCTACAAGGCATGTTGTAAGAGACGATTGAGGTAGGACTTAGGAAAGTTACCCTATAGTCTGTCCATTAATTCGTGAGCACGTTGAAATTGATTTTCTCGAAAACTACCTGTTGGATCTCAGTGATTTTTGCATGCAGCCTTAGAATATCCATGACGCTAAAATATAGCTAACCAGTAGTCCATAGATGCTACGGATTTTGCACATCGGGAATTCCTTTGATCTTTTATGACAATTGCAAATACGGGGCTCAAATTTTAGATTTTACAGTATCCCTAGAATTTGTCCATGACAATTCTATTCATAGGTGTATCTCCATATTAACTTGATAGGTCAAGTAATTAAGTGTGTTGCCCTTTATGTGCAATCGTGAACTTGGATACAATATGCAACAGTTAGTCCTCCCTTCGGTCACCATTAGACCCCAGGGTGTCTTAACTTCACCACAAATTGTATGATGGTAGACGCATTTGGATATGGAAATGTATACGTTGCTATTTCTCAGTCTGTAATCAAAATATGATTTGTATCATCCCGAATCTGACGATTCCATGAGGTTGATAATTGTTACTGGCTGGACAAATTGTAATCCATCTCGGTGCCAGTACTCGTCTTCCTCTCGGAGCACATGTTCAACACACTTCTTCCAGAACTGCATGTCTATCATTGAGAAGGACTCATGTGTCAGAACTTCAACATCACACATTTTAAACGTTCTGTTCGGCAACTTGCCCTTTACTTTAGCCCAGACAAGCTCTATCGGATTGAGGTGAGCATGATATGGAGGTAGTCGCAAAGACGTGTGGCCGTATTCCGCAATGATTTTGTCAATGTGAAACACCTTTGTCTTATTTGTCATCCTCACCAGGTGCAACAACTCGGGTTTCAAATATGTATCATCGAGCTGACATTTTCCTTAGCAAGCCAAGTCCTAATTTGATCTTTTGTATTTGATGCAGTTGGTACTTTGTCTTCCGCTGATACTGCGTTGTGATAGGATGCATTATCCATTACCAGGCATGATGGTCTGTTTAGAATTGGAAGTAGATCTTTCTCCATCCAGTGCCTGAAAATATGTCCATTCATTTCTGTGTGGTAGTCCCTACCGTCGGTACTTTTGATTGGAAAATAAGTCCAGCGTCATGGACAAGACCTTCTTCACTGCTTCCTGCATGTGTTAGTATAATACTCTGGCCTTTGCTGCTTGGTATTTTTCTTTCTGTTCACCGTCTACTGATTGCCATTCTTTAGCATTGGTGTGGTGAGCATTGACCCAGGATTCGTCCAAATATACAATATCATAGCCTTGCCTCCGCCGCTCACGGATCTGCCTCAGGTATTTACTTCGGGCAGCAATTAAATGTGGCTTTTCACAAATAATATTCCTGCCGCCTATAGTTTTTCTGAAGGTGAAGCCGGCGGCTCTTACAATTTTCATAGAGTACTTTTAGAAATGTCTATGCTGCAATCTGATTGCAGTTTTAATTTCAGTTTCCTGAGAGTAACAAGTTGATTTGTCGCAAACATTTTCAAGAGCTCCGTCTTATGACATCTATGTCAAAGTCGTCAATTGTTCTTTTCCTTCCTTGCTTGACATTAGTGCACTTTGTGTCCTGTTTAATCCATCGGGAAAAGGATTCTCCATTCAGACCAAGCGCCAGTTGCGTTCGTTTCTCAGGGTTATGAATATCGCAATATAGATGACCTCTCTTAGATTTCCTACGGAAGTGTTGGTATAGTAAAACTGTAACCTTCTGCATTGTTATAAATGTGCACTTCAGACTCATTATGAATGTGATATCAATGTCAGTTTTGATAAGCCAACAAATATGATACAATAGCTTCATACAAATAGCGAGATACGCCTATAACTATACAACGGTATCCCAATTATAACGTCATATGCTTTCCGCTTTCAAACTCGACTGGGTTAGGTGCACGGAATTCGTGAAATTGTTGTATACTCACGATATTTCTATGTTACCATAATGTATTTTTAGAACAACGCGTCTGTGTACCGTAGATCTGTTACTATTGTGTACAATCCGGTGAGGTTGATTGCAAAAATCACTGAGATCCAAAAGGTAGTTTTCGAGAAAATCAATTTCAAACGTGCTCACGAATTAATGGACAGACTATAGTAAATAAACAGCATCGCAGAAATCAGATGGAAGGTCTACTTGTAGGCGCATAACTGGTACAATAAACAATCACTCCTAGGCTCAGATCACATACAAATCACAGAGTGGTTAACAAGTGGTCGATATTGAGCATTCGAAGAAGAAATCTAGTAAATGGTTTTACAGAGAAGAATAATGAGAATCCCATGAACTGCTAAAATAACGAATGTGAAGGTGTTGAATAAGGTCAAGACACACAGAGACTTATTATCAATATAAGAAAGAGGCAATCATCATTTTTTTGGACATGTAACGAGAACGGGGTAGCTTAGAATACATTGTGACAACCTGTACAATCAAGGGGAGATGAGATAGAGGAAGACAGAGATAGAAAATTGCAGATTGTCTGACATCATGACATGGAAGTGCATCAACATCTGAGATGATAGAAAACACCAGGGACAGAGATTTGTGGAGATCCATTGGCCACCACGCACGAAACCTGATGAGTGTTATACTGTAAGAGAGAAAATATCACACAAGTTCAACCAACCTTAGCTCAGGTCTCAAGATACCATGTCCTATGATAAAGTGAAGCTTCTCCAAGTTGGACATAGGTTTGTCCTCCAACAGGACATTCACTCCGCCTCCACTCACTTCATTCTCATAGCCATGATGCAAACGTGTGGCTACATCTTCTGTGATCTTAGATTTTTTCTTCAAGGTAAGTGAGACCATCTTCTTTCGTGAAGTTCTCTTGCCAGTGTTACGGGAATATGCCATATTTTCAGCCTCCTTTACAAAGATAAAAGCACAAGTTTTTTATGAATAAGGACACAGTGATGTTCTTGATACTCTATACAGTGATACTCTTCTAGTGCAAAACATTACAGAAGAGTACTTAGAATATCATGCACAGAGCAAAGAACAAATGTTTCCGCTCTGCAATAAGCTTAATATTAAAAAGTGTTGGCTATTAAGCGATTCTCTGAATCAAGAATCTATTTTCCTCGATGCTTTATCTATTATCTGATAGCATATAAACTTTGTTATTTGAAAAGTCATGAACCAGAATAGCAGAAAAATTAGTAAAAAAATGTCAGTGATGTCATGGAAACAATACAAATGGTCGTACAATTTCAACCCAATTCTGAATCTAATGAATGTAAATGAATTATGTTCACTTTAAGTGCAGAATTGTACATCTAAAATATTACACATGATTTTTAGATATATTAATATTTAATTTTATAAATTTTGCAAAAATCCTCAAAATGTGTCAAAAAAGCTGTTTTTGGAGGGTGTGTTTACACAAAAATTCATAAAAATGTAATATTTAATATATCCTAAAAAGGATCAGTAATTTTGTAGATATTGCAATTAGCACCTTAGAGTGAAAACAGAATTCATTTATATTCATTAACTTCAGAGCCTTAAGGATTTGAAATTTTGTGCTTGGTGGCCATTTTGTATTGTTTCCATGGCAACGCGTGACTTTTTTTTTTCCGATTTTTTCTACTATTCTAAGTCATAATCTTTCAAAATTGTTATACAAATTCTACATTAATACCAAAGCAAAGAAAATAGTTTCCAGACCAGAGTCCCCCCTTAACCCTTTCGCCAAGTAATTCCTTTTTTCCCTCCGGATGCATTTATTCTGCAATGTATGCTGACTTAGCCAGTATATTAACTGTGTGTCATTTAAAAAATGTCAGTGAACCAGAATATTGGCTCTGAAGACCAAATGGGTTAAAGAACATAAAAATAAGGAAAATTAAATATTTTGGATACATCAAACAACATGAGTGCCTAGAGAAGATAATTTTGGAGGGAATGGTGCCTGGAAGAAGAATGAGAGGAAGACATAGAAGAGGATGGCTGCAAGGTGTTATTGACTATCTGAGAAGTACTGCTGCTGACAGTGGTCATCTTGCACAGAATAGAGTTTTCAGGGTAACATATGAGTTGCAGGTGAGAAATGAGGGACAGGTGAGGCAGATGAGGGATAGGTGAGATATGAAGGGCAGATGAGACATATAAAGGACAGATGAGACAGATGAGGGATAGGTGAGACAGATGAGGGATAGGTGAGACATATGAAGGACAGGTGAGGCAGATGAGGGAAAGGTGAGGCAGATGAGGGAAGGTGAGACATATGAAGGACAGGTGAGACATAAGAAGGACAAAAGGGGGTGAGAAAAATAAGAACAGGTGAGACATATGAGGGACAGGTGAGACATATGAAGGACAGGTGAGACAGATGAGGGGCAGATGAGGGACAGGTGAGAAAATGAGGGGCAGGTGAGACAGATGAGGGATAGGTGAGATATATGGACATGTGAGACATATAAAGGACAGATGAGGGACAGGGTGAAGGATATGAGGGACAGATGAGGGATAGGTGAGATATATGAAGGACATGTAAGACATATAAAGGACAGATGAGGGACAGATGAGGCATACGAAGGACAGGTGAGACAGATGAGGGACAGGTGAGACAGATGAGGGACAGGTGAGACATATGAAGGACAGGTAAGACATATAAGGGACAGGTGACACATGAAGGACAGGTGAAACATATGAAGGACAAGTGAGAAAGTTGAGTGCTTAGACAGAACCTTACCATTTCCTCGCCCATCTTCATGGCTTCTTCAAGATCTTTTTTATTAAACTTGCGTCCCAGAGTGGAATAGATTTTAGCCATCACTGGAGTACTGTCCTGTACAGATAGCAAGAGTGACACTCATGATTATACATAAATGTAGGAAGAATGACCATAAGTGTTAGTCACAGGTAGGAAGCGTGATATCATAGACAAACACACACTCATAAGACATTCACACATGTATATTTTATATAAACACACACGTACACACCATGAACACAGACATAACACAGACATGCCACTAATATACACAAGCGCACAGACACAACACATGAGAACATCACACAGATGCAATAATCTGACACATGAACAGACACACCCCACATTTAGAAAAAATACACAACACATACACACACTACAGTTGTATATGGACAAACACCACACATGTAGTGAGTTGGTTAAGGCATTTGCCTTGCATTCTGAAGATTGTGTGTTGCAATCCTTCTTCTTATTCTTTGATTGCTCCATATCAACCACTTGTTAACCCTACTTTGTGATTTGTATGTGATTGTATGTTGTGCCGGTTATGCCCTACAAGTAGGTTAGCACCTCTGATTTCTGCTGCGATTTTTATGTACTAGGGTAGCATCACTAGGCCCCTACCTTAGTTGCCTCTTATGACATTGTATGTTGCAGTGTTACTATTCTTTGCTCTCCTTGCACCCCTATCTTTGACCCCAGCAACACACAGGCAGGGTTGCAATCTGAGTAGAGATCCCTAGGATTGTTGTTGGAGCTACGGAGTTTGTACTTTGAACAACACTCTCTGCAGATGGCATGCCATTTCTGCCAAGAGGAACAGAGTCATATGGTGAAATCTGGTGCAATGAAGTCAATCATTTGATTTTAGACACCACCCATGCACATAGAAACATACCACACACGTACATAGACACATACCACACACACATAGATACATACCACACAATTACATAGAAACATACCACACACACATAGAAACATACCACACACACATAGAAACATACCACACACACATAGAAACATACCACACACACATAGAAACATACCACACACTTACATAGAAACATACCACACACACATAGAAACATACCACACACTTACATAGATACATACCACACACACATAGATACATACCACACACGTACATAGACACATACCACACACACATAGATACATACCACACACACATAGATACATGCCATTTACTGCCAAGATGAACAGAGTCATAGGTGAAATCTCAATGAATCAACATTTGATTTAGACACCACCACACATAGAAACATACCACACATGTACCTAGAAACATACCACACACACATAGACACATACCACACACACATAGATACATACCACACAATTACATAGAAACATACACACACACATAGAAACATACCACACATGTACAAAAACATAAAATGTACATAAAAAAATGCACGGCATATTTTCAAAGATCGATATTGCTTTTGGCTAATGAACTGACGTCACCGCTCTCCGGACAAACCCATAGGTACTCAGTTTCCCCAACAGATGTAGAAGAGTACGCATACTGATGGTTCCTGTGGCTTGCTGGTTAAACACACTTCTCTCTCCATCACTCAAGCATCCAACTCAACTTGTACATGTAATTCCAAACTCCCTCAATCGCTGGATTGATTCAGTGTCAATTTTAGTGTCCTCATCCAACAGTAGGTCATCAAGAGATCAAAGAACATCCTCCTTGTCCATCCTCAACTCCCCAACAATCAATGTTTTCAATGCTAGCCTGTCAGTTCTTTCGTTCCCGTGAACACCCTCATGCCCATGACAGTAGATCCATTTGAGTCTCTGGAGGTTGGAAATCTATATAGACAACATCCACTCATACCACAACCTGACTTTCTGGATCTTCCGAAGCAATGACTGAAAGTCAGAAACAACAATGTATGTACAAAGACACACACCACACAACATAGGTGTACATAGATACATACGACACATATGCTGCACACATTACTGACCTTGACTTCAGATTGGTTAGGACTCCTAGGTTCGGGTAGATCGGACATGAATCTCAAAATAACAATCCACACAGCTAAGGCAGCCTGAACAAGAAAGTAATAGATATTTACATCAGAATTATTGATTGATCAATAGAATCATTATCAATGCACTTCGGTGAGTAAACATGTGTGCTCTGATCTCTTTCTTACACAGGAAGATCTCAGCGGCAGTGTACAAACTTTGTAGCACCGGCAGAGTCCCAGTGTAAGTTAAATAATAGTGAAACTATTTGGTAGGAATTTTATTTTTTAGTCCTTATAATGAATTTTACACGGGCAGTGTCTTTCCAGCCTGCTCTTCTCGATTTTGAACTGCCATGGGTTCATTTACGTGCTTAACCTCAACATGGGGCCTATGTTTTATCGTTCGTCTCTGATAGGACTAAGAACTTGATCTCACCTACACTGAGGCCAGGGATCTTTGGAAAATATTCTGATGGCTCCAGGAGGGAGCGAACTGAGTACCTATGGAACAAGAGGTAAGTCCTCTAATATCATAATTAGCATTTAACTAGCCTTTGAGTCCTATGCTAATAGATGACTTGGGTATATATAACTGGCATAGGAGACATATATAAAGAGGTAAGGGTCTCTGTGGCTATGTGGTTAAGCTGTTGCCTTGTGTTTCGAAGCCGTGGGTTCAAATCCAGACCGCATAGTTCTTTTAACAAATGCATTGTTGCCCTGGGAAGGTTGCCAGAACTATGGAGTTTGCACTTTGAGCAATAATTTTGACAGGTGTGCCATTTCTGCAGAGAGGGTTTGAGTCATATGGGGTAAAACCAAGTGTTATAAAAATATAAAGAGATACAAGGGAGACAATAGTGCGCCCGAGTGGTTACCGGGAAACAAATTAGGAGTGTAATGAATAGTACCACTGTTATCCGCCACGCATGTCATAAGAGGCAACTAAGGAGGTTGGGAGCGGGGTTAGCTACCCCACACCGTAAAAAACACTAGATAGCGACATAAATCACAACCAAGAAAATCATAGCTTGCCACCCAAGGAAGAAGAGGACGCCACAAGAAGGGAGACGGAATGCAAGAAAATGAGGATAGCTGAGAGATCTGGAAAAGATAGCCTTCGATAGGTGGGCTTCGAAGGCCTTGATTGCGGACCTATACCTCCCTAGGGTAAAGGGTGAAGAAGCTTCTCTAGTGGCTTGGGTGATAGGTATTTTTGCTATTTGACATTATTCTGCTATGCCAACTAACCATCTTTTTCGTGGTCTTCGTCTCACCTTCTTTCCTGATGTTCTGTTGTATAAGACTGTATATTGTGGAGTTTACAAGATCTCGATGAAATCCTTTGGCAAAGATGTCGACAACTGAGACAATGTTGCTCAAGACAGATCAGCCTTTACACGGTTCTTCGGCCTGCAAGGCAGGTAGAACAGCATGGATGGACCAAAATTGTCAAAATAGAAAGGCAGTACGATGCCAACTATGTGAATTACGACCCTCTCACTATAGGCGGCAAATGCATATCAGAGCTTAGATACGCAGACAATACAGTATTATTATCCACCAGCAAAGAAGACCGAGAAACATAGTGAAGACCAACATCTATATTTGAATACACAAAAACAAAAATCATGTCAACTGACAAAGCAAAAGGCTCCTAACATCCAAATAAACAATGAAGAACTCCAATGTGTAGAGAGCTACGAATATCTGGGCTCAATAATTAACAATAACGGTGACTGCTCCAAAGAGATCTCAAGAAGATTGGCAATAGCAATCAAGAAGTTAAACACAATGAAGAACATGTGGCAAAGCACCAGCAAAATACTAAAATTAAAAATATTGAGAGCATGCATTTTCCCAGTGGCTACTTATGGTTGCGAATCATGGACTATTACACAAAAATTAAGAATGAAAATCCAGTCCTTCAAACTAAATGCTACAGAAAGATCCTACGAATACCATGGACAGGAAAAAGAAAAAACACACATGTCCTGAAAGAACTAAATGTTAAAGAGAATTGGCTGATCAACATACTATACAGAAAAATTATATACTTTGGTCACATCAAGCGTCACGATGGCCTGGAAAGAACAATACTAGAGGGCAGGGTCCCAGAACGCAGAGGCAGACCAAGAAGAAGATGGCTACAAGATATTAAAGAAACCATGAACATGACCATCGACAAAGTGGGTGAACTGGCAAGAGAAAGAGTGAATTTCAGATGTGCTGCAAAGAGAGCAACGTCCTATAAAGGATACGCACCTTAATGATGAGAAAGGCAGTAAAACTCCCCACAAGTGGAAGTATACCTTGCCCACATTGTACAAGAACATTTCAAGCCAGCATCAGGCTCACTAGTCATCTACGCACACACACACACACACACATAACGCAACTACATTTCCTAGGATGAAAATTGCGTGATCATCACCACCACGATGGACGAGCATCATCCTACTGTGGAGTTTGTATGCATTTTTATTAAGTGGCCAGGCCACTTCATTCTTTGTTTCTCAATGTAATTCACGCTAGGTTCTGTGAGGATGTTTGACTTATTCCTAGTCTATATAAGTGTTTGTTGAGCCTGCAGTGTCCGGTGCATAGTCGAAATATAATGACCTGGTCTGTTCTGCTGAGGTCTTTGAGGGAGTCTTTTCCATAATCATATCCAGTGTCAACTTTCTTTCTTATGCTAATTTTGGTGACTGTCTTTTCTGGTGTTTTTGGTTACCCTTCATAGGCATAGCATTTCACATATATTTAATTTTTGCAGCTGGACTTTGCTCATTGTCCATGGTTGGCTCTGGTAACACAAAGTAGGTATGAATATGCTGTTTATCATCTGTAGGTTTAGCTGTCAGTGAAATGTTGATACGCACAGTAATCTACAGAAAGGCATACAAACAGTCAGGAATTATCAAACATATAATAATACCACTATTACATATTCTAAAAAGGGGAAAAAAGGAACTCTTTTCATACCCCGAGGTATAGTGGGTAATACAGTGTTAAACCCGTATTTTTCATTGACCGTTGGCACATGATGGTCAAATTACACCGGTCGCATTTATTTCCCAGTGCTCTTCCTGATACCGAATTGAGGCTGGGTCGGGAGCTGAGAACTGTTACGGTCTGGAAAAATTACACACACACTGTGGAATTGAACCCGACCACTAGCCTAGAAGCGAGTTCACTAACAACTACGCTACTATTACATATTCTAGGCATATATAATTATAATACTCACCAACTGATCTCCACTACTTTCAAGAGGCAATAGAGGCTGTTTAAGGACTCTTCGTATGTGTGTGTGGGTGGCACTGCCCTGAAAGTACATGGCACCAAACTTGGAGAATGTGAACTCTGAGATGTCGATGTCTAGATCCATTGAACTAAGTCTAGGAAAACTATCTGTATCCATTCCATTGAGTTCTGGCTGGGGCATATCCTGAAAGAAGTCAATCCAGAGCAATAATAAATTCTGTATTTTAAAATGCAATAATGTCAACAATTAACCCTTTCGCTGCTACATACTTTCTGAAGGCTGAGCTAAAAATAGCTACTCTTTGTTTCTAGGTCACAAACATGAAAGTACGCCTATAGCAGTGACAGTAGCAATGTATAACGTGTTAACACGTCTTTAGCCCAAAGAGGAGAGATAATAACAGACGTGTTAATGCGTCTTTATAAGTGAATTGGGAAAACGTATATATACGTCCTTAGCAGCTAAAGGGTTAAGAGTCATGCCAGCCGGCGTAGGAGATCATGTCTCTCCACAGCTCTCTCTCCTTGGTACAGTTAATCAGTTCTGATGTTGATCTTTTGTTGAACCACGATGTCCGACCATCAAACATCTTCTTCCTCTGTCTTCCATGATCTCTCCTTTTCTGAATTTTACCTGTTGTCACCAAATATTCTAAACCTCCTCTTCACAATACATACCAGAAGAACCTTGATTGTCTGATTCTTATTCTTTTGATAAGGTTTCTTTGTGTAAAGGCCTGTTTTAAAACATCATTTGTTACCATGAACACTAAAAGAGAACTATTCAACACAATCTTTCTCCCAGCATTATGCTATCAGTGGCAAGCACTGACATTAAACGATAGAAGAAAACTGGTAACGACAGAGATGAAGTGTCTACGCAGAATGATGGGAATATCAAGAGACTGGTTTGGAAATTAAGGCAGGAAAAAAGTGTGTACAACATCAGTACTGAACTTCATCAAGACACAACAAATGAAATGGTTCAGCCACATAAGCAGATTACCAACAGACAGTGCATCTCAAAGAGCAATGTGCAATGTTAATCAGCAAAACACATCACAATAATGATACTTCTTCAGCGATCTCTGGTCATGCGTTTAATTTACTGTGGACCACAAACTGGGAGGTCAACTTCAGGTCTGTCAGGTTTCCCAAAGCTTAGTTTTTAGGTCCGACTGGGTGTGGCCACATGTTGCTTCTGAGCTCAGCCAGGAGAGGAGTCTTGCAGGATATGCTATGGTGTCTGTTCTGTTTGCTGACACTGGCAGAGAGCTGACACCTGCAGTGTCCCAGGTGCATAGTCGAAATATAATGACCTGGTCTGTTCTGCTGAAGTCTTTGAGGGAGTCTTTTCCATAATCATATCCAGTGTTGTCTTCCAGTCTACTGCAGATTTTCTCTGTATGAGGATTTTGACCTCTTGAAAAGACAGGGGTGGGTAAATTTGCTCTTTGGCACTGCCATCCTTAGCTAAGACATCGGCACTCTCATTACTTGCAATGCCACAGTGAGATGGAATCCCCTGCAAGTGAATTTCTGCCTTTTCTGAAAGCTGAGCAAGTTCTCTTTTTAGGTTTTGTACTGTGCTGTCAGAAGAATTAACCTCCAGGGCTTGTATAGCTGACAGTGAGTCCGTAAGAAATACCATTTTGCCTAAAGTTGCATGTGCTTGCAACTTATTCATGTGCTGTGCTGCCATCAGAAGGGCTAAGAGTTCTGCTTTGTAGTTGGAACATATTCTTCCAGTGATACAAAGCAAAAGGATATCCACTCAAAACATTTTTGGCTGATATATAAAACAAAGTATAACTTACATGAAGATGTGTCCGATGTCCAACTGAAATCTGTCCGGAATCATCCACAAATTTGAACAAGTTATCTAACTGTTCACCAGAGATTTAAAAAAAAATAATAGAATGAATTAATAACATGAACAACTGGTTATATATAAACACTGACAACATACAGACAATTCATCATCCCTAGGAGAGCAGAGGTCTGCAACCAAGGACGTTCAAGCCCTCCTATCCAGAGCCATTTTTTCCAGATCTCTTTACTCTTTCCTCACCTTCTTGCATTCTGTCTCCAACTCAGTCCTTCCTTGCAGGGTCCTTCTTCTTCCTCAGGTGGCGAGCTATGATTTTCCTTGCTTGTGGTTTCTGTAGCTATCTAGTGTTTTTCAAGGGGTGGGGTAGCTAGCCCCATATCCAATCTCTTTAGTCGTCTCTTATGACATGTATGGCAGGTAATAGTGGTTCTATTCTTCACACCCTTAATTTGGGGCACGGTAACCACTCAGGTGATACACACACTGACAACATACAAACACTGACAACATACAGACATTGAAAACATAAATACACTGACAACATTAAACGAGACATGTGAAAAACATAGAGACACTGATAACATATTGGTCACAGCACTTCTGGCAGATACATAGGTACACCGGTTTCCCCTACAGATGTTGAAGAGTATGTGTACTGATGGTTCCGGTGGCTCGTTGGTTAAACACACTCCTCTCTCTCACCCTCAAAATCAGACTTGCATTGAAAACATCAATTGTTGGGGAGTTTAGGATGGATACGGAAGATGTTCTTTGGTCTCTTGGTGACCTACTGTTGGATGAGGACACTAACATTGATGTTGAATTAATTCAGCGTTTTAAGGAATTTAGAATTACATGTTGTACAAGTAGAGCTGGATGCTTGAAGGGCAGAGAGAGGAGTGTTTTTACCAGCAATCCACAGGAACCATCAGTATGCACACCCGTCGACATCTGTTAGAGAATACTGAGCACCCATGGGTCTGCCCGGAGTGCTGTGATATCAATTCAGTAACCATTAACCAATCCAGTTGACCACCTTAGAAATATACAAGTCGATATCTGCAAATGGAAGAAGCAGAAGAAAAAAGTCTGATATTCCTCGCCTTTCTCAGTAAAGTTCATTCAGAGCTTCGCTAAGACATAATGATCTCTTCGGTTAAGCTGTTCGCCTTGTGTTCTGAAGGTTGTGTGTTTGAATTTGGGTCAAGCCATTCTGTTTACAAGTGCATTTTTCTCCAAGATCTCTGGAGTTTTTGCTGGAGGTACAGAGTTTGTACTTTAAACACTACTTCGGCAGGTGGCGTGCCATTTCTGTGGAGAGAGACCGAGCCCTCTAGAGAAACCCGATGCAACAAAGTTAATCCTTCAGTTTTAAACCCTTTAAATTAAATTAATGACACACATACAAGACACAAAACATGACATTAGAAGCAGGCGTTTGACATCACAAGCAAATAGATGTTATCACAAGTACAGACATGACATTAGGAACCTACCATTGCTGCCTCACTAACAGGTTCATTCTGTCTCCTCTCAGCTGCCTCAGACTTGTGAATTTTCTGAAGAGCTTCAACCTTTAGCTGATACTCCTTTGCCTCAACTTCTTTCTTGTTGGCCAGCAGACGCGCCTGTATGCACAGTATAACTTATTAGTCATTGCACTATTTCCTGTGGCAACAAATGGATGTAAATCGTGGACCATAACACAAACATTAAAGAACAAAATTGAAGCTTTTGAAATGATGTGTTGCAATAAAGTTCTTATAATATCATGGACAGAGGAGAGAAAACAGACATTATACAAGACCTGCATATCAAGGAACATTGGCTCATAAATAACGTAAGGTGCTTGCTTATCACTACAAAGACACTCAGTTTGTTACCGCGTGGAGCAGTTGGGATAATTTTCCGAATATTCCTGATCTCAATGTAGGTGAGTTCAAATTCCTAGTCCTAACAGATATGGGCAATACAATGTAGGTCTTATATTCATCTCAATATAAGTGAGATCAGGTTCCTAGTCATAACAGAGATAGATGATAATATGTAGGTACTGTATCCATCTCAATGTAGGTTAGATCCAGTTTCTAGTCCTAACAGAGATGGGTGGAAACATGTAGGTAATGTGTTCATCTCAGTGTAGGTGAGATCAGGTTCCTAGTCCTAACAGAGATGGGTGGAAACATGTAGGTAATGTGTTCATCTCAGTGTAGGTGAAATCAGGTTCCTAGTCCTGACAGAGATGGAAGGTAAGATGTAGGTCCTGCGTTCATCTCAATGTATGTGAGATCAAGTTCCTAGTTCTATCAGAGACAGATAATAAAGCAGAAGTCCTATGTTTAAGTTGAGCATGTAAAAGAACCCTTCATGGTTGAAAATAGAAAATATTTGGCTACAAAAAATTCTGGAAAGTTTCATTAACAATGTTATAACAAAACAAGATTGGAGACCCTTGCCAGATCTACAGAATTGGTCTAGACAACCATATTGTCATCATGACATCAACCTTGACATCTCTACAACCATCTCAACATCCATATTGATAATATGTCAACCCTCTGGACATAAAAACAACTACTATGGAATGAAGAAAATCCTCTTGGCATCCTGACAACCCACTTAATATCCCGATAACCCTCTTGAAATCTAGAAAACTTGCTTGACAGATGAATTATCAATCAGACAGCTTTCATGACATACCAAATACCCTATGTATAAGCCAACAACTTTCTCAACAGTTCAATTAACAACCAGAAAATATTCTTGTTACTATATCAACATTCTGAAACACTTCATGACATCTAGACAACACCTTTGAACTTTCTGATAACCTTCCCCATGTCACCATGAACACAAAAAGAGCATTGTTCAACACAATCTTTCTCCCAACATTACACTATCAGTGCCAAACCTGGATGCTGACATCAAATGATAGAAGAAAACTAGTCACGACAGAGAAGAAGTGTTTACGCAGAATGCTGGGGGTAACAAGAAGAGCCTGGTTTTGAAACAAAGACATCAGGAAAAACATGGGTACAACATCAGTACTGAACTTCATCAAAAATGAACAAATTAAATAGTTCGGCCACATAAACAGATTAACAATGGACAGTGTACCTTAAAGAGCAATGCTATTCCAATACAGTGGATACAAAACTAAGGCGTCCACAGAAAAGGTGAACCTCAGAAATAACAGAGGCATCAAAAAACACTGTTTGTGAAGTGCACACAAAAGTCAATTCTAGAAATCTATTCTTATCCTAACGCTGTGAGACAAATCACAATAAGAGAAAAAAAAAGGCAGAAGACAACCCTCTCAACATCCTGATAATCTTGTCAACATCCAAACAAACATCTCACCTGAAATCGTCGGTCTGCCTCCTTCAGAGCCTCCTTAGCATTCATTCTCTTTCTAAGCTCAATTTCTTCCTGTGCTCTCAATTGCTCTGCCTCTAATTTCATGGCATACTGGAGAAAAGAAATACAATCCATACATTGGTTATTGGTTACTGAACACTTATCTTAGCTTTGAGGCACATGGGTATTGATAGCATGGTGAGAGCAGACAGGCTGGCTGTCTCTGTCACCATATCTGGGGGTCAACCAATGGACAGAGTTAATATTCTCAGCGCCCTCATAGAGTGTGGAAGAAGAGGGGCAGACGTTCTGTTGATGGACGAAAAACGCTTTAAAGACACTCTTAAGTGTCTCTGAAATGCTTCGATATAGACACCAAGTGCTGGGAATCCTTGCAAGATCGCCAAATGTGGCACTGTAACAACACAAGAGGAACCTGCATAGCTGAGAATCATCGTGCCATTGAAGCACAGAGAAAACGAGCTGCGCGAAAAGACAGCACACAACACACACATGTCTAACCTTGATCATGTATGCCCCACCTGTGGTAGGAGATTCTGTTCTAGGATTGGACTCTACAGTCACCTTCACACACACCAGAGAGGTTCAGCAGCACACGTTTGAGATTGTTGTCATCATCGCTTGTGATGGATGGCTATATACATAATAAGTATTAGACATTCAAGCCAAAATTATAAATAGCTGCACAGTTGATATATTTAATTTCTGACCTCAATCCTTCGTCTACGTCGCTGCTTCTGAGCAATAATCGTCCGAACCGATGCCTGAATTAGATTAATAGCCACCATTCTCTTCTGAACCCACCTCCGGATCAGATAACCTCTGCAAACACGCTGAGGATAGATTATTTCGGAGTATGATCAGATACATACACAAATATCAAAAGAAAATATACAGAAACAAGTGAAAAAACAGAGTATCAATATCGACACAAAGATGATAACTATATTGTCTGTTGTATTTCCCCAGGTGGATGACGAAATTGGTGGTCCACTCTTGCGTAGACCTGGGAGCTTTAATTTGTGTTCCATGGCCAGATGAGTCACCCTTGTTGTGTTATAACTGTGTTTATTTAGTGTGGTCTTGATATTGTCTATCCATCTTTTCTTGGTCTTCCCTTGACTCTAGTACATGATCTCTTTTTATTGTATGTTGTTATTGGTGGTTGGTTGTATTCTTCTTCTTTGCGTTCGTTCTTTATGACCAATTTGAATCACTCTTTGTGATATGTTTGATCTTTGCCAAGAACGTGTATACGTTGCACATTGGTTTGGTAGGCCCCTAAACGCATAGACTTCTACATGTTTAGGACATGTGCATCCGATTTCAGCCAAACATCCTTAGTCGCCTCTTACGACATGCGTGGCAGGTAACAGTGGTTCTAATTCTCACATTCTAATACACCTCAAATTTGGGCCCCGTAACCACTCAGGCGATGGTTGTATTCCATTCTCATTAAATGTCAGAACCAACCAAAGCATTTGTTGTCTTTCAATGTATTCGGTGCATGAGGATATGCCCATTCTGCTTCTGATGACCTCATTTCGTAATCCATCTTTCCTGGTGATACCCACTGCCTTCCTCAAGCATTTCATTTTGCATGTGGTGAGCTTTCTGTGGTGTGTTGCTGTAAGAGACCAAGGTTGGCACTGGTAACAAAGTGTTGGTAGAAAAATTTCCAAGACATGACCATGGCATCAATATCAAAGTATTTCAGAGACATTTTAGAGTGTCTCTAAACAATGAGAAAACCTACCTGAAAATTGAGAGCCCATCCATGAATAATGCTGAATCTTGCTGACAGAATGCGGGATCGGATCATGGCCTGTAACCGTAAGTATCCTTGTCTAACCTGAAAACAATATCATCAGTCAATATATAACTGTGTTTATTTGTTTTTAACAATTTGTTCACTTCTGGGGATTTTTAATGATGAATTTGCTGACAATAAATGTCATTTTTAGCATTCAAATAAATTCAGAGAAATGCACTGTATTATAACAACACATTATTTTGGGAGATGACATTACTTTGGGAACAACAGTAAGTTGGTAAAAACATTGATCTGGAGTACCATTAATTGAGGAAGTCCTTAATTTGGAGGAAACATTAATTTGGAAGAAACATTAATTTGAAGGAACATTAATATGGGGGAACTTTAATTTGGTGGTGCATTAATTTGGGAGGAATATTAGGTTGGGAGAAACATTTATTTTGGGGAATATTCATTGGAGGGAACACTCATTAGGAGACATTAGTTTGGAGGAAATATTAATTTGGGCATAAATTAATTGAGAGGGGAATAAATTTGGGGAAACATTAATTTGACTAAGTAATCTGAGAGTCGCTATGGTTAGGAAAAATTATACATGCAAATCGGGTGCGAAGCAGGGTAGTTTTTTTTTATTTTTCACCTACTCGCTATTAATTCAAGCATAGTCATGCACCTAACATGGTGCCTCTGACATATTTTTTGCATGAAGATTTGCTTTCCTTATAACCAGTGACCTCTCATTACTCCTACTGCATTAAAAAACAAAAAACGTGTTGTTACTGCCTGTAGTACCGTTTTTTAGGTCGGCGTAGGACAGGTAGTACGAGAGCCTGAAGAATTTAATGGTCGTATTTGCTAGTGCAGTCACTGTAATGCTGTTCAGGTTAGGATTTTTCATTTATGCCCACAAAAGAAAAAATCCTTGTCCTTACCGTGAATTGAACATGGGTCTCCCACATGAGAGTCACGCTTTAATCCATTCAGCCAGATGCTCCTCCTGTATGCGATCATAGATCTCCACAAATCTCTGCACCTGGTATTTGCTATCATCTTAGATATTAACGTTCTTCCGTGTCATAAAGTTAGGCTATCTAATATTTTTTCTCTGTCTTTCTCTGTCTTGTCTCCCTTCCATTTTACTGGTTGTCCTGACAACCACAAATGATTATCCAAGATGGAGAATAGCTCCACATGTTGTTGTAGGAGGCACGGGAAACCACCACATTACTTTCCCAAGACAATTCATCGATCAAAACGTTACAAACCACTACGAAAAACATAAACGTCACATCATCATCATCAGGTGCCGTGCCGGCTGGCATAGGTGATCATTTATCTCCACAAATCTCTATCTTTGATGTTTGCTATCATCTCAGATGTTGACGCTTTTCCGTGCCATGAAGTCAGACTATCCAAACGTCACATACCAATATGAAAAACGTAAATGTCACATATCACTATAAAATGACACCTACCACAATGAAACGTCTCCTCTCAATGAAAGCTCTGAATGTAGACTGTACAGTCACAATGCACTTTCTCATCTTCACGAACCTGCGTCTGTAATGCCATGACCGTATCATTTTCTGAATGGCCACAATCTTCTTGGTGAGCGTAAACTCCCTTTGCTGTTCCAGGAATGAATCTTGAGCATCCTGAAAATAGGGATTAGATATGGGTCAAGGTGATATAGATGCACACACAAATCAGGTCACTGTGATATGAATGCATCTTGAAATTTATCAAGATTAAATATATATATATCCACAAATCTATCAAAATTGGATAGGTACATCTCGAATCTATCCGGTTAGATATATCCACAAATCTATCAAGATTACAAATATTAGAAAATATCAAATTTCAAAGGATATCACCCTGCGTGGCGATGAGGTTTCTCCTGGATTTTCCGACCATTGAGTATAGAGTCAAGATAGCTATAGTACGTGCATATCTCAAAATAAGTGCCAAAAAGGATCACCCATTGCATGAACAGCTCAGCACCAG